>CM060900.1:68244021-68844021 GCA_030762935.1 Hymenopus coronatus | reverse complement strand
ATAGAGAAAGCAGATGTTCCTCATTTTATAGAAGCACATACTTTTTTAAACGCTGCGTTGCTCTGAAAATAAAAGAGCTGTCCTGTTTTGCTGCTTACCGCCAGGCGACACTACTATACAAGCACAGTTTACGAGTGTACAATAAAGTGCATATGGTCAGGGCTTGCAGGAAAACACACGCCTGCCTATATTTGCTGGCTACAAATTAAAGAGGGAGAACAAATGTTTACTCCCTTTGATCCGATAGAAACAGACACGAGCAGAAAACAGCAAAGGGTTTGCCATGAACAACCCGCGTATTTAGTTTGTAATTCGCCATTGGCTTTCAGCTTGATAAGAATTGCTTAACCTTACTCAAATTAATATCAGGCTTTCTATTCCCAGTGTACACAATGTTGTGGGTGTTTTAGAAATTATTGCTTTTGACTATATATTAATTTCATGTATACTTTTAGTTGGAACTGATGTTTTTAATTTAGAGGCCATAAACTAAAAGGCTGGGTTGTATTGAACTATCTCTTTGAAATGGGGCCTTATTCAAGGTAGTTAAATTTATGTAAATATTTTGTTTTGCTATACTTTATGTTGTAATACTACTGAACACGCTCCTATTTTACATGAAAGCACTGCCACCGGGTAGCGTACTATCATGTAAAAATTATAATTAATTCAAAGTCGAAAATAATGATAATAATAATGATGATAATAACGATAATAATGATAATAATGATAATAGTAATAATAGTAATAATAATAATAATAATAATAATAATAATAATAATAATAATAGTAATAATAATGATAATAATAATCATGATGGTTTTGATGTTAATGATGATTATGATGATGATGATGATAATGATATGAAGGATAATAGCGACAGCAATAACGATAGTAATAACGATAATGATGATGATAATGAAGATGATAATGATAATAATGATAATTATGATGATGATAATAATAATCATAATGATAATAGTGATAATAGTGATGATAAAATTATTGGTAATAATGATAAGATAATAATGATAGTACAATAATGATATAAAAATGATAATTTAATAATCATAAAGATGATAATTATAAAGATTACAATAATAAAGATGATAATGATAGTATTATAATGATAATCATAAAGATGATAATTATAAAGATGATAAAGATAAAATTATAATAATAATAATAATAATAATAATAATAATAATAATGATAATGATGATGTTATAAATTGATTACAATAATGATGATAATGATGCTGATCATAGTTACAACAATATTAAATACAACAACTATAATAACAGTAATTACAATAATAATAATAATTATAATAATAATAATTACAATAATAATTACAATAATAATAATTACAATAGTAATAATTACAATACTAATAATAATAATAATAATAATAATAATAATAATTACATAATTAATTACAGTGATAATTACAATAATAATAATAATAATTACAGTGATAATTACAATAATAATAATTACAATAATAATAATAATAATAATAATTACAATAATAATTACAGTGATAATTACAATAATAATAATTACAATAATAATGATTGCAATAATAATTACAATAATAATAACAATAATAATTACAATAATAATTACAATAATAATAACAATAATAATTACAATAATAATGACAATAATTATTACAATAATTATTACAATAATAACAATAATTATTACAATAAGAATTCTAATAATAATAATAATAATAATAATAATAATAATAATAATAATACTCTGTCAGACTAACAATACGTCCTTTTTAAGATACTAGCACAGTTTATAAAAATAAACATAATATCTAGCTCTATAATTACAATGTTTCATGGTGATATCATAAAGCATTCATCCTTGGCCTATTTTAGAGTAATTTACACTTTGAGGCAAAATTTCCAGGAACTCTGTAGGTATTTTATTCCAGTGATCAATTGTACTATTCCTAAAAGGAAAGTTATCTTTGTCATCTTTCTGTTTCCTTTTCTTAATTTTTTGGGCTGATCGTTTCGCCCGCAATTCAATGAAGCTAATAACTGTTTTATTATACCTTTTCATACATATTACTCCTTATGGGCTCTAAAATTACTTGTTTTTCTAATCTATTCCAAGAAGTGGTTGTTCTAACATGATTTTTTCGGTTTCTTCTACCAACGAATTTAAATGTTTTTTTTTAACCATCTCGAGTGATAATGTTTGTCCTACTCGACATGGATCCCAGCATACAGCGCTATATTGCAATATTAGTCGAATTATGCTAAACATCCCCATTTTCCGTTCCTGCGTTTTAATATCCTCATTGCAAAGCGCAACGCAGGCCGCGCCGTGACCGAGTGGTTAGACCACTCGCCTCTCACCTAGCCAGCACGGGTTCATTCCTAAGCGACAGCATGTGAGATTTGTGGTGGAAAAAGCGGCGCAGGGGCAGATTTGCTGCGGGTTCTCCGGTTTCTCCCACTATCCGCTCCATCGTCATTACATGTATCATCAGTCATCACCTGTGGTGCCATAGTACTAAAAGTGTATAAAGAAGGTATTTTATTGCACCCAAAAATTCGATATTCAGATTTCTCCGGCAATACATGTTTTGGGACCCCTGAACCCGAAAAAGCATTTTTAGAACAATGTACGTCTGTGTGTGTGTGTGTGTGTCTGTGGTCAGCATAGCTCAAAAACAAAAAGGCCGTTAAATACAATACTTGATATTTAAGTTCAGTATCTCCCAAGGATGCGACACAAGGATTTTCAAGAATAACCCCACCCCCAACTATACTTTACATGGAAAAAAAAATTGAAAATATTCATTTTCCCAAAAATAGCTCCAACGATTTTGAGTAAAATCTGGTATATTTCACATATTTACATGACAAATAAAATGTATACCTTTAATTTTCTGGGAATAGCCTCTGAAGACCCCTCTATTCTTTCGGATTGTTTCTGAATTCTATATAACTGTTAAACCCTAAGAGATACAGAAAAACTTACTACACAAAAAATGAAGGTCTACATAAAACACACCATTCATGACATTTAGATTTTTTCCTGAAGTTGACCGTATTCAAGACATTCCTTGTTATAGGTCAAGCTTTTCTCAAAGGGAAAGTTATCAACAAAAAAAAAAAAAAAACAAAAAAAAAAAACTGACTTTAATCCCACAGCAACCACGTTTTAAAACACTTGACTGTTGGTTTAGTCTAATGTATTCTCTTATTTCATTTCTACTTATAAGGACCTAATTAATAAAAGCATTTCTGCTAATGCTTATCTCGATTAGCATGAAGTAGATAGAACAAATTTAATACAGAAATGTAGAGAAAGTCATGTGAATGGAACACATCAGATTTTTTACCTAGAGGAAGATTTAGCCGTAACAATTTCTCCGACATTCTGAGTAACTAGATATAGACGGAAGAGGACTTTCCGGCCTCCCTGTAGATATTTTATAGACATCTCATTTCAGGGAGCGATATAGGAGTGTTATAATCAGCTCTTGGATTTTCACCTAAGAGGTGAGAGTGATTTGCGGTGATGAAAATGACATGTCCTAGAATGTTCTAACTACTCATTTGGTCTATTGAACCAGGTGGCTCAGTCGTTTCGTCTGAGACTGGCGTTTGGGAGATTGTGGGTACGATTCCGCGGCCAAGCTCTCTGACCCTTAGGCTTCAAGGGGGGTTTGCCAGGTCACTTGGCAAATGCTGGAGAGCATTCTTCATTCCCCCGAAATATCTGTACCTTAAGTTCATCTCCATTTCATCTAACCGGCCTCTTTTAGGGTTTTAAGTGTTGGCGTGGACTTTGTGGTGACTGCGCTCTGGAAATACACCTCTCGGTGGCGGGATGGCGTTGGAAGTCTTCTGGACGGGGAGTTTAATCAGACTTGGGGCGCGGACTCCTGGTCCTCCCCGCGTCAAGATGAACTGCTTGGAATATGTTAAGGGACTCTCTACGTTGGCTCCTGCCCCGCCGTCCTGTTTCGGCCGCCTGTTAAAACTACTGTCCTCTCATGACGTTCTCTTGGAGTTTAATGTACAATAAGCCAATGACTGCAGTGCGGAACCCCCTCTAACATCATCCACACACACACACACACACACACACACATTTCGCCTTCTGCGTACATAGGCATACATAGACAGGAGGACACGAAGGTTGGCAATAAGGTCTTAGAAGACATTACATCAGGTCTAATCCTCCTTTCGCAGTAATTTTTACCCAAAAAACACTCATTTCCAGACTTACGTCTGTGAAAGCTCACTTCTTTGGATAAATTGAATAACAGGAAGTATAGAAAAGTGAAAATGTTGGAATGATGATGATAATGGTGTTTAAGGGCGCTCAACTGCCGAGGTCATAAGCGCCCTAAAAAAAAAAAAAATGTTGGAAATTCCAACCCGTGACACATTGTGGAAAATCGCATTTAACCCTTTCTCAGATTGGCTTACACCAAGGATTAAATACAGGACCCCCCGAATGAGTGTCAATGGCGTTGACTTTAAGTTTCTGATTTTTACTTTTACCTGCAGATATTTGGATAAGGAGGCTGCTGTTCAACCGGCAATGCTGATAACTAGACATGGAGTTCTTCAGAACTGGCTTCAAATTATATGCACTCATTTTTAACACAAAGATTGTAACAATAGAGTCCATTAATCACAGATGGGCAGGTAAACATGGTCCGGTGAGTGCTCTTTACAAACGCAACAGACTACATGATGGATAGAGTTGATTAATAACGTGTACATCTCTTATCTAAAGTTCAGTAACGGTTCAATTTTGTTTCCTTTCTTTCTGGCTATAATGCTTGGAGATTCCTGTATCTGCTGATAACAATGCCTTATCTTTAGGATAGTAAAATGCTTATCCAATTTTCATAAGTAATATTTCACATTAAAGATTTTATTTAACGAATAGAATAGCAGACTTATAGCTTAATTTAGAAGGAAAGGCACCCTGTGTCTATAGCATTAACTTTTTGCCAGGATAGAAATGCACCACATGAGGCATATGTCCTAAATGATAGCATAAAGAGCCAACATAGTCTACGCCAAGAACGATGACTGTTGCGCAATAGCAAACATCTAAGATTTCATAGTCACGTAATTCTATATGTCGGAAAAAGGTTAGTGTGAACACAGGTGTGGAATTCTGTTATTATTACTACTCCGCAAATTAGGTTTCTCGCGGGCCAACCTGCGCATAGGTAGGGCAATTTCGTGAATGCTTTACTTGTCAAGAAAAACTCGGCTTTACTCATGGCAGAAGAGGAGATTAGGGGCGGGTGAGGCAGAATAATCCAACTTATCTCTCATACCCTTGCCGCAAAGAGGCTAATCGTTGCGATGGATGGCTTTACAATGCGATATCCTAATGATCAAAGCTATTATATTTAAGTAATTTTCCATATTTATAAGCTCCAAACTGATAATGAAATAATCAAATATGAGCACCTTGAAAATGTTGGGACAGTTTTATTGGCATTGTTTCAAACATTACGTTAAGCAATCTGTCCTAACATTTTAAAACGGCTAGATATATTCTTCAGATTTTCAAATTCATGTATACATTCCCTCTTCTTCATTATTGGAAAGCGCAGTATTAACTATTGGCATGGATTTTAAACAGTATGTGAATAATAATTGCGGAATTACGCTACATTTATGCTTAGTTTGCCCTCTTTTTATGTAAGACTGACATCCCCTGGGACTTAAGAAGCCTGTCGGCGAGCCAGTGGTAGGTAACCACAGAATGGAGAACCTGAAGAATGCCCGTAACCAGGCTTGAGCGTGAGGAAGTGAATGATATGAAATGCAAGCGAGATGGATGATAGGAAAGGTGATGATGGAGCAATTGGTGGAATGATTGGCGGGGGAAACCAGTTGACCCGGAGAAAATCTGCCTGGACGTCGTTTCGTCCATCACAAATCTCACTTGCGGGTGCTTGGGTTCAAACCCGGGCCCCTTAGGTGCAGGCGAGCGCTCTAACCTCTCGGTGACGGCATGCCCTCTACATTTAATGTCAATTTTATCTCCCTTACATGATCACCTGAATCGTAGATTGAAATGAATTACTTCTATTTATGGACTGTGGTACGAAATCCTATTATTTACTTTATATCGAAAATCAAAGACTCCGTCTAAAATGGTTCCCAAGGGCACGGGTTCAAACCGGCAGAAGCCGATGGATTTATCAGGCGTATAATTCTTAACGTGGCTCTCTTCGGAACGGAAGTAAAGCCGTTGGTCCTGTCTCGTAGATTTACGGCCCGTAAAATGATCTCAAACCTGATAAAGAAGCCTCTTTGCAGAATAAAGCGGACTTTCACGCCCTATATAGAATGTGACATTAAGAACCGCAGAACTTAAAGAGCGTCAATAAATAAAATTCAATTTAATTTCAAACTAAACTTCGTCGAATTCTTTAGGTTGTGCTAAGTAATTTACTAGCGGTACTCTTTATTTATGGTATATAGGTATTATTTTATATTTTATATAATATAATCATTGGTATATACGCATCAGTGCCTGATAGTGGAAGATGTCATGATTGTCAGAAATATTTATTCAGTAGAGCGCATCTAATGAGGTAAGTTACTTCATGCGCTATATTGAACTGTCAGTAATTTATATAGCATAGCATTAGATTTTTTGGAAATGAATTAACAGCATATATAAGTTGAATGCTGGGTATTTAAAACTAATACATTTTTAAGATTCTCAGACATCAGTGAAACAAAAGCCGATATATCGTTCACTGCGTGCCCTGGGGAGTCTACCATTAACTGTATCTTGTGTGAAACTTCAGAAACTATTATGTTGGGCTAGTTCAACTGCGCAATATGTTGGGCTGCTCAGTCATTCACATTCTTAATGTGATTTACATGTAACCGACAAGAAGTCACCGATTACGTTGCTAATAATTACCCCGATGCTATACAACCAACCATATTTGTTTTACCTGCGTTTCTCTAGAATATGAAGATGACGGCCTTACTTACGGGTGTTTCAAGCCGGTGCTTACTTTATTCAACATTTCTATAGTCCATATAGGAGTTATTTACCTGTATCCTTGACATTATTGATAGAAACTTAAAATAATGTTTTCCTACGGCGTTTGGTAGAAATATACGAGGATGGGGGCAAAAGTTATGGCAACTAGTTTTTTTCTTGCAGATTTGTGAACGGATCACAAACGTATATGTGTCATGTGAAAGTTCTGCAGGCATAGTGTGTATGCAGAACAACAGATGGCTCTGTGATAGCTGGTAGTAGTGTAACGAGGGCTGTGAAGTCAGTCAGTTGGTGAGTGTCGTGCAACATGGAAGTAACCCGTGTTGAGCAGCGCTTACTCTCCCGACATCTGGCCCTGTGACTTTGATCTCATTCGAAAGATTAAGGAACTACTAAGTGGTAGGCGGTTTGCAACACGAGAGGACATTGCTAATACTGTGCGCGAACAAATGACCCGATTCACAGATGGTGCGGCAAATGCTACGACAGGTGGTATTCAGCGCCTCCCACAACGTTGGCAGCGTGTAATGACAGTAACAGGGGACTACTTTGAGGATCCGTAGGCCAAGGTTTGTCATGTCTACTGTATGTGTACGGTGTTTCATACTTTTACACCTTGAAGACCTTATTGCCCTGTATACTACCATAATAAATTAGTGCGTTACGGTATTCTGTGCTATTCATTATCCAGACACGAGTTAACGCCTTGACCTTTCGTATGTATATGTCACATTTTCCAACCGGACTGGTATCTTCAAGAAAATAAATAGTTGCCACGACTTTTGCCCCAACCCTCGTACTTAGCATTTCCATTATGAACAAAATTACTGCGTTATAAAGTATACCCGTCCTTAATGAAAATGTTCCCACAAACATGTTACAAAAATTTACTCCTAAGTAGGGACCAAATTCGTCCTTTGTATTGTGAGAACCCAATTAATAAACATGCGCGTAATTTTCCGCAATCCTATTAACGAAGCCAGCGAGAGCCGTGGCAACTCCAGGCCGCTATCCATTCTAATGTAACTCCAGACTTACCTTAGCTACCTAATGCAGCATTCCATGGTCACATTTTTGTGTTTTAATAAAGCTATACATCAGAAATATGCAAGAATTTTAAAATATCGGGGTTATATTTTTGAGCACCCTGAATTACTGCATAGTTTTTGCCATCTCGTAAGAGTACATTGACGGTAGTTTAGTCCAGAAACCTCGAAGAGTATACATTTATGGATAAGGTATTGAGGCTAAAGCTATGACTAGTGTCAATGTTAAGAATAGGCAATACCTTTTGTTGGTCCCATTACCACAAGCAAAGCTAAGGCTAGTATCAAGGTTCAGTATAGTCAATACCTTTTGTTGGTCACATTACCCCAAGCGAACAGAGTTCACTAGTATCAAGGTTCAGAATAGTCATACCTTTTGTTGGTCCCATTACCACAAGCAAAGTTAAGGCTAGTATCAAGGTTCAGTATAGGCAATACCTTTTGTTGGTCCCATTACCTCAAGCAAAGTTAAGGATAGTAACAAGGTTCAGTATAGTCAATACCTTTTGTTGGTCACATTACCCCAAGCGAACAGAGTTCACTAGTATCAAGGTTCAGATTAGTCAAAACCGTTTGTTGGTCACATTACTGCAAGCGAACAAGGTTAAGACTAGGGTCAGTGTTAAGAATAGCCAATACCTTTTGTTGGTCACATTACCGCAAGCGAACAAAGCTAAGACTAGTGGCAGTGTTAACAATAGTCAATACCTTTTGTTGGTCACATTACCGCAAGCGAACAGAGTTAAGACTAGTATCAGTGTTAACAATAGTCGATACCTTTTGTTGGCCACATTACCGCAAGCGAACAAAGTTGATTTGTATCAAGCTTAAGAATTGTCAATACCTTTTGTTGGTCACATTATCGCAAACGAACAAAGTTAAGACTAGTGGCAGTGTTAAGATTAGTCCATACCTTTTGTTGGTCACATTACCGCAAGCGAACAAAGGTTTATTCAGATAAGACAAAAAATATGGAAGGTGGAAGTTAGAACAGGGAATGTACATGCTTTATACCAGATTTAACAATTCTGTTGATATTTGCATAACAATTATTGCGGTGATATATACACTATTACGTTATCTTTTTATTATTTGTAGAACGTTACCTACTTCTTTGCACATTATATACATAATTATATAAGTAGCCAAGAAAAGATTATTGTTCCTCATTCCAAGTCTATACCAATTGGCGCAAACAAGTCTTGTTTGTAGTTTTATGCTTCCGCTTACATAAATGGTAAATAAGTTGCCGCATTACTGATTTACAAAGGGCAAGTGTAGGTACGAAGCAAAATATCACTGAGCTAGTACCTGGGTTCTGCATGTTCTAGTGTTTGGTTTTCGAGGTCGTAGGTTCAATTGATGCGGAGGTTGAGAGGTCCTTAACATGGCTTTCAAAGGAGATGAATAATGTCCGTGGTCCCGTGTTGTAAATTTAAACCTCAAACCTGATAAAGAGACCTCTGATGAAAATTAAGTGATCTTTCACGTCTTAATACAGAATTGGACACAGAACTATAGCAATTAAAGGAAGTCCATAAATAAAACTAAACTTATATTTTTCTGCACGTGTTTACGTCGTGGTTTAATGCCGTTAGTGTTGCGTGGTCTCTTTCTAGCTGTTCGAGACAGGTAACATGTTCACCAACAAAAAATACACGGGTGTGGTTATGATCTATAGGAAGACGCACCGAAATATGATTGAGGCATCCAAGTTCTATTCTGAACAAATTCCGACGTGACGGCTGCCTGGGAGACGGCATAATTGGCCAGTTTCTTTAGTTCCTAGGCGTATTTGCAATTCCTGAACAATGGGCTGTATTTTGAGATATTCTAGAAAACCTCCGACTTTATTCAGCTCTAAATTACTGGTTTCAGTGCAATAGTTCACAGTCCCTTATTCTAGAAGAGTTATGATTATTACATTTGGTAGCCGACGAGCTTGTCGCCTGCCGTTTTTACTTATGGGAACATGCCAAAATCATATGTAGTAACCAGAACTAGAAAATATAGAAATTTTAAAAGAAATGTTAAGGAGACTCGGCCCTTCCTATCTTATCAATGTTAACTTGGCCAACTTTGATGTACTTTTCTAAGAAGTTATTATAACTAGAGGAATTATTTTTAGAGCTTGTTGCATGGGCCTTTACTAATATTTTAAAACTGTATTTTTTTAATTTTAGAATTTTAATGTGAGTTATAGTAGAAAATGCTAATTATTTTACAATAAACATTTACTTTTGAGAAAAAAACATTTAAATAAATATTTCACAAAATACGAAATACCCATTCACAAGAGCCCAGAAGAAGCTCACAACAAGATGACTGCGACGTCGGTAACCTCACGCAAGATGACGCAGCTTTCTCCAGAAGCTAAGAAAGCACATCAAGACACAGTTCGTGTAAGCCTACGCATCCATTTAGTTTTTATAATATTCCTACACGTTCTTGCACTTCAGAACAAATACGTAGGCACACAGTTTTCACATACTGTATGAATGTCCATTGACGGTTGTGAGTATTTTATTCATTGCTTGTATCTCAATAATCGAGACTTATAATTCACTGCTTAGTTATTTTATTTATTTCAGCATTTTTATGCATTCATACATCATATGACCTACGCTCTGTTTCTCTTTCCTGTAAACGCAAAGAAGATGATTTGTTATTTCAAACTTGTTAGGGTAAGATATTGATTTTCATGTCCTGTTAAAAATGCTGAAGTTCTGGAAATGTAGGTAATTTTGAATAAACTCTGCTGTTTACTGAGGAGTAATAACTTACTGGAAGTATTTATTTGAAGTGTGGGTCTGTGCGAGCAATATCCTGTACGTACGTACAGACAGACAGACAGACAAGAGCTGCTGCTCTGATTTTCCTTTGAACCCGTATCAGAGTGATAAGGGACTGATATATCTCCCACTTGGGTTTAGAAATTTACCGCAATAGGATAAGTATAGATTATTTGTGTGGATTTAGGACAGAACCCTGTGGAGTGTGTGTACAAACACGCGCCAAGAAATCAAAGCTATTGTGTGGATATTGAGCATTATCCGAAATCGAGCGCTTCTCTGAAAGCAGCTTTATAATGGTACATCAAAGACATGAGAACAATATCTGATCAAGTCATGTTAACAGAATCTCCGAGAAACACGTTCTACTGTTCCTTCCAGTAAAAAAGCAGACAAAATAAAACAAAACCGATTACCCATTTACCTGAAGCGCACCTGCTCAGACTTTACCGAGAACAACTCAATGAGCATTAAGACATCCCCATGCAGGCGCGGTATAGGAGCGTTACGGTGCGCAAAAATACCGCGAAAAGTAATAAAATACAGATCGGTCTGTGATGTCATTGTATGATGATCACAGCGTCATTGTGCAATATACACAATGGATATTGAAAACTGGATCGATTTGATATACCATCCTTGAACATGAGAAAGCTGGAGTGCTGAGGTTGGTTCTGAAACTTAGGTTGCAATCACTACACGAAACTGTCAAAACCTCTAAGAAAATATAGAGAAAGTAGAAACACAGATCAGGTGGAGAACCTATCCTAGACAAAGACAGGCACAGTAAACTGTGCTTATATCCATGCAGTTCCTTATTTTCCTCGAGTTTCAATAGAAGAAGAAGAATTGTAGTTCATTAATTTCCGAACGTTGTCACTTCAGGAAACTTCGACGAAGAGCAAGACAGTACAAGGTTGCACCTATACCAGGTGACCGAACTGCCATTGACCGGTTTTAAAAAGAAACTCTGCAACTCCTCCAATGCCCGAAGGTGTATCTAAACATCTCGAATACGGGGTAGTTGTGCCAACTGGTGTGTAGAAGTGCAAATTGGATGAGGAAACTACCTCACATATTTCTCTTTGACTGCTCATTGGAACCCAGGTACTGTAGCTAGTTCACGGAACTGATTTTAGGAATCAGTGAAAACATATTTTCAAAGGATTGCACAGTAAGCCTTTTAGGCTAACATATGGGAGATTCGAAAAAGATTCGAACAAAAAAAATAGATAATCCAGCTAATATGATAACCTAATAATTATACTTGGGAAGAGGAAATTTCAAATCTATCGACTCAGACTTTGTGAATCGCTTAAAGGGAGTTGGCAATGAAAAAGCATCAACATTTTACCTAACTTATGGCGAAAGTTAAAGGCATTCAGCAAGCGCACTTAAAGTTAAGGGCATGTCAGCTTGGCTGAACTGTGTTTCTATTGCCTCTGGACCTTTAGAGAATAGTAAATTTGCAGGAGAGCAAAACTAAATATTTTCATTAAAAATTCTTCAGTTGATACACCTCTTATATACACGTAGGTAGATAGGGAGGTAGGTAAGTAATTTAATTTTGTGGCTGTCTGTAAACGTAGTTAAAACATTAATATCTTCCGCACCTCTCGGCAAAGCGAACAGGCATATCAGAAAATATGTGCAACAGCATTGATGTTTACATCATTCATACGTGTTACATGGAGTAGCCATGGTAGATACAATAGTTGCCGTCAGGTCATAATGAAGACCAAATGTTATTCATCGCCAGATGATTCAGATGTTATAACATAATGTTATAGACTTTTGCAGCTGAGGAGACTAAAACAATCGTTGATGCTTATTTGTAAAATGATGGTTTATTGGAAAAAAATAAGTTGGAAATTTTATAATTTTTATGGGAATAGAGAGCAATGATGGAATCTAAATGGTCAGACATTTTCTGGTGAAGGTTCAATAGACAATAAAGATGAAATATTATACCTTTGCCATTTGAGAAAATCTCCGCCTTAGGAAACCCTCTAGGTGTTCGTGCTTGGAAAGTCAGTCACATATTCATGCATGCCTTATACTTACAGAAATGTAACTGACAACATGTGTAGATACCACTTTAATTGCTTATGCTTGTTTCTTACTTATGTTACGGAAATTTATTTACATAATGCTTATTTAGTAAGATTCAAAGTGGACAATCGATTACACAAGAGATTCATCTAAACATGTTATAATACCGCCAAATTCTTTAAGTTATTTTCATACATTGAAAAATATTCGAATAAATAACGCAGATATGTAATCATTTACCATCAATAAGGCTATTTATCTGTGCGCCTGTAAACTTTAATAACATTGCTAAGTAAAACCTTTAAAAGTGATTTTAAAAATGTTGCATGGTTTTATCCGCGCCTTTCTATAATAGCGGCAGACGGCAACGAGCGCCGAGGGCGCAGACAGACAAAACACTACGCAGCCGGTTCGGTCGTTTTTGGATCACCCGATACACTACCTTCTGGAATGATACGCATTGTTATAACCCTATTATGACTGCACTATACTCCAGAAGGTCGTGTCGTACTTATGCACAGTCAGACAGGCACACAAGCAGGAGAGCATTTCCATTTAATACTTGCGGTTTCGCCAAATGGTTTTACACCTGGAATGATCTTTATGCTAAAATTATTTTCCGCAATGATTAATCTTCCCGCCTCTGTAGTGTGGAACTATCGTGTCTGCCTCACACTTGAAAGGTCCCATGTTCGAATATCGGTTGGGTTTAGTTGACCGTATAAAGCTTTTTTCGGGGTTTTACCTTATTCTGAGAAGGCAAATGCCAAGAAAGTTTTAGTTCCATGAAACCCCTCATTTGAGCCTCATCTCACCGATTTCATTCGTCGTCAGATGTGTCCGGCCTAGTTAAAGGACGTTGAACGACAAAAGAAACAAACATCGGAGGTGTTCCATTCACATGAGTGTGTTTGTCTATTCTGTAAACAGATTATTCTTACAAGATTTTTCTTTTATCTACATAATGCTAATCAAAATAGCCATTAGCAGAATTTGTTATTTTACTTGCTTCCGTGTAAATATAAAGGAAACAAGGGAATAGACTAGTCTAAAGTGACAGTCAGAACTTTTAAAAAGCTCGTTGCTATGTGAACAATTGAAATTAGCTTCCTTTTGCGTGGCTAGGAAACGGTTAACTCTATAAAAACGAGTAAGATGTAAACGGCGTATTTTAACAAGATCTACATTTTTTGTGCTATAATGTAAAATTTTGTGTTATCTCTTATGGTTTAGTAATATAAAAGTAATTTAGAATGAAGAGGGCTTCACTGGCTATTCCCATTTACTTCAAGGCATACATTTTATTTGTCATGTAAATATCTTTAATATACGGGACTTTAATCAGTACCGTTATGCATTTCTTATAAAATCGAAAGTTTCAAATTGTTCTTTGTAAGGGATTTTTCTGAAAAGATTCGTGTCGCCTCTTTTAAGGATGCTAAACTTAAATGCCAAGTTTGGTACCTAACCGAGTTCTCGTTTTTGAGTTATGCTGTCCAGAGGCACACACACACTGCCATTTTTCTAGAAGTGCTTTTAAAATTTTGAACATTTCTTAGTGTTGGTTATTGCTGATGATTTCAGTGGTCCACATTTCCGCTGAAATCTGGGTTATTGAATTCTTGACTGGAATGTAATGCCTTCTCTACCTACTGAGTACATTGTAACTAATTGCTAGAGAAAGTAAAAAAAAGTTTGTTATTCATACAAAAGAAAACGATCTACTACCCGCAACGGTGGAGGTATGCCGCATTATATTTTGTTAGGGATTTTGGTGGGTGAACAGAAGAAATACTCACATTTTGAAATGATTAAGGAAACCATTAAGCATGCATTACATCGAACTATATCGTTAAAATAAAAATTACTGATATGTTACATTCACGAGACTTTAACCACCCCCTACTATTTACTAGCAATTTCCTTCTTAAAAAAAACTAACTTTTTAACTACCAACTTCATTTCAATTGAGATAAGCGTTGTACACTCAACGACAGCTCTCGGAAAATTTAAGATATAACGTTTATCTTTAATATTCGGTACTTAAAAGATTCGAAGCCTTTTTTGAGAAATGAAATTTCGAAATATGGTCCTCGTGGAGGGTAATGTGGGGTTACGGAAATTCTTGAAAACTTCCGACTTTACTGTTTTGTTATGCTGTACCCACACTCACTCGTACATCCACATTCGGACATTTTTCTAATCGTGCATTTAGGGCGGTCTCAGTAGTCCTCAAAACTGTAGTTTAGGTGAAGCTTTATCGAATATTTGAGTGCTATGCAATACCTTCTCTACCTACTTTGTACATGTTAGAGCATGTAAATGAATATAAATTGTGAAAATATGATTGACTTTCTCTTTGTAAACTAAGAGTTAAGTCAGGAGAAAACGGATTCTTATAATTAAATGTTTCACCTGAAATATATTAAAGTATATCCTGCAGGGGTTTAGGTTCACAGCTAATTGCGTACTTGTGAGAAATTTATAATTGTGTATTAAGTTCATTACATCTGAAGAGATTTTAATGGTAAAAGTGAAACAATTACTCTTTATGGAATCTGCGTTGTTTTTGTGTTTCCTGTAATGATTTAAGTAAACATTTAGTTTCTTACTTCTTAAGATAAATTACATTATGTTACTAACTTGAGCTAATCAGAGATTTAAGGGTATAAACCAGCTTTAATGCTAATTTAATGGGATCGTCATTTACTGCTGGATTAGGAAGGAGCACGAATGGCAATCAATTAAGCAACATTCGCCGAGTTGAACAAAAAGTCTTGCAGGATTAATTATATATTTTGATTTCCAGATTAACATTTTATAATTTATACATTTTTAGTACGTGATAGGAAACATTCTTTGACGGGCATTTTCTGTATGCGAAGGTAGTGCATTTTTTCCCCCTGCCACGCTCCACCAAGCCCCATCGCCAACACTTCAAATCTTAAAACAAAACAAGTTGAATGATAAATGAAATATATGGAAATGACATGGAGGTACAGGAAACTTTGGAGATGAAAGAAGCCTACCCAGTAGTCACTCGACGATCCGGGGAAACCCCCAAGAAACATGGATCGGGTAGACCGGACAGGGGAAGCGAACCCATGACCTCCCAAATGCAGGCCAGAGACATTACCGCCTGAGCCATCCATATTCATGCGCACATTTGATAGGCTCTTTGAAACACCTAAAAATGTTGGCACTGCTATGGTATCCACAAACATAAACAACTCTTCCCGAATAGGAACAACATTTGTAGGAGTTGAGGGTCTTTGAGATATGCCACTCGTTGAAGGCATGACAGTACACTGCGATACACGTATATTACATAGACACGCCCCGCCGCTGTTCTGACCTTGACTCTTACGCTAGCTCAGCAAGGCTAGCTCTGACGTCAAAGAGTTTTCAGTTGGAAAAGCTTGCCATATCTAGTAGTGACGTCGCTTTTGCTGCGTCAGCCTGAAGAATGCTGCCTTAACCGGGACGAAGTGATTGTGGGTGTTAAGCTAAAGAATCCATAGCAATTGCTTCTCAAAATTCCACGATACTGAGCGGTCACTGGTGATATACCTGGGCTGATAACTCTATGAGTTGGCCTGAACCCAAGCAAATTTCATGTCTGGGAAAAGGAATACAACGCTCGAAACCCACTGTGCTACAGCGTAGGACGTGGAAGCCATTACAAATAATTATAGCAGGCATGGCATTTCATGACCCGTGAGTAATAGTTCGCCCGAGGGTACCTGAAATGTCACTTAATGGAATGAAGCTTGCTGTGCAATTTGTTATCGACCTATATGGGGAATTGATACACCGTAGCGACACTGCAATATTTCTGCAAATATTGCCGCAATACATAATTATAATAACTACCACCCAAAAATCCTGTGTCGAGCTTTCGCCGCAAATATGTTTTCATGTTTCCTGTATTAAATTTTATTTGAAAAAAGGCCCATGTGTGTGTGTATGCGGACAGCATAGCCCAAAAACGAAAAGGCCATAAAATACCGAAATTGATATTAGTTTTGGTATCTTCAAAGGATGCGACACGAAGATTTAAAAAAAAAAATCTACCCACTACAAACTACCCTATACATGGAAAATGTTCATCTAAGCCAGTCTGAGCTAGCATTCCGGAGGTCATGGGATCGATTCCCGCTGCCGACTTCTCTGACACAGGTTTTTTCGGGTCTTTTCCCGGTCACTAGGCAAATGCTGGGGAGGTTTATTCATTTGTTCCTCAATTTCGCCCAATAGATCTCTTTCAGTGTTGGAAAGATCGGGGAGGATAGCGTTGGTGGCGCCCCTCCAGGATGGTGAATGTGCTCTGGAAATACAGCTCTTGGCGGCGGGATGGCGCTGAAAGTCATCTGTAGACCCAGGGAGTTCGGTCAAACCTGGGACGTGAGCCCCTAGTGCTCCCCGCGTTCGGATGAACTACAAGGAGTATGTTAGGGACCCTCCACGGTGGCTGTTCCCTCGCGCCTGTTGGCTTTGCTCTCATCAGATCCTATTCTCCTTGGGTCTGATATACAATAAGCCAATGGCTGTTATGTGGAATCACCTACGGCATCGCATACTCTAAGCCTACGCAATAACAGAATTGTCAGGTATCTATACTTAAAACAATGAAATTCGGTTCTCTTTGCGTGGATAGGAGGAAAGCAAAGATGATGTGAAATGAAAGTTGACTTTCGTTTCAGAACTGTTCAAGTAGTTTCAAACTGAAACTAATAACAAGGAATATGTTGGAAACGATCAACTGTATAAAAATATATATGATAAACTGAATGTTTTAATCAGATATATATTTTTTGTGTAGTAAGTTTTTGACTATTTCTTATTGTTTACCAGCTAGGCAAAATACACCCAGAATGAAGGTGTCCTTAGAGGCTATTCCCAGAACATATGGAATATACATTTTGTTTGTCTGAAAATATCTTGAACGTATAGCATCAGCTCATTAGTGCCATTTTTGAGAAACACAAAATTTTCGAAAAATGTTCCATGTGAAGCGCAGTTGATGATTGCGGTATTTTCTTGAAAATCTTCCTGTCCTATTCTATTAACTCACTGAACTTAAGAATACAATGTCTGGTATTAAACAGACTTTATTTTTGGGCTATGCTGCCCACACACCCACCCACAGACACACTCATAGATACAAGCTGATGCTTCTCTTAAAATGTTGTTATTTAGAGGTCCTCAAAACATGTGTTTCTGGTGAAATCTCAGTAATGGAAGACAATACCTTCTCTATGCAGATTGCATATACGTTCTAGGGAGATAAAACATTTATAAACTTTTAATTTTTAACGGTTGACTTTAGGAGTTGGATTCATAGTCATAATGCTTAAGTTATAAGCACTCGCTTACGGTGAGGATTCTTGGCGATGCCTAAATGTAGTAATTATACTCTCGTAGCGACATTTTTATGGACCTCATTAAATTGCACCTCTTCATTAAGGTGCAGGTTCCCACCAATCAGAAGACTCGCAGGTAACAATCGATATTTTCGCGTCCCTGCACATCTCATAACTCTCCCAGGTATCAACTTTTGAAATCGTAAATATTGATTATTTTCGTAAGTTCAATCGATGAACTACTAGAAAAAGTAAAACTGCCTGACACTAGTGACAGTGAGATGCTACTTACACCGCCTGAAATTTCTGCAAATAATAACTAATTCCTACAAAACTCAAGAAATTTCTAAGCACAATACAGCCTGCATTTGAAATAAAATCGCTTTTTTATATAGTAATTAGTGTTAAGTATTAACATTCTAATAAATTGAAATGTCTTCTCGTTTTCCAGAGCCAAACTTTTACCTTCTCTGTCACGCATAGTAGATAGAGAAGGTGTTGTATTCCACCCAAAAGTTCCATATGGAAATTTCACAGTAAATACATGTTTTGAGGTCCCTGGATTAAAAAGAAATTAAGAAATCCGGGCTTGTGTCTGTGAGCGTCTATAGACAGCATAATTGAGAAAAGAAAAGTATGTTAAATACTAACCGATCCCCATGGCAGCGCTCGTTAAAGTGTCTCGTTTTGGTGCTTCGTGGCGCAGGGGATCGTGGGTTCGAGTCATGGCTTGGGCGTAGGTGTTTGTGTGTTTGTAAAATGTGTATAGGTGTGTGCATTAGAAGGCAAAAACGGTAATGAAATAGAGAAACAGAAGGAAATGCTCAAAAAATGGAAAAAAAGGGAAAACAGCGGAATAAGGAAAACAGTACTCTAGTCCTGACAAGGCTCCGGAACTGTGTTAAAAAGAAAAAAATACCAAACTTTGTATTTAACTTCAGAATCTTCCTAGGACGCGACGCTAGGAAAATCCCCCCCACCACATAAAATGGAACATTTTAGAAAGTTTTGATTTTCTCAAAAATAAACATAAATTTTAATAAAAGAATTGTTATGGCCCAGATATTTTTATAATAAACGAAATGAATTTTATGGGATTAGCCTCTAAAGATCCCTTCATTCGGAATGAATTTTTGTATAACCGGTAAACAGTAACAGATATAAAACAGCTATCACAAAAATGTAGATTTTATTAAAACCCGCAATTTATGTCATATACATTTTTGGAGTGTTAACCGTTTTCCAGACATTCGTTATTATATTCAATTTTAAGCTTCTTGAAACTTTACTTAAACAGAAAGTCATCTTTCGTTTCATCTCTCTTGTTTCACTCCTGGTCATGCAAAGGGAACCGAATTTCAATTATTTCACGTAGGGTTTTGACTGCTGCTTTAGCTAGCGCACTCCCTTTTCCCTTCTAGTTACAAGGAAGCAAGAAGTAAGACCAATTCTGCTAATGTTTATCTTGACCAGCATGGTGTGAATTTGTAAGAATAGTCTGTTAATGAAACAGGTAGAGAAAGTCATGTGCATGAAACGCAGATGTTTTTAATGATTATAGTACATATACTGTATGTATGATCAAGAATTGTGTCAAGGTCAAAATCACAATAAAAGTTATGCTTTCGGTCTGCAAACATACCGCAACCCTGTTTAGGCAAGTTTTTTTTTTGTAATGTTTAACGCACCGCAGGCGATGGAATGTAGATGGAGCACCGGTGGAATGCGATGGCGGGGGAAACCGGAAAACCAAGAGAAAACCCGTCTTTGCGCCGCTTTGTCCATCACAAATCTCACATGCGGTCTAGGATCAAACCTGGGCCGTCTAGGCGAGAGTCGAATGGTCCCTCTCCCCAACTGCCTTTATACTCTTTGATATTTTCTGAACACTTTTCTTCGCACTCACCACAAGCAAGGAAAGATTCTACACAAACAGTAGGATTTCTTATGTTTCATAATCCATATAAAAGAAACTATTTTTGCCTTAAAGGCTTCTTAAATAATGGTGTTGGTAGTCTTTTTTCCACTTTTAGGCCACACAGTTTATAATATTACGTGCTGGCTGTTTCATACCTTATGAGTAGACCAAGGCGTTTCGGTACCTCCGTCTTCAAGTTTAGTGCACATGGACCATATTAGTCAATGAAATGCCGTGCAGCAACAACATAAGAACCTTTAATGTTCACTCAATCAAATGACGTAGAGTCACGTACAAAGTAAACCTGGCCGAGCGAGATGGCTCCGCGGTAAGGCACGAGTCCGCCCTGGTGTAGTGGTCTTGTGCCAAAGTTCACGACTTCAAACCCGGCGGAGGGTGGTAAATTTTTTCGGGCTTAATAATCCTTAGCATGACTTCCTTTGAAGGGAAGTATATAATTGCTCGCGTCGTAGATTTAAGGCGTATAAATGAACCTCAAGCCTGAAAAAGAGGCCTGTGAGCAAAGTTATGCTGTATTTCACGTTCAATATAGAATGGAATGCTTAGAACCGCAGCAGTTAAAGATTGAACATAAATAAAACTCAATTTAATTTAATTACTCGATAACACTGGAATAGCTATATGGATGGTAGCGGCACGAACCGGAAGCAAAAAAATACATCTGTAAAAGGCGTCAATAACGATGCATAAATAAGTATAGCTTTAGGAAGACCAGGTTCAGGGACCAATGCAATTACGAAATAAATGTTCATCAATTAATCTGGAACTGAAAGTCTGAAACGAATGTTCAGATAACATTTTTTTCCAACAAACATTGCTTGATCGAACAAACCGGTGTGTGTGTGTGTAAAACTAGCATGAGCATACGACAATATTTTTAATGAAAACACATATGTAAATATGTATAATCTGTTTGTTTTCATACAAAATATTGTCGCATTGTCATGTTAATCTTAAAATGTCCAAATAGGCACATAAGTAGAAGTATGGAGGTATTAAACATGATACGCAGGAGCTTTTGGTGTAAAAGGATCTAACTATCCCCAGGACCACCAAGTTGTTTTAAGTTGCATGAAGTATAAACCAAGAGTAATTTGTTTCGTTTTACACTAGGCTGTAAATCAGGTAATTTAAGTGATTGTATGCACCTTAAGATCAGTTTATTAATAAAGTGCTCAGTGACATAACTAAAAGCCTAAAGTTGGGAATATATGTTATTAAACCCTAAGAGCACTAAGTTTATATGGAGCACCAGTCAAAGGCAAAATTTACCATATTACAATATGCTATAAGTCTTGTAAGATGTATTTATTTTTAGTGATTGTGTTAAAGTACTCAGTGACATAACTAAAAACATAAGGTATGGAGCATAAGAAACATGTTAGAATAAGGTCACAAAGCAAAATATGCCCAGAGCAAAATATGCTCTTGAGCTTAAAGGTTGTGCTCTTCATTTCCCAGTGGTTTAAATTTTAACGAGATAAGTGTACAGAACAGTAGTTCATTAGGTGATGGGCAGACACGCAGAAAAAGGTGCATAAACATAGAAGGGTACTACTTAAGCGTTTTAATGAAAAAAAAAAATATAGACAATATTTGTCCGTGCTTGTTGCTTGCAGGTTAGGTTTGACCGCGGCATCTGGTGTATGAAAGCTCATTCCAAAACTTCCATATAGACTGAACATTGCTAGTGTTGCACTTCCATCAGAGAGACACTAACAGTGGCTGTTTCCTGATAACTATAAATGTAATGCATGTAAAATTGCAAAGATAGTCCCGTGATACTTCTCTGGGCGCACCTTTTCTGGGGTGCTATTTATACGGGAAACGAGGGTTGGGGAAAATAAGAGATATTCCTACTCAGTGTTGTCAACCAAAGAAAGCTGCTCAGGACCTATGAAATTTCAGTGTTTCTTAGTTAAGCCATCAGTGATCCATGACAGGGCCCTGCTGTAGCCAAGTGGTTAGACCAGTCGCATCTCACCTAGGGTTCAATCCCAAGCGACCGCATGCGATATTTGTGGTGGAAAAAGCGGTGCAGGGGCGGGCTTTCTCCGGGATCTCCGGTTTACCCCGCCATTGTGCCCCGTCTTCATTCCACGTATCACCAGTGACATCGGGCGTTAAACACTACAAAAAGAGAGATCCACGCCAACAAGCGTGGGAAATATTATTCGGTTATAATGTTAGTACTCCTGCTTGGAGAGAAAATGTTAAGTAGAGTTGACTTCAAGAAACATTAGGACCGCGGGTAGAGTGTCTGCCTCACATTCAACTGGTCGCGAGCTCAAATCTTGCTTAGGAGTGTTACCCAGATAAGTTTCTTTTCTCGGGATTTTCCCTTTATCTGAGAGGATGAATGTCAAGTACTTTTAAACTCCGTGGATCCCGAGATTATTTGAACATCACTTCACCGATTTCATTCATCGTCCGATATCACCAACCAGGTTAATGGACAATAAGCTAAAAAATCTGATGTGTACCATTCACATGACTTTCTCCATATCCCTGCAACAAATAAAGCTTATACTTCTATTTATTTTATGCTAATCAGAAAAAATTAGCAGAAATAGTCTTATTACTCGCATCCTTGTAAGTAGAAGCGAAATAAGGGACAACCGTAGGTTAAAGTGATAGTCAAAATCTGGTTGCTATGTCAATGAAGTTCCTTTGTTTATATGGATAGGAGTTGACAAGTTCCAGTATGAGAAAAGTATACGTTTTTCATAGCAGAAACCAAAAATAAGGAATGTCACAAAAACGACGAACTCCACGAAAAAAATGTATATAACATAAATTGTGTGTTTTAATGTGCTCTACACTTTTTGTGTAGTAAGTTTTTGTCCATCTCTTACGGTTTAGCAGTTATTCAACATTTAGTAAAATTCATCCTGAATAAACTACTCTTCAGAGGATATTCCCAGAAAATTCAGGATATACATTTCATTTATCAGGTAAATATATTAAATATCCGAAATTTTAATCAAAATTGTTAGAGCCATTTTTGAGAAAATCAAAATTTTCGAAAAAAGTTCCATGTAAAGGGTAGTTGGGGGTGGGGGGATTTTTCTCAAAATCTTCGTGTCGCATCCCTGGAAGATACTAAACTTAAATACCAAGTTTGGTATTTTACCGACTTTTCGTTTTTGAGTTATCGTGTTCACAGACACACGGACACACGGACACACGGACACACACACCGGACCTTTTTGTGAAAATGCTTTTTTTGGATATTGGGGACCCTAAAACATATATTTCCGGTGAAATCTCGATATCGAATTTTTGGTGGAGTGCAATACTTTATACACTATGTACATAGTGCGTATGGAGAAAGTAAAAAATGGTTATATATAAACTACTAGGCCAACAGCGCCCTATTCTTAAGTCTGCTTTCCACTCAATGAGAAATGCTCAGCCGTTGCATTTATAAGTTTTAATTCTCATTGCATGTAAATGTTTTGCACACTACAGTACCAAAAGGCTTAAAGATAAAAACATTTACAGTAGTACGGTATATTTTTACACATGGTATGACTTTCAATCTGGCTTTAATTTGAAATTCACCCCATTCAAAAATTATTAGAAAATCACTAATTTAAAGCTCTTGCCAGAATAATTACATAATAAAGAAAACTCCACACAAAGCTTTGAAATTTTGCCATATTAACTGCCGAATTACAAAAGGTTTTTAAAATTTTGAGACTCCGAAAAATGCCTTGCTCAGCACCAGTCAAGTAGATTTAATTTCTCCAAGCTGGTCTCCTCGACGGGCATTATACCCTCTAACTGAAGTCGGTGTTGAGTTCAGGTTTCCCCTGGGGGCATCTTGCCATTGGGCAGGCACACCCCGCAAGTCCTCGCTCTTGTCCCACTCCAGTGAAGGTATTTCTTGCAAGGAGTGTCCAGCTCATGGTTGCTACTAAGTAGGTTATATAGCGGTCATATTAGTATGGTATTGGAATAATAATTGAGTTTCATTTATGGACGCTCCGTAAATGCTCGGTTCTTAATGTCCCATTCTATTGGGCATAATAGATATTTTAATTTTGCTCAGAGGATTCAATCAAGCTTGAGGTTCTTTTCGTGTCGTAAATATACAGCACAAGACCCAGGGACTTCCTTCTGTTCCTAAGGAAGCCATGCTAAGTATGTTTATACCCAGAAATATCCATGGCTCTCCGCCAAGTTTGAAGCTGCGACCTCGAGAACCAGAGGCTAGGAGACTGGTCATCTACTGAAGGAAATACGCCGGCACAACTTGTAGTGTAGCCACAGTGAAGTCGCCGTCGCTAATAGTCAAAATGTCCGCTGAAAATAGTTTATAAGCAGCAGATTGCCGAAGCCATAATGCACGTTATTACTACAGGGTGATTTATATAGAGCTGACACATTTCTTTTATTAATTGTTTCAAAACGTGTTATGCTAGCGACAGCTTATTATACCTAAATTGTAGAGGAATTTTGGGAGATTATTTGCTTCTTTAGCAAATGTTGAAAATGCCCTCCAGCCTGCATAAGGCACAACTCAACACGTCGTTCCAGGTTACTGGCCACTCGTTGACTCTGTTGTCAATAGCTTGAATCTCCTTTGTGATGTTTTGTTTCAGATCGCCCAACGTCTGAGGACGTGTAGCGTAAACCCTATTCTTTTAATTAACCCCATAGAAAGAAGTCCGGCGATGTCAAATCCGGAGATTTCGGTGGCCACAGGTTCCTGGAAATTATCCGGTCGTCAAAGGAACTTGCAATTAGGTTCATGGATTCATTTGATATATGGCATGTAGCGCCATTTTGCTGAAAATATCCTGACTAAGCTCTACATCGTACTGCATTTTCATGCTAACTACAAGAACAAAATGTCGAAATAGCTGCCAACAATGCAATTAGGAATAAAACATAAACATCTGCGCATCTAGTGATAAGGAATCGAAACTCCAGAACATTCTGCTTAATTTGGTGCTAAACTTGGGTCATTGAATGAATTTCAAACGGAATAATTAAAGAAAGAAATGCGCCAGTTCTACACAAATCACTCTGTATTATGAAATTGGTAAAGGTAGGTACAGTTGCATATATACATATGAGTGTCGTGCATATAAAAATTGAGCCGACGATGTGAAGTAAGTTGCCGACTCATAGATGGAGACTAACAGACAACAACGTGAATCGCGTAAACTTGTGGTATCATAGGAGTGACTATGAACAGCTGTTCAGCATTATAAATTACTGTTCAATGAATTCACTAATACTTAATTCACGTGCTTCGGCATTTGTGTTTTAATTCCTCGCTCTGTTCTTCAACGTCAAGTTTAATTCTTGTTCCTCCACTGAAAAAATTATTACCAGGGCAAATAATGTTCACTCAACGTAAATAGCAGAAAGAGGAGCCATATCCAGTGAAATTCCAATCAGGTAACATGTCTACCACATCGTATTACCATTCATCTCAAACTCTAAATGAAATCGTTGCATATCTGCACACTGCGCGGATTACGAACCAGTGACTGCCACGTACAGAGCCGTACAGTTCCCTCTCATCAACGGAGAGTTCCGGGATCTGTAGGAAGTATTCTAACTCAAGGAGGTGGGGAATGCCTTAGGGATTTTACTGTGGAAGAGTTATAGACCGTATCGTCTTCAATAGTTTTCCTTGTATTAGGATTATAGTACCCGATCACTATATCCATTTATGGATAGTGCACAATAAATAAACCTGATCGCAAATCCACATTCCCCAATTCTTTTTTAAACTTTAGTGGTCCTAAAATACCTGTATTACAAATGCAAGTTGACTGTGTGTTCTGTAGCAGCCGGCCAGGTATTATGGTAGCCTGAAACTTCAGATTTCCAATGTAATCCTTACATTAGTTTTGGGTAAACAATAAATGTAATCATTTCTGATGAATTTTGTAAACATAATTACAATTAACAAGATAATTAACTAAATTTTAGTATATGATTCGAGAGATTTAAGTACAAACTCTCAAAGTGAAAACGGAACAGAGTTGCAGTTGATATTTACGTATACGGAATAGAAGCGAAATAAATATGTAGCTTTCATCAGTTATATACAATAAAGTCTAGTTCAACATTGCCGCTACTTGTATAAGTTACGTGAAAAAAAGGCTTATTCCGTAAATTTAAATGATGGTTGTCTGGATAAGTATTTGGTGTATGATTCCGATTTCCAGCTACACTGCCAGTGATTCATAAGGAGGAATCTATTCCTTTGCAATTTTTGCTTGCCATGAAACAATTTCTCAGAATTAACCGAAATGGTTCCCGGATTTCGTAAACGATTCCGACGATCTTCCATAACTATTTTCACTGTTATCTGAGGGTGTTCAACCAGTTATGTCTTGACCTCGACTAATGCGTGTCGAAAGGGTTATAAAGATTGCCGATCCCGGTGGCCGCGCTCGCTAAAGTGCTCGTGCCTCATGGCGCACAGGATCGTGGGTTCGAGTCCCACCTTGGGCATGGGTGTTACTGTGTTTGTGAATGTGTATATGTCTGTGTGTGTATACGTAAAAGGAAAAATTAATAGGTCAACTAAGGAAATGTAGGAAACTGGGAAAAAAAAGAGGAAAAAAGGAATAGAGCGCCGGAGTCCTGGCAAGCCTCCGGAACTGTATTAAAAAAAAAAAAATTGGCAAGTGCTTCATTAAAGTGGACGCTGCTGTGAGATGGAACGTGCAATTATATATGAACGATGAATATCTGGTCATAATATTAACTTATGGTCGATCAAAGTGCAACTCAGGTGAAGTCCAGACACTCTGCCATGGATAGTTTTCTGAAATGAATATGCCTTATGCGAAAACATGTGAGGGTTTTCATCTAGATTCCGATTTTCTAATGCACTTATAACCGATTATAATCCTGCTGTTTAGGTGTTTGTTTGTTTGTTTCTTTGTTTTAATATTTTAAGGAATATCTTGAACCTTCAGCGCGTAACTTACGTGGCACAACACCAATGACACTACTAATACTTTTAAGTAGGTTGTTTGGTGAATTAGAACATTTTTATTAGCAACTGTATTCATTTATTCCACCGTTGAAATCACGGTGTTGAACAGAGGTCCCTTACAATATTTTTCGAAACACTTTGGCGAAATTTATTAACTACGTGTAAAAGTTCTTGATTTGGTACAAACCCGTTATCAACAGCTGTCGTCGGGTATGCTAAATATCTTAATTTCATTACTGTTTTACTGTTGTCCGTCCCTATTTCATTAATGTATAAATACTTTTTGTATGCATTTAGGCTAAAAACCCTCTGCTGTAATGAATTGTTTACAGGATATAGATGCACGTTTTATATGTAATCTACTTTTATACAATTAGCTTTATTAAAGAGGATGGGATTGCTTTTCTCAGTTATACCCTCTGTTGAGTAACATTTGTCAGCAATTATTGTTGAAAAACTAACCAACTATCTTATTAAGGTCAGAAGACATCCAAAGGACCATGTTAGTATTTAATTTAGCTATCATTGTAAGCTTCAGGGAAAGCAGATTTTTATACCAGAAAGCATCCGTCATAGAAAACGCTGCTAAGACATAAATCAAGAAAACAAACTCGAATATATTTGCAACTTGGGCACACAAAATCGTCCATTCTTAGTCAAGAATACACGTTTATAGAGGAAAGGTTTCCTGTAAAAGATGAGTTAGAGTAAAACTCCTTACTCTAAGGTATATAGGAGTTATACCTATTTTCTTTATTTAAGTGGTGTAGAACTCACAGTTCAAAATGGCAGACGTAGTGCTGCTTTTAAAAATAAATACGAGTATTCTGCTTAGAATGATAATACATAAAATGTAAGAACAAATTGCAATTATATAGGAGCAGAAAATGCTTAAAATGTTACTTTTTGGCAATATTCGAAATATGTATCCTTGCGCAGAAACTCGTTTCGGTCATCCTTATATTAAGTGTGTTGGACAATTTTGTGTAAGTACGTTGTAGTTAAGACATCTGTACTGCAAACACACATTCATATGTAGAGGAGATTTACTACCTACATAGGGAAGTTGAGATGAAATATGTGATACTCTGAAGTGCATTGTCATTCGTGCTTGTTAATCCATTCGTGCTAGGGAACAAATAGTGTTTACTTACCTGTATTGTCTACAATGTAGAGCTTAATTGAACTCATCTTAGGATTCACTTCCAGGGGATTAGCGATGGCTGGTCTTTGGAGATTGGATCTGTTATATGTGCGTGCCTTCACTCTTGTTACCGAGCTTTATGATACGTCCAGGTCCCTGATGGCTTCGTCCGTAAATTTCATTTTGTTTACCATGCACTTCATCGCCCACAAAGGTTTATTACTTCCTGAATTCACAATTCATGCACTTAATTTATATCCCTTCCATCATATTTTGCTCAGGTATACTGTGTTTGCTTTTGTGGTAAACCATTGTGCTTCTTTGTGTCTTTATGCTACATATATGTCATCGTATAGGAAGCGGAAAAGAGAATGTATAGAAAACGGGAGAGCAGAGAGACAATGCCAAAATAAGCAATTTGAGGTTAGCAGTTTGGGATCGCATATGCAGTACAATAACAGAAGCTCTGCATGGATATACCAGAAATCTAACTTTATGAAACCCCTTCATTTGCCACTTAAAATTAAATGACTCGCAAGTATGTATATTTCTTTCATAAAAGGTTGCTCGTTTCCCTAGATCACAATTGTGCTTTTCATTCAGAAAACTTACCAGCTTCAGGTTACCAACCATTGTCTCCACCCCGTCAGTACCATTAACTCTCTATGTAACTGGCGTGTTTCCAGGAACAACAAATATAAAATATGGGTGATGTTCTTATCCACGTGAAATAAAGGAGTCGCTCAGATACCGCCTCTATGAAGAAGTTTCACTGTGATTTGCTCTCAAACAAAGGCTAAACTAACACAATATACTTCAGCCTTCTAAAGGAAGTGTTCAAGCATTCTTTTCCTGTGTTATTAAACGGAACGACAGCTTTGTCATTAATGTACCAGGAGTTTCATCAGCAACATGGAGACGAAGAGGAAAAAACGTTTAACTTCTGAACTTTTATATTTGCCTTAAAATGCAACACACCATTGTCCTGAACGTTCTGCGCCAGTGAGAACATAGCATTAGCATGTAATTATTCTGTTTGGCAGTTGTCTACTGTTTGAGAGAGGTAAAAAGTACGCCGCCAATCCAGTAGTTAGGGATGGTGACGCTGGCAGTGGGTTTGGTTAAATTTATAATGACCAAGATAAACAGTGTTTTATTCGGGTACAATTTGAGACTGGGGCGACAATTAGAGACCAGCTTGCTGGTACTCTTACCGTATTCTTTGTACTGAGCGTTCGCGATTACGGGACCTGAGCGTTCGCGATTACGGGACCGTTCAGCAAGCTTCGAGGCATTGAACATCACACACACTTAATGACAGTGACTAGCACTGCATAAGAGTAGGTCCATCTGACACGCCATAAATAGCTTTGACAAACGCAGACAGTAATGCTGACGCATGTAATGCAGTAGACAACTTCTCAAGACTTGTTCATTCTAAAAATGTTTATTTTGGTACAAGCTTTCAGTTCTAGAGCTTTTGAAACATTTTTCCGATGTCCTAGATTCAGTATTTTCAGATCAGGTAAACAGAGCGTGATTTCGAGTTTCCTATAGCTACATGCACATTTAATGTTATTCATGATCTCTTATTTAGCCAATATATCTACAATTAATAAATGTTCATTTCTCATAATAGCTAAACGTGTACACACGACATTTACTGAATGTGCAGTTTTGACACCTTTAGTGTAAATGTTGACACAAATTAAATGACCAGATTTTACAATAAATACATCTTTTGGATTGCAAACTTATATCAAAGGTTATTCATATTCGTTACAAATAGCGCATATATTACATACACAAAATAAATAATTTTATTGTAATTATTTTATGCATTCGGCTGTAAAACCTGTTTGTAATAAATTAAATTACTCCTGTAGTTATATATAGTTCTAGCAAGGTTATAATGCTCTTATTTCAGAATACGGAGTTATCTGCACTAAATACTCCTAAATTAAATTAAAATATGAAAAAGAAAAAAAAAAGTTTAAAATTTAAAGTCAACACTGAAGCAAAACTATGAAATTTGAAGCACTTAAGATTTTTTTTAATCTAAAAACTTAAATTTTAGCAAAATACCTGTTCACGCACTTGATATTAACTGTAAAAAGTGCCAATTTATGTAGTCATCTGACTATATTGTTTAAGCATTTCTTGTTTCTTTAGACTATTTAATGCTTTTACTAAAGATATTGCTGCTCCCCCAAAATCTCCCCCTTTTCCCTGCATAACCATACCGGAAGTGTGCAGCAAACCTTCACCAAAAAGGAAGGAGTGTGGTAGCTGAAGTCTGGAAACCTTTTCGCAATGTTTCAAGTGCACCCAAACGCGAATTAAACTAGTATTACTATGGAAAGGATAAAATAAGAGGATGGTTATGGCCACGTCGTGTCCGATTGGTTAGACTACTTGCCTCTCACCAAGGTTCGATCCCAGTCGACCGCATGTGGGATTTCTGGTGGTCAAAGCGGCGCAGGGGTATGCTTTCTCAGATTTCCCCCGCCAATACATTCCACTGGTGCTCCATATTCATTCCATGTATCATCAATGTCGCCGCCTGCGGTGCCGTACGTAGTAAAAGCGGGCGTTAAACACTACCCTCCCCCCAAAAAATAACAGGAAGTTTAAATAGTGGGATTCTTCTATCTCCTCTGTCGTCTGCTATTTGCTCTATTGGCATGCTGTGAGAACTGCATGAGGTTACGCGTAGATATCTATTCTTGTCCCAACGCCAATTAAACTTATGAGAAGAGTTTTATTGAGGCTATTAACTAATATAGCTAGAAGAATTTTCTGGGCTGAGAAGCCGTGGTCTGCTGGAGTTTTCAGGTCCAGACGTTTCGCTCACGACTGCAGTGAACATCTTCAGTGGCGTGGTCTAAGTCTTCTCGGTAAAGGTTTGGTCGCAACTGACTCGTTGGCTGAAATAGCGGCAGTATTTATACTAAGACTGCTCTCATGCGATTAGGGCGCTAATGACCTTAGCAGTTGAACGCCCTTAAACACCAATCATCATCATCATCATCATCATCATCATCATCATCTCACGCGATTGATCCGGCTGGAGCTGTATGTGCGGAGGGGTGGTGGAGAGAGAGGTTAGCCACTCCGGTCCTTTTGATTCCTGATTGGTTCGTTAAGTTTGCGCCTGTTTGATGTTTTCAAGTAGCGAATGCCAGTGTTTGCTTAGTTTTTGAGTCTCTTCTTTCCTATTAAAGTTATTAGGATGTTCATAAACTTCTATTGCTTCACGTTGTAATCTAGCATGGTAGTAAGGCATAGATGAGAGAAAGGCTCTTTCATGATATTGAATTGTGTGTTCCCCTTCTGCCCCAAGTGTATATTCAGCGACCGCAGACTTCTCGGATTGACTTAGACGGCAGCATCTCTTGTGTTCCGTAAGCCGGATGTTGCGTGGTACCTATGTATACCGCACCACAAAAGCAGGGGATCTGATAGACACCAGCCGAGGTAAGCGGGTCCCTGGGGTCTTTGGCGGAGCGTAATAAAGCGTTTATATTTCTGGTCGGCTTGAACACTGTTATAATATTATGGTGCGTTCTATTCTGTCAGTGGCATTCTTGAAAAATGTCAGAATGGCAGTACCTTTGCTTTTGGGTAGTTCTTGTACTTGGCTGATGCGCTGTGCTTTTCGTGGGCGAAGAGCTCTGTGGACTTCTCGTGTTGTATAATTATTTACACATAAGGCGTGTTCTAGAAGACGTAATTCCTGTTGTAATGAATCCGGTTCACAGATGCGGGTGGCACGATCTGCAAAGGTCTTTATCATGGCTCTTTTCTGTCGCGGATGATGGTTGGAATTTTTATTCAGGTATCGGTCTGTATGAATAGGTTTTCGGTATATTGTATGCCGTGTCAGCTTTCCTGTTGACCAGGACATCTAAGAAGGGTAGCTGTTTTTCTTTCTCTGTTTCCATGGTTAATTGCATTCGTGGAATAATTCTTCTAACTATAATTTGGACCCCGGCCGTGAAAGTTTACGACTACTATTAACTAATATGTTTGAAAGGAGTAACCGAATATTTTAGGATAGATAATCACTAAACTGCTCCTGAATGAATTAGTGAGGATTTACAACTGAGTTGTATTAAATCTGCGAACTACAGACTATTAAGAACTTTATGTTGTAGGAAAATTTGTTTCCTAAATGCTATATAGCGAACCCCTTAGCAGTCGTCGCTAAACGGGCTATAAGCTTAGCTCTGCGTTAGCACCAATGTAGGAAGAGTCTTAAAGTACGATAATATGTCATTTGTACGCAAAATGTACCAGAGTAACCTAATTTTCTAAATACGGCCTTGCATTAACCTAAATATAGCCTACATAATACTACCCAAACATACGTCCTGTGTTCCACGTTACTAACTGTTATACTGCTGATTAGCATTTAAAACACACTTTTCTTTAAATGCTCGGTCCTATGTATTAATCCACTTTCCTAATTCTTAGAAATGACTTAAATACTCCTTTAGCTTTATGAACCTACACTTATTTGATGCATTGAATTTTGTGCCAAAAGGTTTTTCTTGTTTGCATAGATTCAGGGAACCTATGTAAATGCCTTCCTTCATTGCTGTAACTTCAAGCTATTTGCTCTTTTCAATGTAACTTGTCGTTTTTAATGAATTCCCTACAACAAAATAATTACATTTTTACGTATTTCGTTGATTTTAATGTTACATTTTTATCGCTTTGTTTGCTAGGATCATTAGTTTTGTATCAAACCCGACATACGTAGTCGTAGTTCGGGGAAGAGTACCTTAAATTCCAGATCAAGAGGCCTGGCACAGATATTTTCCTCCGGAGGCATCTCCATCTGGTATAGGTAACAAAATACATGTTTTGTATCCATATTCACTCGCAAAATCTTGGATGGTTTCCATACTAACTTGTAGTATGTACTTCAGAGCTAGGAAATTCGTACCGATCTCCTGATGCAGAGTAAGAGCGATTAGGTTTGGCAATACCACACGGCACTACTTGCGAGAGCAAAGCTCAACATAGAGCGCAACCCATTACTACAAAACAGCTGTCACTGCATAACACAAAACTACGTCGGGAAGAAGGAAGGCGTTCGAATAACATCTTTGTTCTGCTCAAATGTGAGCAAAATTAATTTGTTTTGCAACCATAGTAAGTTTTCTAGCAATGTACTTATCCGTGTGTTTATCTGATAACCAGTGGCAATTCTAGTATACAAACTGTTAAACGTCTAGTAAGAGAACAGCTTCACAGAAGCATATTATTGATTGCAAATTTGTTCAAAAGCTACCCACACTATTACAGTCCAGAGGTATGGAGCTGACTGAATATATGCTACATGTAGTACTGTCAAGGAGGAGTTACTAAGCCATGAGGAGCCTACCTGAAATAAAGCTGAAAATGAAAAGCATAATTAAAAGGAATGCAGGGTTTAGTGTAAGTATAGCATACAAGCTGCACTTTTAAATCCTAACAAATAGTATTTGCTTTCTGATACTCATACAGAGCTCATTAAATATTTCAAATATGCCCTGATGACATTATGCGGAGCGGAACGAAATTTTTTGCGTTATAAATTTTATTTGTCGGAAAGTAGAGTGAGCTTTATTTGAAAGACTTAAGAAGTATATATAGTTTTCAGTAATTAGGCAGCAGATGCGCAAAGACCTAGTTTCATCTGCTTTGGTTTTTACCTAGTAAGAGTCTTAAGATATTTAAGAAATTAATTTAATTATTTGGATGTTATTTTACATTAAATTAGTAAATGTTACAATCCGCATTATAATTGATTGGGTGTTTTTATAATGTACACATGTAAAGAAGGAAATCAGTAACTCAGACTGCATATATGCACCAATTTGTATGTTGTACATGCTTATCTAAGTAGGTGTCCTTTTACGAAAGTCTCGTAAGTCATTTTTGTTCTGTAGAAACATTACTGTTTACTTGACCACAGGTTTTTTACCTCTCCACCGTGCTTTCTTATCAATTACTGGTTTTGGTGCGGCGAGATGGCCGGTCGCAATCTATATGACGGGACGACGAGCGGTACGAACTTCCTTGCTCTGGTACTTATATACAACGATTTGAATTTGAACCTATATCCGGTAAAGAACAAAATCTCTACTAAATAAACGATAATTTCAAGTGTCCCCATTTTATAATCGATCTGGTAATATGACGTTGAAAGTTCGACAACTTTATTACTCGATGGTACACTACCGGAAGCTATCCATAACGTGCAATATAAGGGGAGCAATGAACTGGAAGCCAGCTGCCCGGTGATTTTCCTTTTGGCGTCAGCGGCCTTTGTTGACGTCTGCCGCTGGCACAGAATGGCACGGATGCAACCATACACCATTTTTAAAATTACTTTTAAATACTTTACTTATCAGATATATGAAATGAGCTGCTGAAACTAGTCACCGTCATTTACTATACTTTTGTGGCACCTCTTTGACACTTGCCGTAGTTCACATTGGGAATTGTTGGACATTTTCTGTTAATTCATCCAAGGTGTGCGAGTTTGTATTGTTTGTTTAGTTTATTCCAGAGATAGAAACACAGGGGCTTACGTTGGAGGATAGAGGGGGTACAAAAATATATACTTGTAATTTTGTTCTTAAACACATTTGCAATTGTTCTCATCGAAATATTGACCAATGAGTTTTTTTTTTTTTTTATTGTTTTACGGCCTGGAACTTTTAGATCCGGAAATCTTTATGTAAATCGTACCATCACTTCACAGCTGACTGATTTGACACATACCAATCATAGATAAGGCCTGGGTTCGCTCCCAAATGACCGCATGTGGGATTTGTGGTGGAAAAAGCGGCGCAGGGGCGGGTTTTCTCCGCATTCTCCGGTTGCTCCCGCTATAGCATTCCACCGGGGCTCCATCTTCGTTCCATGTATCATCAGTATCATCACCTGCGGTACCGTAGTAATTAAAGCAGGCGTTAAACACTATCAACAAAATCATAGATAAATACGCGCTGTGCAGCAGAAAACACAAATATACAGAGCCATAATATATAGGGTCTTTCAGAACTCACTTAAAATTTTAAACTGTCATAAATATTAAAATATTCAAGATAGGAAAAAAATTGAAATGGCATACTGAGTAAATAATGGGGATTTATAAAAAATTGGGAAGATATCCTGAGTTCTTTTGTTCAACAAACACCGTTCTTTCTGCGACTTCATGCACAGCATTTTCCAGATGATGTCTTAAAATATTAACAATTCCTTGCGAGATAGCATCATTCATTTGCTGTCGTGTTATTGCATGCGTCAGTAAAGCTCGCTCTTTAAGGTAACCCACAGCAAAAAGTCGGCCGGAATGAGATCTGGAGATCATGGTGGCCATTTTTTTTAAACTTTACGAATGGACCATGGACCCGCTCTTAAATTGTTAAAGAGTTCCAAATTTAATCAGATCTTGCTTTCACAACACTAAATCGGCTACATTCTATCGTTTAGTGATACATTCATGATGTGTAACTTAGTAATTTTATTCATACACCTATAAGAATTTATAATGTTTTATTCAACAAAACTGTACCTATGGCAAGGATGAACTGAAAAAAAAAATATAAGAAAACCAAACCACATAGCTTGCCCAGTAAGGGACTTGTATTTTTACAATTTTAAATATCATTATATTTTTTAGCGGTTGGAAGTTTGAAGTGACTTTTGAAAGACCCTATACTTTGTGACTAAATACAGGACAAAGTAACAAAAAACTGGTAATAACTGAACTACAACATAGTGCTGTCAAGTCAATATTGCACTTCCAAGCAGAGCAAACCTGAGTCAGGAGCGTAACCTTGTTTTCAGAAGCAATACCGATTCATGTGTCCACACGCCCATTAGATAAACACCGCGCAGCCGGCGCCCAGTTCATTTGCTCTCCCAGTACAATTACATAATAGAGAGATAGCCCGAGGCATTCAAGTTTTGTAGCCTCCACTCTTATGTAATTTACTCGACTTGTACTTGTATACTATTCTGTTTCGCATATTATGATTGACATAAATAATTATTGTTTATTTATAAGTGTTAGTACTAATACTAGCAGTTTTAGTATTATACCAGGGCGTCCCCTGGGGGCAAGGGCCGCCCTACTTGGAGAGCTGGCTTGGTTTGGCAGTCCTGGTTAGCCATACCAGGAAGGATCCTCCTCTTGACTTTAACCGCTCAGGTAATTTGTTCTAAACAACATGACATTCCCTGTTATAAGGTACATAATTGTTTTAAGATTTAATCTAATACATTCTTTGGTCCGTTGTATGCCCTTAAACACTTGGGTCTTAGACATTTAATAGTCTTCTTGATCTGATGCTGCCATCTCCTTCTGGCTTTCGCTGTGGTAGTCCATCTGTTGCGAATGTTTTCTTAAGATCACCTGACCATCTTGTTCATTGATGTTCCACTCTTCTTCGTCCTGTCCTCGGTTCCCATAGTTAGCCTATGGGTCCAACGTTTGGGGTTTTGTCTCATGATGCGTCCCGCCCACCTCCAATTTCAGTTGTTGTTGGTCTGTGCTGCGTCTGTTATTTGTGATCGTCCTTCGAATTCTGTCTCACCATGTCATTCCTAAGATTTTCCGTTCCATCTTCCTTTGGCATTTTTGTGTTGATTTCTGTCTTTTTTTTGTTGTGCTCTTAAGTTTGTGAGTCATATCAAGGTAAGTAAGATGTACGTATTGAGGATGTGCCTCATGATGCTCAAATTAAATTACTTTTCTAGCAATATGGCTTTTAATACCCAGAACTTGGACCATGCCGTGGATATTCTTCTAGTGATTTCCTCGCGTATACTTTTCTTGAAGGATATTGTTTTTCCCAGGTAGACTATTTGTTGTACATAATGCAATGGTTGATTTGGTATTATTGAGATGTCTTGTTCGCTGTCATTTGTCATCAGTTTTTGTCCTTTTGTATTCATTTGCAGGCCTACTTTGATACTGTGTTCATTTACCTCTGTAATGAAGGTTTGCAGTTGTGTTGTGTTGACCATGAATAAACGTTAGATAGTAGCGTCAAATAGAGTACCGGTAGTCAGAATGTTGTCAGCTCTTTTTCCTTTCACTAAATACTGAAAGGAACTATTGCACTTGAGGAAGCGTATAATGGTATTGTTTTTAGCCTGAATCAAACCCACCATCGCGAGGACCAGAAAACCCAATAAAAACAATTGCGCCACCCACAGCAAAGTACAGGTTCAGTAGGTACATTTTGGTTCTATGCCGAGCCAGTATTTACCTGAGCAATCACTTATAAATATGATGAGCTGCATTTATATGCCTTTCTCTATCCACTAACGTTTATTTTCATATCGCTTCTGCAGAGTATTCTTACGAAAGCCTATACTTGTCTACCTCGTGTTACTTGTGATAAGATCCATTGATGGTCAAATACTTAAAACAGGTCACTATAATATGGCCAACAAGAATTCATACTCTTTCCATCGTGTAAATCAATTGACGAACTACATTATTTAAATAAAATGAAACAGCATTGAACAATTCAAACCAATACCGACATACCTTCGGAAAACCTGATGGCACAAGTATTAAAGTTATTTGAAAAAATATTGTGTTTTTAGTGAAATGTACAGTTTTATGGAGAAACTTTGATACATCTACTGGTTTACAGCTTAAATAACATTATACAATATCCCTTGGAATCAGGTGTACTTCACAGGCTATTCTCAGAAAATTCAAGGCATATATTTTAGTTCCCACGTAAATATCTCAGATATATGGTATTTTAATAAAAAGCATTTATGAGAAAATAAAAAAAATCGAGAATATGTTCCATGTAAAGGGCTATTTCCAACCATTAAAGCTCCAAAATTGCCTGTAAACGTATCCACGTATTATTTCTGGGTGTTTACTCAGCATATTATGTTACTAAAAAGCTTTAAGAATGTCAAAAAATTTAAATTTTTATTGGAACATACAAAAACTATTTCGTTCCCTTTGGATCGTTACGTGTCCTAGCTTTTCGAGTGCTAACGTTCAAAGCCTTCATAGTTGGCGTTCACATTGCAAAATTCATAACTACCAATATTGGATTATATCTTGTCACTAGCATAATATCCCAAGTTAGTCAAGATATAGCGATCCTAGCTCCAGGTTTACGAGAGGTGTTCGTTTAGGAATAGTTTTTATATAAACTAGGTAGTTTTTTCTTTATTTAATATTCTTATAAAAGCTTAAGTTTCTGATCAATATATTATCAACACTACTACGTACCCAAGTCTCTGGTAAGATTCAATTGTTTTCTGCCGGCTTTTTCTGTTGGCTACACATTCAATTCGTTAGTTCTGACCCGGAAATAGTATAAACTGCTGTAATATCTTCCCCCATCACGCATATTTTTGTATCTTTTGGTGTTTAAGATGTCTTAGGTTATTTCAAGTAGCAAGAATAACATCGTGGCTTCTAGACGCTCTGAACTGGGTAATGTTTGTTTCACTTCTTAAAATGCGTTATGTTAATTACTGTAACGTGGAAACTATTTTTCCTCCCAAGAGTAGTCTTTATCAGTTACTGAGCATAAACAGTAAGTTTGATATGTATCCGAGTGTTCGTCTCTGATTACGCTGTTAAGGCACACAATTGGGCTTTCCTTTTACAAAAAGGCTTCATATTTTAATTTAGGAGTTCTCAAACCAAGTAATTCCGGGGAAATCTCGATATATAATTTTTGGGTGGAATGAAATACTTCCTCTATTTACTAAATATGTGGTAGATAAAGTAAAGCGAGAAAACAGCTAAATTATTATTCCATGTAAAATATTATGCATGTCAGATATTGCATAGTTTCTTTATTTTTTCTTACACATTATACATTGTTTGCAAATTATGGAAATGGAAACTAAGTGAAATGCAACTAATGAAGTTCCTATCGTCTTCACCCGTTTAAAACGGAAGATTTAGACATTCCTGAGTTATCCAAGTGAATAACGTGGCGTAAGGTGTCTATCGTTCCTGAAAGCAGCTAAAGCGTAGATGCTTCAGAAATTTAACATTGTTAAAAACTGCTCATATCCTGGGTTGTTCACGGATGTGTAAACCTTGAATTAAGTACAGAGGCAGATGGTTAGGTTCATTGTGTGACATGAAAGTGGTTAACCCAGGGTGCCAGCTGTTCGTACTACTCTACGTTGTGCAACGAAGTGCTTGTTCTGCTTGAACTGTCGTTGCGCTTCAGTTCCCACAAGGATTTTAAGTACACAGTTCACAACCTATCCAGTTTACAACATTATTATTCCCTAGAGATGGGCTGTATGACAAGCACATTAGTAAAACAGCTCAACAGTTTATATTTATTGTGGACAACATCTGGGACAAATGACTGCAATAGACATAATAAAATGGCTAATACAACTACAGTACTCCCTGGATTATTTACAGCAAGTTTGTTGGTCGTAGATTTGAAAACGTACAATTTTCGGAGGAAACTAATGTTATTAGCGATTATAGACAATGGTGCAGGGTGTGTGTGTGTGGGGGGGGGTATAGGGTCATTAAATTATAAGGTAACCCCATTGTGCGAGAGATCCGAGAGTCACCGGCAAAGTGGTGCCAGCTAAAACGCACTAAAATACGTATCTTATGATAAAACTAGGAAATGTTGACCTTTCGCTCACAAACGGGCAGCACAATCTCTGAAAATATTCTCACTCATTCGTCTGAGCTTAGCAGCAGGAATCCTTGTGATTTCTTGCATGATATTATCACTAAGTTTCTGTGGTTTACACAGGGATTTCTGTTGCTGGGCTCAGGTGAATGTGCGAGAACATATTTAACTGGTATACTGCCTGTTTGGCAGCAGATGGTCTCTTTGCCGGCACCGGTTTCTGGCGACTCTCGGATCTCTTGCGCAGTGGAGAGAGGTCGCGAGTGGAATTACCTTAGATGAGTCTTCCATAAAATCTAAACGTTAGCACCGTGTTGTGCGTCAAAACCAATAAGACTAGCTCCCCATTCGCCTCCTTTCATAACTTCAATTAAGGGTCTTTTGAATACATTTGAGACACTGGTTCAGTGCGAAACACGAACACAAGCGAAGACGTGCAGTGATAGTGAAGAGCAATTAAATGAAATTGGGACCTATTTAAAGGCTCGCCTTGAAAATCAATCACATATTGGGAAACATATGAACTGAAATACGAAACAATACACTGCCTACATTAAATCGTTCAAACTAAATATGTTTACTCTGTAAAATGCTTGTTTGTGTTTTAGAAGAACGACATTTCCAGCGCTTAATTTGAGATAGGGGTTGAATTTTGTTGTGTTTTATGTACGGGTTTATAGATTTAAGAAATGAGGAGACAGCGCTGCAACAAGCATGCATACATACATGCGTACCTACATGCCTATACACGTATGCGAAAATTCATAGAGGAATGAAAAGAAAACTAAAATTACGAATCATACTAAATAGGAATAAAGAAATGAATATGCTACTCAATGCTAAAATAGTTATAATAATCGAAAAAAGCAGAAAATTGTTTCCAATCAAATACTTTCCGCTAGGAAATCTGCTAGCAAAATATGGACTTCGGATATCTATAATGAAAATAAACGTAATGATTTTCGGAAAAATTATGCTCCAATATCGAAAACTGTAATAGACGAATACAAGAACAGGTACAAATAATTAATCTCAAAATGAAATATGACATGTCTAAGACATAAATGCAATTCCAAAAGAGCTGTAAATATCAGTAAGAATGTTTAGTTAACCAGAAAAGAAACTAGGTGAAATTTTTATAAGAAAGTGGTAATATCAGCCTTGAAGTACGGTAGTGAAACGTTGACCCTAAGGGGGAACAAGAAGGAATAGTTGAGACCAAATTAGATACCTAAAAACTACTAGATAAATGGATAAAACTAAAATTAAATCGGAGATGAATTAGGTGTTTATCCTATAAATGAAAAAATAAAGCAAAATAGAGAAAGATAAGTAAAGCATTTACAGACAGTGGAAAAATCCCGATACCCCAAAATGAATAACAATATGGAAAAAGAGGTCGTCTTCATAGCGCGGTGGTAGCGCGACTGCTTGCCAAGCGGGAAACCTGGGTTTAGTTCTCAGTACCGGCGTGGGGAATTACCCCCCCCCCCCGCTGGGAGACCTGGTCCGGGGTGCACTTAGCCTCGTGAGGTCCTTGGGGGGCCGATTGACGAGCTACTTCATTGAGAAGTAGCGGCTCCAGATTAAGAAGACCGCATCAAGCGGCCGGGAGAGCCTCGAGGCGCTGATCACGTCTCACCCTCCAGCACTGCACCCCATTTATGACGCATACGGGCCGAGATGGGGGATGTAGCGGCAGGGCGGTATGCCAAGGCCCTCTCGTGCCTTAGAATTACGTTATATGGAAGATCGATGAGAGGATTGCCACACTAAAGACCGGAACTAGAGGTATATAATCCAAGAAGAGATGATGATGAAAATAGTTGATGTGGTTATTTTGAGAACATAGAGTAATTCAAGTAAGTTTTATCCATATTCCTCTTGATTTCTGGTCTCAGCAGGGTGGTTAGACTTTAAATGTAAATTCCACTTTCATGACCAGCGTTTATACCACAAAATGTAGATTTCCTGGGTCCAATACATAAAAGCTCACCCAACATTTCGCCCGTAACTTTACTAGGCATTTTCGAGGGAAAGTTGACTTCTTACCGATACGACCGTTTTTGAGCTGTGCTGAAACACAGACACACACAGATCTTTTACCAAAAATGCTTTTTTGGATTCAGGGGCCCCTAAAAACTGTATTTTCCGTGAAAACTCAGTATCGAATTTTTAGGTGAAATGCAATACATTCTCTACCTACTGTGTATATTGTAAATACCAGCTAAAGAATGCAGAACTAGCTATTAAGCAGCAGAAACATTTTGAGCACATAGGCTGCTTCAAAACGACACCAAATGACTCACATAATCACACCTCAGGGGAAGATCATGGTTAGCACTGGAGATGAAAACAAATAGGTTGGTTATCAGCAAAATTATCAGGTAAAGGGGCAAAAGATTGGTAATGACTCGCAGAGTTTGGAGGTTGCATTTGAATTTCAAAGATATTTATTTTCCCCTAAGTCCGAGTATCTTGTATTTATACTAAGCATTTTCAATTTATCCTAATGTAAATTTTCATAGACTTAGTACAATCAACAGGAACTTGCAGTTAAATTTTCAAATGTTCATTTAGCATGTCATGCTGAAGAGATTAAAATAAACTTCTTGTTTTACAATACAAAAAAAAAAAAAAAGGGGATTTATTTTTGTTTAACCAGAAAACATTGCTGGTAATCTCATAATATTGTTGCTTTCGATGTCTTAATCAGTTGCATGCCCAGCTTATTTTGCTAGTCATTTCCTTTCATTATCATTATTAACTATTTTTGAAGAGTATCCAATATCTAAACATATTCTTTAGCGGGATTTCGTAAGAAAATTATAACTAACCACCATGCAGCATGTCGGCATATTTTAAAAAACACAGCAGTGGTGTCGCTATTGTTTATGATGTCTAATGAATGAGGAGTTACGTGGAGCGACTGCATGGCACAGTCCGTCGCCTAATGCTATAAACAGTGTGCTCTTACTTCACATGTTGACGTTCCATTTATACACTAACACTAGACATTAGGCAATATTTATCTGAATTATTGTAATTCGTCTATTGTACAGAATGAGTGAATACGCTCGTTAAAAAATACTACTGTACTCGAACACTCGTTTGATGCACATTGATTTTTCATAGCTCCTGTCCAGTGTATGACGTAACAGTGCGAGCGTTCTCCATCGTTAACATGAGGTGGCACGGTTAGTACTTCCGATAGCTTCTAATAGGCATGCAACTTCGTTCTTGGGCATCTGCCTAATCTACGCTGGTCATTAGGCGTTCTGTTGTTGTACTACTGGCATTGAAAACTATGTTTTCGTATACCTGTATAGTATCTGAGTATTAATGTCTATATCTTGATTGAAATATCCTGTACATTTAAAATAATATCAGAATAATGTGCTACTATTATTCGGCGCCCGCCCATTCTCACCCTTGTGAATTTCGTCGTTTACTGGTGCTAGTAGACGAATGTTAGGTATTTTCTATTTACCACGATGATCTTTCCATCATTTTCCCTTCACTCAGTTTCTTTATCTTCCAGCCGCTTTCTAGGTTCATGGTGTATAGCGGTGCCGAACAGATGGTGCGGATGTATGCTCTAAGAAAAGGTACTTGAGATTTACTGTTAGATGTGCCCTTAATCTTCCTCTCGGGGCAGCAAAGGCATTGGACTTTCCTGCCTGGAATTATCAGATACTTCCGCGCGTTTTGTGGCCTGGCAGCTTGCGACCTTCTGCGGTTCCCTCATTTCATTTATTTATCCTGTGGGATGGTAGATCCAGTGATCCAAATAGGTCTAAGTGATGAGGTGTACGCCAGCGGCGTATACCGCTAGCTATAACTTTAAATCATATCAAAAGTGTATTTTATAGAGATGAAAGCTAACAACACAAACTCATTAGTGAATTTAAGGTTTTTTGGTAATCAAGGGTAGAGCAGTTATATTTTTCAGCTTAAACGAATAATGAGAAAGCTTTCAGCATTTTGAGTTTTTGGTGAAATACGATTTAAGTTCATAAAACTCCTCATTTCTATTAAAGTGACCCATCTGTGAAATTTGGCCAAAAGTGTGAAAAAATAAAAAAAAAAAAATTCAGAAATTATCGTATTTCTCACTTGGTAGACTTAAACTATCAAGCTATAGATGGGCAGTTGCATGCTCATTAGTAGGCAATCGCAATTTTAAACCTTATTTTCTCGCAAACTATTTCCCAAAACTTTTCATACTCATAATGTTCCACACGATGCAAATTTTCACTAATTAGTTTTAAAATATTTATGCTGCCTTTCTAAGGCACATTAAAGAAGTAATGATATATTAATTTTTGAAAATTGTGCCCCAATTTTGAAAAAATAGATCACTAAGTTTTGAAAAATCAAGATTTTTCGACAGTACGAGAGGTAATAACTTTTGTACTCTAATTAAGGCTAATATATAAGAATACAGTATAACAGAGCTATCTCTGATCTTATTGGCTGTAAAACTGGATGTTTGTTATTATTTTTAAAAATGCATCACGTGGATCAATGTTATTAGAAGAATGAAATTAATAACTCCATGGCACGACAGCTCACGTGGAACCTTGGCCTACCGCCCGGCCGCTGCGTCCCCCATCTCGGTCCACTACAGACGTCATGGATGGGGTGCAGTATTGGAGGGTGAGACGTGGTCAGCGCCTCGAACCCCTCCCGGCCGGTTAATGCGGTCCTCACGACCTGGAGCCGCTACTTCTCTATCAAGTAGCTCCTCATTTGGCCCCCCAGGGACCTTACGAGGCTGAGTGCACCCCGGTCCAGGTCTCCCAGCGGGGGAAAAATCCCCACGCCGGTACTGGGGATCGAACCCAGGTCTCCCGCTTGTTAGGCAGCTGCGCTACCACCGCGCTAAGGAGACGACCAAGAATGAAATTAGGCAGTAAAAAACTATTATATAAGTAACCATACAAACCATTATTCTTATAAATAACAAAATTATCACCTTTTGTGCATAATAACTGGTACAAATTACAATAGAATATCTTAGATACTCAGGATTTTCCAAAATTAACACATGAAACACCTTAAGGTAATTAATCAGCAAAAATTATCATTATTTCCGAAAGGATAACCTTTAATTGTAATGAAAGAAATGCTTCCTTGTGGTTTCGTACCTTTAAATATGCAATATTTTCGAAATTTTATGGGGAAAAATTTTAAAGCCCATAAATTCTTTATCTGTTTGTAAATGTCTTACGAGTTGATACTAAATAATGGGTATTCTTTTAAGTGGGTAAATTATATAAAAGTTAATTTCGCCTTTCGTGATGAACAATACTCCAACGACTGACTTGAAAATGTCACGTTTGTTTGTTGCAAGGGCTGTATACAGCATGCTTTGCCTCACTAAGCCTTAATCATAGAATAATGTTTTCTCACAAATAACCTTCTATAGCGTGGAGGAAAACAATGAGAATTAAACTGTTCCCCGCGGCTAAATACTGCTTCTTCAGAATTATGGAATGTAGTAATTTTTGTGCATTCTAGATGTATTATAAACAAACTACTCATAAATGCCTAATTTGCTCTTGCCACGCGATGAAAAAAGTAATTTTTCTTTTCTAGTACAGACATATTCCGAGAATTATATAGAAAAATGTCTGGTATATTATGAAATTAAGGCCAAAATTTATGCGCAAAATTATATATTTTACGCTCCATATTGTAAATGCACTATTTTGTTCCACGGGGCTGAGGCTTTTGCTTATTATAGGAAAATTTAACTTTAAAGCAATTTCACGTCCTACATTTTTGAATTAGGCATCCGTTACTAACATTGCAAACTAATTTCTGGAAACAGCTATTGAGAGTAGATAAGGTTTTACAAAACATATATTTTCATATTACAGAATTTTCTTCTGCTGCTATGAATTTTGTTGCACACGTGGCATGGAATTAGAATTCATTGCTGAGTTACAGCATTTTCTCCAGGCGCATATTGTAAGCTCGGGAACAAAAATCTGCGATGGTTTTGGTTTCTTATTTTGTTTTTATATATTATAACAAACACTCTCTTATTACTACTGCAAGCAACCCTTTATTTCTTCCGATCATTACAAATTAAAATATGTTCACATATAAATGCCCTTCTTCGATACTTTCGCAATAATTCTGCCATATAGATTTCTTTCGACGCTCACTGTGGCGGCAGCTACTATTGCACGCTACAGTTTTCTCGTGGAAACTGACTCAACTGTGGCATGCTATTCATTCCCAGTCTAAACTGAACTCTCTGCAGGCTCGTTCTCTCATTTTAATATCTGTCGATGACGTGGCAAGAAACTCCCAGCAGCAGGCGTACATGCAAACCACCGCAGGTCTCACAACCTTACGTAGGTACAACAATTGCAGCTTCGATGTCAAAAAACTCGCCGACGGCACACGTGTCCACTCACGCAGCTGTAAAAATGTACGGCAGCAATCATCTATGACTTCCGAAGGAAGCCCCTCACACACGTGCAGTGATTACGGCCGCAAGGCGTAGTCACAATATTCAATGTTGGCCGAATACTTCTTCAGTTGTATTGTACACTTACAAGGTTGTGGTAATCTGTTATTGGTTTGAACAAAGTGAGCGGCGAAAGGGATGGAAAAGGAAAGCATTTTATCTGAATTGCTGTAAGGCACTAATTAAATACGCTGAGGTCCTATTGTTTTGATATCGGAAGTCTACTCTTAATCTCTAATCAATGATCAGAGGTCGGTTCTATGGTTAGAGCGCAGGAAAAGGACAAACTTTATGTGGAGTGGTTGGAACAAGTTGTCTGTAAATATTGTCCTCTTGGAAAGTATAAAGGATATCTACAACAAACCGAAAATGATTGGGCTTGTTGAGCAATGACTGCCGAACATATATGGAATGCCTCCAAGAACAAGCCAAACGGGTGGAAGAAATACCGCGAACGAGGTTACTGTGCAGCTTTAGTACTACAAAATAACAGTTAAATAATCATGGCAAGCAACTAAGTTATACAGAAATGAACTAAGAAAACGAGAATCATTACAAAAATGTCGGATTACGGGAAAAGGGTTGGAAAATCGATTTCTTTTCATATTCTTGCAAAACTCTGATAATTATTATTTAAGATACTCTTAAAGCAGGAAGTAGTTACGGAAAGTAAGAATGAACATAAGAAGTCCAGGGCTATGGTCTGGATCCGAACGCCAACCTCCACCTTCCTGTGTCGCTGATCTTCCTTCCGAACTACAGCATCAATATTAGCATGTTATGTCACTTCTCACGTCACACGAATCTTCCCGCTAACTTACAAGGCGCTCACAGCTTCACTTGAGATATCAAATCACAATATAAACTTACACATTTCTTCATTCGATTCTGCCTTTCCCGCCTGCAAATATCAATTAACAAAACTAAATTGATTGTTTGCTCAACTAATGTAGACCGGTCTTGTACTATAGCCTCAGCTGCATATCCGACATTTAGAAAAAGAATATCTCAGTCCACTTTTTTGCCATAACCAGGTGGAGACATGAATCTGGAAGTTGTTTTGCTAACTCCTTGCCAATTAAACACACGGTTCATTATATCGGAACTGTACTTTCTCTTACATGTCGGTGAGCAATCATGCCAGTCAGAACTTTATTTCAACTGTGTATCATATCACTTTGTCGCTGTTTTCTGTCATGCTATTTGGCTGTTATTTATTCGTGATAATACATTTAAAGAATAGATTACTCTTTTGTTATTTAAGCCGAGTTTTACGAAACTTCAAATGTGGAGAGAACGGATGATAAAAATTAGCATTTATAACTTTTACTCAAAAAGGAATGGACATTATGTGTTATAGACATTCAGATGTAGTTATTTATTCAAATATAATTAGCCTCAAATGACCTGCATAGGTACATACGGATTGGTAACTGCTTTCTATAAATACTAGCAGAGTTGGTAAGGAGTAGGACGTAATTTGTTACCTGCGAGGCCACTAAAGGTTTAGTACCATTTCCTTTCGTCTTAGCCTTCTTTACTGCTTAGAAATTCCTATGTCTTATAATTATATAATGTAAACCTTAATGTTTATTATTATTTGTGAGTAACATTCATTTTCAGTGGACCGTGTCAGTTGTATTAAACGGGTAAACGTTTCAAGAACATCCCAGTTCTCCCCTACAGGTCAATGTCTGACATTTTGGGAAATCTGTTTATCCTTTCCGTGCCGGCCCCCATGGCCGCGCTCGCCAAGGCGTCCCGCTTTGGTGCTTCGTAGCGCTGGGGATCGTGGGTTCGAGTCCCGCCTTGGGCATGGGTGTTATATTTTTGTGTTTATGTGTGTGTAGTAAAAGTAAGAAAACAGCAATCCAGTAATAATACAGAAAAACAAATTAAAAATATAGGTAAATAAAAGTAGGATATACAGTGCCGGAGTCCCGATCAGACTCCGGTACCGTATTTAAAAAAAAAATGTAAGAGAGAATGAGAGGAAGAAGAAGATCACGGAGAAGCGTTCATTCTTCCTTTCGCACCAATTTGACCCCAGAGCAAGTTATTACTGTTGTTACAATTATGCATATATTAGCATACTATGATGTCATTGGCATTTTTACAGGGTATTACTCACATTATTGTTTATTTAACTCAATTGTATTGTCCATTATATTATTACATTGACAGCGCTGCCACCGGGCCACGCCCTAAGCAGTGAAATAAAGTATCTATCTCACTCATTGAAATGAACAGACGTAGAACTTTCTAAGCATTAAAACCAGGAGGGAAAAAAACGAAGTTGGGCTTAAACTGGACTTGATGCTATGACGTCGCTGGTTACAAATCATATCATTCCTTGAACAGACTGTTGACGTTTGTAGTGATTACGTGCCTGTCAGTAACTCATGGTTGTGCGTTCTCACTCTTTGCATTGACAATGATTTAAGTGGCGATAACTTAAATCCAACTGCTTAAGATCTTCTACGATGTGGTAATTATATTTGTTAATTACTCGAACCGAGAAAGGAATTTAAGACTGAAAATGTAATAGTTACTTTAAGTATGCTTGAAATTACATAAACTAATCTGAAAGAAGCTAAATAAACAGCTAAAAGTGATTTTTGCTTCCAAACTTTGAAGGCTAAACTTTAAAGTATCAATAGAACAATTGAAGAGCTTAATTGTTGTACAGCCGCTAATGATTATACAATGTGAGCAAAGCTTGGCAACACCGCGGGGCCGATCGGCAGGGCTAGCCGCTATGTAGACGGGAATTATATGCTTCCCCCTTTGCGAGGCTTCAATGTCAGTTGAAATCTTGGGGAAGTGTCACATGTTTGTTAGGCGTATCAATGCAGTATATTGAATATTGAGTCTCTGCAACGGCACATACAGCCAAATTCTTACAACAGTAAATTTATAATATGTTTCAAGATGGAATTAACACATCACCTCCTCGTTCACCCGATTTAACTACCTGCGATTTTTACCTCTGGGGAAATTTAAAGGATAAAATGTGGACCATAAGATGAAGTTAAAACTATAATTCGCCAAGAACTTGATGTCATTTCTCTGAGGTAGCTGCAGAGTGTAATAGGCCATTATCTAAGCAGGTGTCAAAAATGTTCTTACCACAAAAGGAGGCAGTTCCAGTATCTCATTGCTTATTTATATGTGTATTTTTATAGAGAAGATGGAGCTCCGGTGGAATGCAATGCCGGGGTAACAGGAGAACCCGGAGAGGACTCGCCCCTGTCCCCCTTTGTCCACCATAAGTCCCAAATGCGGTCGCCTGTCGCCGAACCCGGCCCGCCTTGGTGAGAGGTGAGTGGTTTAACCATTCGGCCAGAGCGCGGCCACCTTGCTTAATGTTCAAGATTAATTTGTCTCTATTTTTAAGTGTTTATGGTATGTATGTTAGGAATAGCTTACAATCGAACCGTAATGTATTTACCGCGAACTTCTGTTACCGACACCACCGACACAAGAGCCAACCTCGTCAACCGACCTCACGCGTGCAACCGGTTGCATGGGTCACCTCTACTTCCTATAGGATATAGTGGACATACTTTCTTAATCATCATTTAGAACAAAAAAATTGGATTTTGTTACGTTTGCTGTAACACAAAGATATTCTTTTGGAGCCCTAGAAGAGTATAAATAGCTCATAATTGTACCATAAAACAAGGATATCGATAACGAACATTGATTGACATTATCTCTACACTGCCTGAATTGATTTTTAACCTATAAGATGATGTTTTGCTACAAGGATTAGACTTGCCCCAGAAAACCGTAAGCGAAATAAGACGGAGGAAGTAAAGCTGGCAAGTGCGGAAACAATTAAAACAGTGCCAAAAGAAAATGTGCTCATAACGGATGAGCCTAGGGTGAGAAGAAGTGACTCGCCTAGTGATGGGAACGTAGCTTTCCGCTCCCCGCCTCCATACCAGAGTTACACTCTCGGTTGCCGATAGAGATGAAGACATAATTAGATGTTTTTATATAAGTCTTTTCGGGGAAAAAACAAACAAAAACACTCCTTGGAAACTTTTAATGAAAAGTAACAAGTCAGAAACAATCTGATTCCGAGGCTTGCAAGCTTTCTCTTTATGTATGATACCTTGTGCTTGTTTCGTATAATTCTACAAATCAATATTAAGGGTTACAACATAAGCAATTTAAGGACACCCATAAGTAAAATACGGTCATAATTTGCAACAAAATCATAATATTAATTCTTATATCAGTTTTAGCGCTAGTAAACTTTACAGCCTTCTATTTTAATTGTTTGTGTTATATCTGTAGGATAGGTGCCACTCTCTTTTGAATAAAGCAGAGACAAAGACAATTTGCTCAATGCTGCTGTAGATTGCCTAATATACACTGCATGATCAACTACGTGGAAAGCAATAAGGATTACTCCTTCAGTGCTGTAACAGTATACAACACTGTGCATTTGAAATACGTAATCCACCTTTTATCGCTTAATACGCCTATTTTACGTTTGTGATTGTTAGAATAATTGTTCTATAAGTCTCTTGCATTTGTATTAATACCTCGGATATGAAGAAATGCATTTTCATACGTTTGGTTGTAATTGGTAATCGTAATGTAAATCATTGCAAACAACAATGACAGTTAATAGAACATTAACACCTAAAATAAAAAGCACCTTAACCTACATAGTACCATTTTCATGTAATTGTAACGCCAACAGCATCATAATTAGCAAAGACAGCTCTCAAAAGGCATCTTGATAATAATATGTATCTAGTACAACTCGAAAGCAACTTCTCCTTGGTAAATGTCGCACTCACTTGCATGGGTTGAGTAATGCAAATGATGCTACAGATTGAATTTATTAAATACAGAACTTCACCGCAAACAAAACACCTACTCCGCCACTTTCTATAAATGAGAAATATTGCTCCTAGGGAAGCACAAATGTAGGAGTTGATTGCTTGCGTGTTGGATTGCATTATATTCCCAACGTAATAAACTTTCAAACGAAACATTGTACAAGCAAGAAAGAAAATTTCTGTTGGCATATGTTTATCTACTACTTGCACGCAGCAAGCCTGTTTACTTCAGCACAAAATCAAAAGAGTTGGTGACGCCTGCTGTAGGACCTTTTAATGCATGTCATAGCCAACATCGGCTGATGTGTATAGACTTTGGTGTCCACAACATTTTAGTGAAATAGACCAGAAAATGTGAAATTGCATGATCGACTGAATAATAGCCATGGTTATTAACAAACTACTCTAACTTCGAAAGCTCACATAACAATAATAATAATACTATTAATAATAATAATAATAATAATAATAATAGGCTACAGATAAAGGAAACTTTATATATATATATATATATATATATATATATATATATATATATATATAGATATACATTATTTTTCTATGTATAATTATGTGCACCGTTTTAGGACAACAAACCAAGCCAGATGGCTCAGGGAGTTTCATCTGTAAGTGGCATTCGGGAAGTCGAGTTCACACCCCCTCATCTGCGCATTCTGGCCCTGGTTTTTCCGTGGTTTTCCTGGGGCCGCTGAAGTAAATGCTGGGGTTTGTATATCTACCACTGTTCCTTTCGTTTCATTCCTACATATAATTTCCATTCATTTTTAGGTCGGCGGCAGGTATGGCTCGGATCTTTGCAGGAAGATGGCACAGTCACTTGGTCCAAGTAAAACTCTCTTCCCCCTAGTTGCGCTAGGTGCCGCTATATAGGTATCCTTCAGACGGCCTCCCGGCGCCTGTAGAGCCCCCGGGCGCGCCAGGGTTGCCTTCTAGTTATAACGACAGGAACTTCTGCCTGTCTCTGCGCTTGACTCCGACTGCTCCTGTGTGCTGGTCTGTGTTTTTCCCTCCTCTCAACCCTTTCCCCTGTGAGTGGCTGACCGCAATAGATCATTTTGGTTGCAGTTGCCAAGGTGATCCCCGCCTCCAGCATTCTCATACGTCATGGCAACAAATAAGGGATTGAAGAAAATGTGTAGTGATGGTATGGAAACCGTGCGGAAAGGCTTCCCGCGCTAGTGTACTTGGCCCGATAGGTTAATTACCTCAAACCAGTCGCGCATGCGCAGTGGCTCCATAAAATGCACAAGTGTAGATGTGCTAGTGACGCTATTGTTACGTTCCACATAGTTTAGTGGAGTAAGGCTGCATATTTAAACGCTGTAGATTCTAAATTACCACATGTTAAGTTTAAAGGAATTTAAAGAAAAAAAATAACCAATCTATCCGCAAGGTGTCAAAAGGCTTTCACGTGCTGTTGTGCTCATATACCGCAATTCTCACTGCATATAAATGTCTGGCTGTAAGCCCTGCTTCATATAACATTGTAAAAAACTATACCTTTGACCCAATATGGAAACATTAAATAAGCTGCAGAGGAACAAAAAATCACGAAAGAGGTCCCAATTCCACTAAATATCATTAAGACAGAAACTTTAACGCCATAAGTTTTGATCCACTTTGCTATTTAATTCCTAGTGCTTTCATCATTCGGCATCTTCTGATGTTCAGACTGTTCCAAATAATTTACTTTTTCGTATAAACTGATGAAATTCTATACACTTCCTTTATAAACAGAAAGATAAACTGTAATAAATTGTTGTTAAAACAATACTCGCATGCCGTAAATCTTTAAGAAATAAACAGACATTTTCTCCAAAACTATTAGGATAACTGAAATCCATATCCAAATACATTTTACTAATTTACCATTAAAGAGTTTACTTAAAAATTTTGAAAATAATTGTATCCTGTGGAGGCATTTTACAAAATGTAAAAATCAGTAAAAATTTTATATCTCGGAATTTAATAAAAAATACACATGAAGTTTTGGTGTCCATATTTTATATCAAACTTCAATTGCTGCGTTACAAATTTAAATGAATATGACTGCAATTAAAGAGTCTTAAAACGTAACAGTTTAGCAACATTAAGCTTCCTTGTGTTGTAGCACTAAAGTCATTGACACTTTACAAAACTTTAACTGAGATCTAAGAGTAATAAATGTGTTTCAATGTATTTATGTTTGTTACATTCTTTAGTACAACTGAACCAGGTGGCTCAGGCATTATGTCTGGGAATAAGATTTGGAAGGATATGGGATCGCTTCCCCGTGGCCGATCTCTCAGGTCGATTAGAGTTTTTTCGGTGGGATTCCAGGGTCACTAGGCGAATCCTGGGAAGATTCTCCATTCCGCCAAAGTACCTGTCCCTTCATTTTATCTCCATTTTATCCAACCGGTTTTTTTTTCAGGGATGTAAGTGTCGGCGAAGACGGCGGTGATGGCGCCCTCTCGGGGAGGTGATTGTTCTCTGGAAATTCAGTTCTCGGCGGCGTAATGGCGTTGGAAGTATATTCAGGGGCCTTGTGCCGAGGGCTCTTATCGCTCCGCACGTACAGATCAACTGGTTAGAAAACGTTAGGGATGCTCCACGGAGCCTCACTCCCACCGTCCGGTTCCGGCTGCCCGCTGTAATTACTCTCATCTTATTCTATTCTCCTGGGATCTGACGTAAAAAAGCCTGTCACTAGCAGAAGTGTGGAATTTTCTCCGGTAAACTCACACTACAGACTACAATACAGCTTCAGTACTTGCCACTTTAACTGTTGTAAATTATCTTACTGGGTTTACAAATATTTTCTTTGGAATTCTTATAGGAAATCATACTAATATTAAATTAAGGGGCACACCAAAGTGTTAAAAGCTGTTTTCTAAAGCATTAAAACAGAGCTGTAATTTTTGTATGCGCATTATGCTCAAAAAAGGAAAGGGTTTATAACAAGTTTCACTCAAATAGGTGTTTTCATTCTGGATATATTCATTAATTTATATATTCGGCTTAATTAACTAACTTCAAAAGCTAGCTTCGCAACAAATATTAAGGCATATGCAGAATTTCTTCAAGCTAAATCTTTAATTCAATTCAACAAATTTTATGGGTGATACTTTCGTATAGTGAATAATATTTTTACACAAATATTCTATATAGCAAAGTGGAAAACCTTTCAAAATAACAGCGCATGATTACACTGCTTAAATTTTTAAAACTAATTTATGACCAATATAAAAACTCCAACCAAAAATTTTATTACATACATTTTGCACTGCTTTGGGAAACATTTTCAAACCTCTAGCTGTATTTTTGTGCAAGAAAATGGATTTTTAATCTGGAAAAATAGGGGAAAAATTTAACTTCAGAAAAATAGATTTAATATTTGACATAGAGGTTTATTTAACAAGTGCAGCGGTTTACAATGATGTAGGAAACATATGTTATGCCCACCCTAGGAGAATCAAACATTATGAATATATACCTTAAAAATATGGGAACTGCATGAAAAATCCAAACATTTACATTTCTTACCAGAATCGCTAAGAAATATCTGTGACCCCTTTAATAACAAAACTACCTTAAGCCGTAGCTGCATAAGATTATTAAGACTTTAGTACAAAAATAATAGTCGAATTTGTTGGTTATGCTTTGTAACAAATAAATAGGGTTATCAGCTTAAAGGAATAAATAAAAGAGTAATAACCTTTTATTTTACCTGAAATGAAACAAGCTTTGATTTCTTTTATCGATTGCGAGAGTTTAAGGGGCACTTTGAGGCCCTAATCCTTCTGTGTTGAACATACTAATTTCAAGACCTATTTCTCAAAGATTATCAGGCCAAAAATGATACACGAAATACATAAATGCATTCTAAATACAAATACACTGGACTATTTTTATGGAATAGGTTTGTTTATCAAGAAGCACAATATGACTTATAATTATACCATATTTATTTAAAAATATCAGCCATTATTTTAATAAAAAACCAACCCTCTTATTAACACTAACCTAAGTCCACAAGAGCATTTAAAAATGCCTTTTTCATACCATAAGCCTCAATTTATGTATATTCAGTAGTTTTCAACCAAAATGGGTGATTTTTACCAGCAAATATCTTTTACAGAAAAATCATTTCAAAGCGAATATGGAGAAAATAAACTCGCTCATATTTGGAAAGAAAAGATCTAACGTCACACATTCACATTCTTGTACCTTCCATCATGTATTAGTGGGTTTACAAGCTCTTCTCACGAAAATTCAGTTTCTTGTACATGTAATCTTAATGTAAACAAACCTTTATTGCACATTTCGTTAGGGCATTGTAACAGTAATGTTTTTATTATTCAAACAACAACTCCTAATTGTTCCCATTGATTACAATAAGAACGTATTTATTCGATGCTTTCAAAACAATTCTGCAGCACATTTTTATTTCGACGCTCGCTGTGGCGTATCTATGACTGCTCGTTCCTATTTGCTGCACACCATGCATTTCCAGCGGAAACTGACTTTGACTTGGGCCGGTTCTCTCCTTTTTATACCTTTCGATGACATGGCAAGAAACTTCCAGAAGTAGAGCTTACTATTGTACCTGAAAACCACCGCAGGTGTCACAAACGCTCACTCAGCTGCAACAATCGGAGCTTCCCCAACTGCATAGTGTTCGCTCGCAAAGGTGTAACAATGCACAGCAACAATCAGCTGTGACCTTCAAAGAAAGCCGTTCACACACGTGCGACAATTACACCTGCAAGACTTAGTCACAATACAAAGGGAATAACGACAGTCATATGTTTAAGGTCACCGGGTAGTTGTACGTGAAACTTCTAACTGCTGCTGGAGAGAAATTTTAACATTGAATACAGCAATATTTTTTAAATATTATCCATGTAAAATTATCGAGGTATGTTAAAAGTTAATCTTACATACATGTCATAGATAATATATAGAGTTTTAAAATAATCATTTATTTTGGAGCATTTTTCTATGTAACGCAGGTGAATTTTTATTACTCATTCGTCAGTCTAAAATTATTTTATTCATACTGACAATCCAATTTTTATTATTGTTATTATTATTATTATTGTTATTATTATTATTATATGAATGTAACATTTATTATGAACTCTGAGATGCATTTCATCGTATAACAATTAAGCAAAAACAAAACATCGCGTTAAGCAGAATTACAGATGTATATTCTGCCCTCGGTGAGAATTTAAAGAACTAAGTACGTTGTTAATGATATGTTCGTAACATTAATTATTAGCATACGGCTGCAATTTCACGTGCCTTAAATTCGGAAACTATTGCTTTATTAAGTTTCAAAGCTTTATTTCATGTTAAATTGCTTTTAGGAAACATAGAAACAAAGCACTCAAATAGAAAAAAAAATTGACTTGCTACTAACCAGTGTGCTTAGGAACTGGACGCTGTATATTGGCCTTAACATTCCATAACGTTTACATGAAATCGCAAAAAAACAAACATCAAAGGAATTTAAGAGTTAATGCTGAACAAGGGCCTGGCTGCCATTTGAGGCCCACATCAGAGACAGGGAAGTCAAAGCAGCAGACGTAGGTCCAGAATTCTTCCTGATCGCAGCTATGCCCTCAGAAGAATGGAAGAAGGCAAACTTTGAGCTGTGGCATGTCTTCACGAGGATTTCACCATCAAGTCGGTGCACACGATTGCCGGCAGTATCATCTGCTCACATGCTCAGCAAGAATAAAACCAATATCGTTTTATACAAAAGAGGAACATTTCTGGCAAACATTATATCTGTAACCCTGTACAGATATATCAATTCTATTATTGTTAAAGACATTTTAAGGAATGACAATTCGAAACATAAATAACAGATATTTCGGAAATGGTCTACAACAGAAAAAAAACTCATTTGCAATAAATTTTGTAATTTAAAGGGATCTACACTTTCTGTGTAGTACATGTTAAACTATCGCGTCACATTTGCAGTTATATAAAATATATGGAATTTCTTCTGAATAAATAGTACTAGCAGGCTATTCTCAGAAAAATCTAGATATAAATATTATTATTAATAATAATATTATTATTGTTATTACTATTGTTATTGTTGTTGTTATTATTACTATTGTTATTATTGTTGTTATTATTACTATTGTTATTGTTGTTATTATTACTATTGTTATTGTTGTTGTTATTATTACTATTGTTATTATTGTTGTTATTATTATTACTATTGTTATTATTGTTGTTATTATTACTATTGTTATTACTATTGTTGTTATTACTATTGTTGTTATTATTACTATTGTTATTATTGTTGTTGTTATTATTGTTGTTAATATTACTATTGTTATTATTGTTGTTGTTATTACTACTATTGTTGTTATTACCATTGTTGTTGTTGTTATTATTATTATTATTATTATTCATGTAAATATATCTAATACATGGTACTTTAATCTAAATCGTTAGATACCTTTTGAGAAAATACAGAATGGAAAACTATTGCATGTAAGGAGTGGCGTAGGTTCTGGAGATTTTGTTGAAAAACTTCGTGATGCCTCTTTGGAAGACGCATTTTTGTACTTTTTTTTTTTTTTTTTAGTTTTTAAAGTTATGTTGTTCACACGCACACAATCAAACACTTGGACACACAGACCCTTTCTAAGAACTATATTCTTGGATTCAGGGAATATCAAAACGCGAATTTCCGGTGAAGTTTTTTTATTGAATTTTTGGGTGCAATACTCTATTTCCTCCACTTATGATTAATAGAGAAAGTGAAAAGCAACATCGCTTAAGCACATCGCAGCTATCCTACATATATTCGTGCTCTAGGGATAACGTACGAGCCTCTGGTCCCCGAAGTCGCAGGTTCAAACCCGGCGGAGGGCCATGCATGTTTTCGGAAAGTAAAGTTGTTGGTCCCATTTCGTATACTTAAGGCATTTAAAAGAACCTCAAGCCTGATAAAAAGGCAGCTGAGCAAGATTAAGTGCTATTTCATGACCTATTTAGAATGGGACGCTACAAACCGCAGCAACTATTGCGTCCGTAAAGAAGAAGAATAAAAAACCCTACAATACGTAATAGCAGTGATACTTTGTGGAGTAAAGATTTCCTAAAACAGGGACGAAAGTTTATCACGCTATTGCAAGGTATGTAGTGGTTTTTATCCTGTACGGAGGTAGTCTAATTTTTAAACGTATTAAACGTTAAGTTTTCTGCCTTATATGATAATATACATATCTATTATATGAAATTTCAAAAAATAGAATTGGATACAAAACGTATAAATGCCATTGTTGAGCCTTTGTTCTTACCTTAAACAAGACATTATACTTTCTGTTGAAGCCTGAAATATAACACTCAAACATTTATCATGCCAATAAATGTGCATACCCATTTTAAGTAGCTATACATGCCGTGTTCACACATCTTAGTTTTAATACGTCATTATAAACAGCTCCATCACATTTCCGTCCTGAGCGTTTGCTCGGTTGCCTTTAGAAACCATTAATATGCAGAGTAATATCCGGAACGCGAGTATCGACTGAAATGATAGAACCAGTTGCTGGCAGTGAAAGTGAAGCCTTCAGCTCGAGTTAGTAAGCGAGGGTGCAATGTAGGGATGTCAGCCTGGCAATTAGATTTACGAGGCAACAGGTGCACCGTGGTACAAAAAGGTGGCTGGTTCCCTTAGATTGCATTAGCGCTTGTCTTCTGTCTAGGGTAAGCATTTATTTAACCGACACCTAGATCTACCCAGGATTATCACATGATTGCCTCGAAACAAATTCCCATAACAAACATGGAGTAATCAGCGACGCTATGCTCGGTGCAAAGCCTAGGGCGTATCAGAAATGACAATTTCTAAGCGATTTTCGCTCTTATTCCTGTAAATAACCATTTTTACTTTCGCTAACCCTTGCATTTATATTTATAAGAGTTACTCTTTTTAAAATTAAATGAGAATGTATTTTACAAAGATTTTCAGCATAACAATAAAATAAATGCACATGTTTTGTTATCCATTGAAAATTACCAGCATATTCTGCGTTGTGCATTTTAATAAGTTACCGTTCTATATACAAAAATCTTAATTTCCATTCACATGACTTTCTCTATATCTCTGCTACAAATTATTGTTAAAAATTTTCTGCTTCCATTTACTTCATCCTAATCGAGAAAAAATTAGAAAAAGTAGTCTTATTACTTGCTTCCTTGTAAGTAGAAGCGAAATAAGGCAGTATCATAGGTTAAAGTGATACTCAAAACCTGGTTGCTATGTGACTGAAGTTCCTTTGTTTGTATTGACAGGAGTTGACAAATTCCAGTATGAGAAAAGTATAGGTTTTTCAAAGCTGAAACCGAATCAAGGTATATCTAAATACCATCAACTCCACGAAAACAATGTATACAACATAAATTGTGTGTTTTAACATGTTCTAAATTATTTGTGTGGTTAGTATTTGTCCATCTCTTGGAGTTTAGCAGCTATGCAAAATTCCGTAAAATTCATCGAGAATAAAGTAGTCTTCAGACGCTATTCCCAGAAAATTCAAGATATACATTTTATTTGTCAGGTAAATATCTTTAATATACGATACTTTAACCAAAATTGTTAAAGCCATTTTTGAGAAAATAAAAATTTTCGAACATAGCTCCATATAAAGGTTAGTTGGGGGTGGCGGGATTTTTCTCAAAATATTCGTGTCACATCCCTGGAAGACACTAAACTTAAATACCAAGTTTGGTATTTTACCGACTTTTGTTTTTTGAGTTATCGTGTTCACAGACTCACGGACACACACGGACCTTTTTCTGAAAATGCTTTATTTGGATAAAGGAAACCCTAAAATATATATTTCCGGTGAAATCTGGGGTATCGAATTTTTGGGTGGAGTGCAATACCTTGTCTATTCACTATGTACATAGTACATATAGAGAAAGTAACAACAGTTTAGACAAAATGTAAAACAAATTTTAATGCATCAATGTTTCTATTCAATAAAAGAGTTCTTAAGTTAAAAGTTTTAAAATGTTATTAGTTATGTATGTTACCATGTTACCAGTTATGTATCTTACTACCTTCTCTCTTTTACTGACGTGTAAATCCATGTATAATTGGCAAGTTACAAATAAAATTCAATCAATCAACTAAACTCCAGCCAAACATTTGACACAGAATTTTCACTGGAAATACTTTGTTTTAGGGACACCTAAATCCAAAAATCATTTTAGAAAATATGCCGTGTATTTCTGTAAACGCACACCTCAAAAAAGAAAAATCCGTTAAATATCAAACTGGGTATTTAAGTCTATTATCTTCCAAGGATGCCACAAGTAGATTTTCAGGAAAATTGCCCTAAACCAAACTCCCCTTTACATGGAATATTTTTCCATTTTGAATCTTCTCAAGTGGCTCTATCGATTTTGATTAAAATGCCGTATATTACGGATAAAAATGAAAAATGCAATTTATATCCTAAATTTCACGCAAATAGCTCCTCTTTATTCTGAAAGAATTTTACATAAATTGTAAACCTTAAGAGATAGACAAAAACATACTACACAAAAACTTTTTTTTTTTTTTTTTTTTTTTTTTTTTTTTTTTTTAGAGCTAACCATTTCAAACATATTCCCATTGATTTAAATTTTAAAATACTAAACTTTTCTACTAATATAAAACTAAGTAATAAGACCGTTTCTGGTAATCTTTATTTCAATTACTATGATCTGGATAAATGAATATTCTTTTGTAAGTATAGTTCGTTTGGAGAACAGATAGAGAAAACTATGGGAATAGAACACATGTTATTTTTGTTCTCTGTACCACACACGTAAGAGACTGTATTGCATTCCACCCAAAAATGCGATACCGAGATTTCACCACAATAAACAAATTATAAGGAGGTCTCTGTGAATGTGTGTATTGTGTGTGTGTGTGTGTGTGAACAACATAACCAGAATGAGTAAACTAAATAATCTACAGACACATTTATAACGCACGCGATAGCCACAGTGTGGCGCTAGTGTTTCACCGTGTGGTTAACTGCTACCGACCTCGTAAATTTTACACAGAGCGGCCCTGTGGTTAGGCCAGGCTATTCTAACTAGACTCAGCTGAGCAAGAGTACACACGCGTACTCTGCTACAAAATTCCGAGCAGAGCTGAAGGAGGATCGTGGTAGCACTGGCAAAGGTCATACAGCTATCCTTGCGTCCTGCCACTTTATTTCCAATACTTGATGCAGCCGTGATGATACACTGCCCTCAAAGCTGCGCTTGCAAGGAGTCCACAATGACTCGCGAGCTACACGCGGATCTTTTGGCGTGCACTTGATCTGGAACGCTTGAATGAGACATTATGAAAGAGCAATTTTAACCCACGTTACTGTTAGTTGCATTTAATACTGTTAAACGTGTATTATTATAATAGTGTTCGCTAGTCCAATATCGAAGGACTAATGCTCATTATATGTTGGAAACCGCAGATCGTTTCCGGTTTGAATTCGCTGTTTTTGAAATCTGCATTCTTTGCGATTTTCTTTCATTTTATAAAACAATCGGTACTTAACATAATTAAAAATGATCTTTAAAACAGTGTGTTTTATATGTTCCATACAGCAACCTAAATTTTTGGACTGAGGCACAGTATTATCAATACACTCTGAGCACTCGAAAAAAATTTTAATCGACAGTTCTCGCTTCGGACACAATCTACCTCTATTTTATTTTATTCTTTTTTTTGTTTTTTTTGTTTTGAAGAAACACTTCAAAAGCGCCCGAGGATGGTTAAGTTAAATAACTGTTGTTTTTATAGGTACCATAATATTTTATTTTCGTTACAACGAAAGAGGACACTGAGTTTTTTTGAAACAAAATATGCGTACATATTTTAGTGCAAATAACATATTTCTGGAATATTAAAATTAAAAGGTTTTTATTCTGTAATTTTATTACTAACGTTGTTGAAATTTATATGGACTAAATAAAAGCTTAAGGCATACATTTGTTTGTTAATTTGTAGGTGAATTGTTAGTACTGAATTATTTTATTTGTGTTATTGATATATTTTGAAGACTTGTGTTCACTCTAAGGCAAAAAGTTCTGAGTAAAGGGGTATTTATATGTTGGCTGGAAACAATACCAACGACCGCAACAATAATAGAAAGAGACGGAAAGGGTTATACTATATGCATTTCTGAAACTCACATACGTTACACGACCTTGAAATGAGCACGCGGCAACACAAATATTACAGTTTATAATTTCTTACAACAAAAAAAAAAAAAAAAAAAGGAGGAGGAGGAGGAAAAAAGAAGATCGATTTTGCTTATCAACGAAAACAAGGAGTAAAATGTGCTATTCATAGTATAAGTACGTGTTATAGTTTGACTTTGTGTAAATATGTTGCATCTTCCATGATTTAAAATACATTCAAAAGAATTTAATATCAATACACATTCATTTATAGCAGCTGAAACCAAAATACAAAACGCGTCTTGTATACCACAATCCTGAGAAGAGAGAAGAGTCCACCTGGTAGAAATATAGAACCAAGAAAATGAAATACACACGAACGAACTTATGTTGCGCACTTCAAAGAATATACAAATTCCGAAAATGCTCATATGTTCCTTTTAACATCTGCTAAATTATGCATAGAAATGTAATGCCTGCTTATTTCTATACGTTTCTGTCGGTGTTCGGTTACATGTAAATTCGATGACTTTTACACCAGCATATTCTAATTCTAAAGTTACCTGAGTAATGATCTTTTTGAGAATACCTGCAACTGCCCCATTTCTGCTAGCATAAGTAGCTCCTGGCTGGAGGCTTCCTAAAACAAGAAAGATGGAAGTTGATGAAATCTGGATTTATCGGTCCTTTATCTCCCAGTTTGAGCTTACCAACTAATATTGTTGGTCCCATCTGCTGACTATCACCTACGATACCAAAACAACGCCGGTCCACATGGCCACGCTCGCCATGGCGTCTCGCTTTGGAGCTTCGTAGCGCAAGGGATCATGGGTTCGAGTCCCACCTTGGGCATGGGTGTTACATGTTTGTGTGTATATATGTGTGTAACAGAAGAAAACAGCAATTCAGTAATCCTACAGAAAACAAAGTAAAAAAAAATAGGTAAATAGAAGTAGGGTAAACAGTCCCGACCAGACTCCGGAACTTAAAAAAAAAGACAACGAAGGAAAATATTGTGGCTTAAACCTCCCGATGCTGTTAATAAGACTCATTCTACAAAATTAAAGACACAACAAATGAAAAGAACAAAATTCCCCGAACGTAAAATAGGAACAACAAAGTAAAGCGACAAAAATAAACAAAATAAAATAAATACTAAAAAACCCAATCTTGGTGAAATTTGTCTTAGTTCTATTTTTTTAACTGTTCCTCTTAGAAGCAAGAAGGAAAGAAAACTGTTGTTCCATTCACATGACTTTCTGTTAAACCAATTATTGATAGCAAATTTGTTTTTCAATTTACTTCATGCTTATCGAGAAAAAAATTGGCAGAAATGGTCTTAATACTTGCTTCCATGTAAATAGAAGGGAAATAAAGAACTATCATAGGCTACAGCGATAGACGAATATTTTAAAAGCTGATTGCTATGTGATTGAAAATTCTTTGTTTAGATGGCCAGGATTTGACAAGTGTGTAAGTATTTTAAAACTGAAACTAATAACAATGAATATCTCAGAAATGGTGAACTCGAAGAAAAAAAAATCTACACTTTTTGTGTAGTAAGCTTTTCTCTATCTCATACGTTTACCAGTTATGCAAAATTTCGCAAAGTTCATCCAGAATAAAGATGTCTTCAGTGGCTATTTCCTGAAAATTCAAGTTATGCGTTTTATATGTCGTGTAAATGTCTTAAATATACAATATTTTAATAAAATCGCTTGAACCATTTTGAAGAAATAAATTTTTCGAAAATTTTTCCATGTAAAAGGTAGTTGGGTATAGGGGATTTTTTTTTTTAAAATCTTTGTGTCGCATCCTTGGAATATGCTGAACTTAAATACCAAATTCCATACTTAACGGACTTTTCGATTTTCACCTATGCTGCCCACAGCCTCACACACACACACATACTCACTCACTCACAGACAAACACGCACACTGACAGGCACACACACTCAGAGAGACACACACGGGCATTCTTATAACAACGCTTTTTCTTGGGTTCATGGGACCTCAAAATATATTTCTGGTAAATATCGGTATGGAATTTTTGGGTGCAATGCAATACCTTCTATATACACTGTGTACATAATGCGTGTAGAGAAAATAAAAAACTGGTTGGATCACTTGTAGAGGAGTGGCATAACCTCAAAGACTGAGCCATTGTTTGTATTACAATGCGTCTGGATAGATATTGTCAGATCGTCGAAGTCAACAATTGGAATTATTAAAATGAAGCACTTCCGTGTGTTTAATCTCGTCAAAAGTTTCGATTTGATGTATATTGTTTCATCAAATTCAACCTTATGATATTTCAAAACAGCCTTTAAAGTCATGAGAATATTTAGGCCCTTTCAGAGAGGCTTCTTAAAGGTCCTCTGAATGCGGAAGTAACAAGTTGCATTTAAGACAGTGTCGATGCCCTTTCAGGAAGATTTATTTTCAAAAGAAAGAAAAACGAAAAAAAAACCCTCTAAATTAATATCTAAAGTATGTCACATATGAGCTTTTAACTTGATATTTGTGGATCATGAAATCTGTATCCACTCTTTCCTGATATATTTGGTGCTCTTAAATTGACATACAGATTTAACACATTTTCCAGGAGAGTAATTCTCACTTTCGCAGTGATGAGAGTAGTTTTACTGAGAGATAATTTTCAGTTCAGAGTCTTCGTTTGCTGTCTTAATTAGATATTTTGGGTTTTTAAACGGTCTAATTAATCTATTCTATCAGCTTTTGAAGATGGAACTTTTCATTAATATGCAAATTACTGGCTCTTCTGTTACCTGAGATTTGAAATATTTCCGTGGCATCGCTTTAGCCATTTTGAGAATTTGAGCTTATCCTAATGTGTTCTCAAAACACGTCTAACGCTTTAACCCTGACAGCTGGGTTCCAAACACCTCGGCATGTCTGTTTATAATAGCGCCTCTCAAACGCATAGAATCACACGCTCGCAAACGGAAGTACAGCGGTGCGGGCGAGGAAGGGGGAGAGAGGCCGAGGGAGTGAGGCAAGCCTAAGAGAATTGGAAGAGAGCGCTATTGACTCAAAATAACAACATGCATGTATTGATTTTTTTCCCATAGAAGCCGTGTGTAGGACAGGAGTTGGATAGGTAGTCAGACTGAAAAAATTCAATGCCATAGCCGGAACTTGAACCACGGATCTCCCGGTCTTTAGCCGGTTGCCGTACCATTGAGCCACCAAGGCACCCATTTCTCAGTCTGACTCTACCTATCCAGCTCCTGTCTTACATACGGCTGCTGTGGAACAGCAATTAAATCAATACTAATTGAGCATAATACTTGGCTATACTATGAATCCTGGGGTACAAAGTACTTACAACTTTGTAAGTCGCCATTGGGGTTGTCATCTCAAAATAGTTTTGAGATCACCTTGTGGCTTACCAGTAAAACATGCGAGTCAGTTGAGAAATTCAATGCTATCCGGCATATTGCCATGGTGGCTCAGTGGTAGAGCAACCGGCTAGAGACCGGGAGATCCGTGGTTCATATCGCGGTTATGGCATTGAATTTTTCAGTCTGACTCTTCCTATCTAACAATATGCAAGTTTGCTTGTAGAACCAAAGTGCAAGTTTAGGTTGCAGCGCAAAAGCAGCTTATTGCATGGATACACATCTTCTGAAAATGTATCTAACGTGGCTTTTGATATTAGACCTAAATTGGACCGCATGCTGCCTATTACTTGGTTGCTTTTGTGGTACGTATTCATGAATTGATGTAAATGCACTTTGAGTACTATCCCTTTTATAAGGTGTGTTGAAAGTGAAGTCCGTCTGGGTGAAGCCATTCATGGCATCTGTGGGTGAATTTTCCAGTCGCATGCATAAGAACTTCTTGAGTTACGTTCATAATTTTTGTTTCTCTGTGCTAAAATACCTTTTGTTCTGAGACACAACATGTTAATTGGAAATTTGCTTAATGCGAAAAACATTATATACTGATCAGCAGTACTGTTAAAAATATTTTGTAAAATCCAGTTACTGAAATTGACAGGTTTTTCTTCGTCACGAGGCTGTGGTCCATGAAGTGTAACTCTTAACTGTAAGAACAGAAGCGTTTAAACACCAATTTGCCCTGCAACACTGCTTAAAGACTTCTTAGGAGAAGGTTGGAGTAATTACGTCAGCTGTTTTCTTCTTTAGAACATTTCAATCCTTGTACTTAGGTTTAGCGTTTTCCGATCCCGTTATCCTACCCTGCTTATCAAGCAGACGTCTAAAAACTGCATCTACGCGAACTGGATAAACCGGACATTTTTGCTAAAATTCTCTACAACTCTCTACAATTCTGTCTAGGTGATGTCATGCATAAAAACTCGTTGTTCAATGGTTAATTTATAGGTAGGAATTTTAGTGGAGGCGAAGCTGTAGCCGAATAGTTAGACTGCTCGCCTCCCACCTAGGCAGCCCGGGTTCGATCAAGCGCCGAATGTGGGATTTGTGATGGACGAAGCGGCGTTGGCGGGTTTTCTCCGGGTCCTTCGGTTTCCCCCGCCACACATTCAACGAACACCTCCATCATCATCTTTCTTATCTATTTCGCTTGAATTTCATATCATTCCGCTGCCACAAACTCATGCCTGGATTCGGGCCGACCACTCGTTCTAGGTTCTCCATTCTGAAGTTTCGTGCCATTGGCTCCGAGACAGGCTTCTGAACACCTAGGTATTTACTCGTATGTCCTATGGGGTGTCAGTCCTAATATACGTGGAGGGTAGGCTGACTACCAATTTCAGTGGACTATTAATTAAACAACAAGACTCTTAAGGCCCACATGGGTTGTTTGGTGGTAGCATGTCTGCCTCAATGTCAACAGGTCGTGAGTTCGTACCTCGCTTAGGGTGAGCTATGCGGATAAGGTTTTTTCGGGATTTTATTTTATTCTGAGAAGCCGTATATCGAGTAATGTTAAGCTCCATGTACCCCGAGATCATATGAGGATCATTTCACCGATTTCATTCGTCGTCCGGTGTCACCATCCAGGTTAAAGGACGTTAAGCTACCACAATAAAAAGGAGAGAAAAACGCACTATTGTTAAATCGCATACAACACAGATGTCTTGAATAAATTTTCAGCTTTGAAATGCAGAATGTACAAACTGTCTTTACTCAGGAACACAACACAAAGCAGCGACTGAAATACAGCTGATAAAGTTAACTTTGAACAAGTCATTTGCCGTTATGGCACAGCCATAAGTCCTACTGCAGTAGAGCGCGGTAAGCATTTAGATGGTTTGTGATCTCACCGTAAAATGACGGTACTGTACACTCAAAGACATTAAAAATATGCCTGGCGCTGTGATGTTGCTGAGGATTCGGTCTTAAACAGATTTTCATTGATGCTATTCTGGCACAACATGGCAGACCAGTAAGAAAAGGCAATATCTATTGGGCAATCCCCCTCTTCATCCTTCAACCACTCCCAACACTCCCTCAGAACAGGTTGACTTGTATAATTAGTGAATTCATTTTGTTCACCACATGCGTGAATTACCTTGGCATTAGATATTCAGTGCGTAGTACGTAGAAAAGGTTAGCCTAATTTTGTATCACCCGGTGAGAGAGGTCGAGTGTTGTCCAACCAGAGTTTGGGGATACCAGTTTGAAATGCAGAGCTTTATTTGTTGCCAGTTGCGTTTCATGTCTATCCGCTTGTCTTCGGTAACGTAGCCTGTCCAATGCACTTTTAAGAGCATAGCAAATAGGTGAAAGGTATTGGCAGAGTCATCGAAAAGACTCTGTTATACGATAGGTATTTCCAGGAGTATATTTAATATCTTTGAGTGTACATACAGTGTTTCGAGCCAGGTGACTCAGACGTTTCGTTTGAGATTAGCATTCAAGAGACGATGGGATTGCTCGCTGCGTCCAACCTCTCTGACCCATGGTTTTTTGCGCTGGTATTCCGAGTTTAATAGCCAAATACTGTGGAGGTTTCCTCAGTCTCCCGAACTTCCTTTCCTCTCATTTCATATCCATTTCATCCAACCAGTCTCTTTCAGGGTTGCAAGTGTCGGCGAGGGCTGCGGTAGTAGCGTCCTTCTGTGGTGGTGACTGCGCTTTGGAAATACAGCTCTTGGCGAAGAGATGGCGCTTGAAATCTCCATTAGACTCGGGGAGTGGTCAGACCTGAGGTGCGATCTCCTAGCGCTCACCGCAATGAGATGAACTGCTTGGAATATGTTAGGGAGCCTCCACTGTGACTCTTCCACCGCCGTCCGGTTTCGGGCACCTTTAAAATTACTCTCATCTTATCATATTCTCCTGGGATCTGACGTACAGTAAGCCAATGGCTACAGTGCGGAGTCCCCTTCTGCATCACACAAAGATACACATACAGTGTCATTTAGCTTTGCTTTAACCACGATATTGAATTTCCTCAGCTGCACCAATAAGTCTAAATAGCGACTCATCAGGTCGGTATAAAAACATGTTGCGGTATAGTCGCCAATTTTAAAGGTGTGGTTTTGGTTGTATTTCATATCATACTTTCTCTACCAAGTACTACGTAGGCATATAGCAGGTAGAAAAGGTATCGTATTTCATCCAAAACTCGATACCGAGATTTCACAAGTAATACATGTTTTGAGGACCGCTGTATAAAAATACATTTTTAGAAAATGCTTCTTGTGTGTGCCTGTGAACGGCATAGCTCAAAAACGAAAAGTCTGTTAAATGCCAAACTTGGTGTTTATGTTTAATATATTCCAAGAATGCCACACGAATATTTTCAAGAAACACACTTTGCCCGCTGATTGGCGGAGCGCTTTTTGTGGGTGTTCCTTTATTTGCAACCATACAATAACCGCCTCTAAGAAGTACAGCACACTAAATAGTTCTTTTATGCTCAGCACAAATTGGTTTCTGCGAACGTAACTTACATAAATGTTTTTGTTCATTTCTCTCCATGCTGCGTATTTACTACAGATGTATTCTCAGCTCGTGAATGATGAAGGGAGTGTTTAAAAGCATAATGATGTTCATTAAACTGAGAAGAAATCAATTCTACTCTATTAAGCGGGTACGGAATGCTCTATCCCGACAATGTTAAAATTTGTATGTAGGGTTCATTTACTTAGTAACTACATAACCCAGAAAGCTAAACTTTTACAGCCTATAGGTGTAATTCTCACTAGTAGCTGAAATAGCAGTTTTCAAAATGTTGAGTAGCTTTCAAATTTTGCTTTGTTGTGAAAATGTTTCCCACATTTTGGAGTAAATATTGTTTAAAGGTTTTCCCAAATGTTAATTATTTTCAAAACCCGTATTTCAGTGAATGTAAAACACCAACTCAAACTGCTTCTAAAATTTTCAGATCAACAGCTGAGAAAATGTTGCTTATATGAGGAAAATTAACTTACGGGAAATGAGCTCCAAAGCTAAAAGAGTAGAAGCCTTCACCATAGCTTGAGGCATCTGAATCCTCTTAATTTTCCAGCTCTTATCTACCTCTTTTGAACCGTTTTTTTTTTTATGATGTAACAGTTTATGAAACCAAGTTTTGCACTCCTGAACCTCTCTGTATGTAAAGTAAATTGAGCTTTATTTATGGACGCTCTTTAATTGTTGCGCTTCTCAGCGTCCAATTCTGTATGGAGCACAACAGAGAGATTACTTTTGCTCAGAGGCCTCTTAACCATTCTTGAGATTCTTCTACGTGCCGTAAATTTACGACAGGAGACCACGGATTTTTACGCTCGAAAAAAATCCATCTCCCTCCGCCGTGTTTGAACCCGCGACCTTGGAAACCAGATGCTGGCATGTTAGCCCCAGACTCCCTTGCCGTCGTCCGCGGACCAGGAAACAGCGGCAGATCTGAAAACCATTAAATGGAAGAATTTAATGACTGCTTGACAGCGAGAAGAGACCGTTGTTGAAGCCGAGCAGTCGAAATTGTTTGCAGCTTTTCCCAATATTTTAATCGTGAACTACTTCTAGGATAGGTATTGACTCCTTGGCAAAGCTCACTAAGATCCTTGGCCTACCGTCCGGCCGCTGCGTCTCCCATCTCCGTCCATTACAGGCGTCATGGATGGGGTGCAGTATTGGGGGATGAGATGTGGTCAGCGCTTTTATCCCCCCGACCAGTTAGTACGGTCTTCACGACCTGGAGCCGCTACTTCTCCATCAAGTAGCTCCTCAATTGGCCCCCCCCCAGGGACCTGACGAGGCTGAGTGTACCCCGGTCCAGGTCTCCCAGTGGGGGAAAACTCCCCACGCCGGTACTGGGAATCGAACCCGGGTCTCCCACTTGGCAAGCAGCAATGCTAAGGAGACGACGTAAGATAGGTATTGATGTAATTCAAATAACATAGTGAAAAAAAACGTTATACATTTATATAAGATAATAATACAAAAATGAATTGCTGACGGAAAAACCATTCCGTAGCCCGTTAACTTGTTATTATTTAATAACTTTGTATTACTAAAGAAACAGAAATGTAAGTTTTATTCCTATAATAAAAGGTCATTCTCCAAACCATGGTCTCGAAGTGATTAGTGATTCAGATGTTATTGTTCATGTCAGTGTCACCTCTGATATTTAAGACTCCTAAACACGCATATCTGAAAACCCCAGAATACTTGCAAGCAATACAAAAAGGAAAAAGTGCATCATCACGGACCGTGCCGTGTCAAAGCGGTTAGACTACTCGCCTGCGGTGCCACAAGTAGTAAAAGCGGGCGTTAAGCACTACAAAAAATCTGTTCACTAGCTGCTCATTAAACAAACTTCTTACAAAAGATTATTCTTCTTTCTACACAATGCAAATCGATGTAAACATTAGCAGAATGTTCTTATTACTTAGTTCCTTATAAGTAATAGGGAACTGAAGGAATGCGCTATGCTAAAGTGGTAGTCAAATGTTCTAAAAGCTATCGTTATGCGATTGTCATTGCAAATCGCTTCTTTGGTTGGCCAGGAGTACAACAAAGGAAAAATGGAAACTTCTTTCTGAGAAAAGTATAAGTACTTAACAATTGAAACCAATAACAAGGAATATTTCGAAAGCGGTGAATTCCACGAAAAAAATGTATATGACATAAATTGTGTATTTTAACGAGATCCACATTTTTTGTCCTGTAAGTTTTGTCTATCACTTGCAGTGTGCTAGTCATGCAAAAGTCAGCAAAACTCGTCCAGAATAAACAGGTCTTCAGAAGCTATTCCTAGAAAATTCAAGATATAAATTTTATTTGTGATGGAAATGGCTTTAATATGTGGTATTTTAATCAAAACCGTTAAGAGCTGTTTTAGGACAAAAAAAAATCGTAAAATTTTCCATGGGATGGGTAGTTTGGGGTGGGGTAATTTGCTTAAAAACCTTCTTGTCGCATTCTTGGAAGATACCAAACTTAAATATTAAGTTTGGTATTTAATCGTCATTTCGTTTTTGAGCTATGCTGTCCACAGACACACGGACCCTTTTTTTTTGTATTTTTTTATTCAGGGGGTCCTAAAACGTGTATTTTCGGTGAAATCTCGGTATGGAATTGTTGGGTGGAATACCTTACCTCTCTCTCCACTATTTAAAAAATCACGGACCGTAGAGACCATCGCAGACCGCATTACCGCATGGAAGGAATCCTGACGCTCACTCTGGCATACCATCAGGAAGCTGCCCTCAGCCTACAAGCACCTCGCTTCCAAGGAGTACAACAAAAACAACTGACAGCAGCTATTCAACACCGTCCTAACAGCCAACGGTATAGAGATCTTCCTTCAACGCCGCCCAGAACTCGCTTGGGACGAGCTCCATGACCCACATGACATTCCATTATGGAAAATAAGTCACCACAAGTTTTGTAGGTCTCCGTCAGAGTATTGTGCCATGGCGTCTACCTGCTCCTCTCGAACTTTTTTGTTTAAATCAGCACCCGCAAGCACTCTGTTTGCTACGGCGGTACCGAGCCTCATAACACCAAAACGTTCAATTAAAAAGCGCCACCACTGTGTTAAAACCTTTCTCACCTCACCTCACCCTTCATTCTTTTATTCCTGTCCTCCACCCCCCCCCCGCCAAAAAAAACAAACAAAAAAACAACACGGATCTGTGTTGTCAATCTGTCGAAATGAAACACAACCTTAGCAAGTCTTGAGAAATGGCGGGAGACAAATGATCAGCCATTGTTTCGTGATACTACAAGGAAATCCTAAAGCGTAAGCATTAGCACTACTGCACGAAGATATTAAACTACGTAAGATTTAATAATTGCTCGCAATACCTTAGGATTTAAAGTTAGGAACTTAACGCTGCTTTACTGAGTGTGCAATACTTAGGTGCTCCGTACAATCTGTGGGCCCGTGCGATTGATAAGGCTCAATGTATGATAATGTTATGTCAATAAATACACTTATTCATTCATATTTAGGTGCTCACTGTAGCGTTAAACACTGTGCGAGTTTGGTAAACTCCTTGTTGATGCCATCAAGATCATTCTTATCTAAGACCAGTATAAAATCTCTCGCGCATGGATACCATTGTGAATAGACCAGCGGAGCCAAGAAGCGCTTATACCAGTTTATGCTTCAGTTTCTGCACCTTCCCCTTAGCCTCTTAAGGGTGTATAGTTACACTGATCGAGGTTTTCAGTATGTCAATGCAAATTAAAGTCACAGCCATAGATATTTATGTTATGCTTTAAATATAATAGATATATGAACTCTACTGCTGATCATGATGTTTGAAAATGGACAACTTCATGTAATGAACCTGCGAATCTTGAAATTAAACTACCAACTAGTGTACATTGAGCCACATATATCGTTGGTTTTTAAAAGTGGAATAGATTGTCAATATGTATATCAGAGATGGGCTAATTCACAGTGGAGGCGTAAAAATGACCTCGGAGTGTTTACATGACTTGCCGTGCCTCGAGCGGAATGGCAAATAAGGAAAGCGGACGGAGTGTCTACCCTATTCACACTTCCTGAGCCCATCTCTGTACGCACGAGTCATTAAAGCTTTACAAAACAATTATTTTCAGAGTGGATTTATCGAAATTTGGTGTAGGTGATACCCACATTTTAATTACAGATTAATGATCTTTAAATGAGTGGAACAAGCACAACGAAGCGAAATAGCCTGGAAAGTCCTGGATTATATTTCCAGCGACCGTCTATTCTTACCATGGGTTTGCGAGGTCTCCCCGGATCGATAAAAGAATGTTGGGATATTTCTTCTTCTACCACAGTTTTCTTGTTATTCATTTCCTGTAGGCAAAGCTTCCTTCCCTATGGTCTTGTTTCAGAGTGGTAGAACCAGACGACGGAGTATTGTCTGTTGCGGCTGGGCGGTGGAGGCATGCTTTGTGAAGGTTTATCCCTGTCGTCAGTCGGTTACTTTACGAATCCAACCTCCGACTGGCCTCGGATCAGCCCGCTGTTAATAGGATCCCTCGGGAGTTCGAGGCCTTTGGGGGAGCTGAACGGTATCGAATGCGTTCAGGCTGAAAACGTTAGGAGCTCCTTTTACGCTTTCGCACGTATCTGGTCGCCTTCAGGACTCCCCCGCATCCTTCCGATGAAGGGGTCGCGTTTGATTTTCTGTCCTGCTTTTGGAGGCCCCTCCGTGATATATAGGTATAATGTTGACACAAAGATAAAAGTGTTCCCTTCACAGAACTATTTCGTTAGGATTTCGAACTCATTTTTTCAGTATTTTTAGTAAGTGGCTCACAGTTTAAATGTACGAAGCCTGAAAGATTACAAATGCTGAATTGAAAGCATAGTCAAATGCAGCTATTGTGTTATTTCAGCAGACTGGAAATGATGTGTGGAGTAACAAACCTGTTGTCTCATAAATCTAATTGTGGAGTTGTCATCTTTGGATTAGGTCATCGCGTGCTAGCTGCAGCTGAAATGTGTTGCTTCCAGCGGCAATAAAATATGCCTCCACTGTTTCTGTTAGCCGGATATTACATGAATGTCCTCTGAAGCTGAATGAACATAGCTTAGATGCGAACGCTGACTGGGTTTTTCAAAATAAATATTGATACTCTAAAATAAATATTCAGGATTCAACACATAGACACCTGTCATTTAATCACTTGATATCTAGTAACTTATTTTCGAAAATTCTAAAAATAAAACTCCGTAAACACATGCCACTACGTTTCAAGACAACTATATGTATATATGTTCCTACTGTAGTTTTTATGGAAAGTATCTATTCTGAGTAAATAACTGGTATTCAGATGAACCTAAATCCAAAAAACTACTAAAAGGTTTTAAGTATGCGAGTAAATGAGGTTTCCCTCAATAATGGTAAAATCGATCGTTGGGAAACTTCGTATGTGACATACTTTATGCCATAATTAGAGGTTCTGCTTTTTTAATTACATAAATTTAGGAGTGGGATAATATTACAGAAAGCTGATAAGTATTCGCATTCTTTTCAGCCAGAAGATGGGGTAAGGGAGCGGAACACAGGTTTGTGCAGCAAGAAGTATTTCTACTCCCTCCTTCAAGCACTACCAATTTCTAAAGAATAATATGAGCATAATATTTCTGAACAGTTTTCTTCTATCGGGAAAAACACAAGCATTTAAGAAACTTGCGTTACTACTGTTTTTGTGCAGTCGTGAGAGAGAGAAAACACATCCCATATATTGGCTTTACTATAATGTGTTTGTTTATATGGGGTGTTTCAGTGGGATGGTCTACTTTTCAATTAGCACTGCGTCTTTACACTATTATTAAATTGTACATACATTACAATGTCGCGCGAAGTCAGGAGTTTTAGTGAATATTATTACATGACAGATTACCTCCTGTTTGGATATTTATTTATTGATGTTTTCCTTATGTTCCCTTTTGTTACATAACCTTTAAAGTGGATAACAGAATTCAACAGCGTGTATTTTGTCGAGAAGAATTATTGTCTCACCAATTCTGTTACCGCTACACAAACAACTTACTGACGTTAGTGCGGTGTTCATGATGGTCCTCAATGAAAGATAATTCTAAGGTTAGTGGAGAAGCAGGGACCAGTATTTTGTGTTCACAGAGAAAACCAAGAACGTGGTCTCCATCAAAAGACTGTTGCTTCATCTCCTTTTAGCTCTTTTAGTGTCAGGTTTAATTGCCAGCTCTAGTTTCAGGGCTGGGCAGTTATTTTATCTTGGATTTAGTCTTTTATACTGATTTTTATCTCTTGTTTTAGTTGTTTTGATGGAGATTCTTTTTAGCACAGTTTTACCTCCCCAGTTTTAAGTTAAGGGTGCTAATAACCTAGCAGTTGAACGCCATTAAAACCCATTCATCATCATCAAAATGCTGTTGCGAAAAGTGCAACATCAGTTAGCTAAATTAACTTATCCTAAGGCGAAACGGTACGTTGTGCAGATTACCTTCCTAATCGTGGGAGCTGAAATCTATGAACTTCCTTAAAGGTGGCTAGTGATTAGTGTTTTGTTCTTGTGTTCTGTGCAGAAATGGAGAATCAAAAAAAGCCTGTCACATACGGGTCAGTTGGGTATGCATGCTCTTATGATAGCGAATAAGGGCAAATTCAGTTTGATATAACTACTGTCCAAGAAATTGAATTTTTCACAAGGGTTTGATGCATTGTAGTTACACACTTTTAGACACTCCATGCAACATATTAAGTAAACTAGAGCTGACGTCACCAACTAGTTGCTCTATGAGTAAAGCAAAGAGTCCAAGTTTGCTCGTGAGCGAATCACCTAGTGTGCTTGCTTGAACTTCAACTGCCCGGAAAGTAGGAGCAGATAATTCCTCGACTCCAGTGCATTTGTATTTGGAGTTCGTAGTTCAACTTTCATAGGTTAATATTCCAGTTGTTGGTTCTTGACTGATAAACAATTGCGCAATTATATATTTTCAGCTCGCTGTACCAAGAAAGACTGACCATCCATGGTTGTGACGTGTTTACTCACTGCATGCAAAGAATAGGCCTGCTTACTCTGGCACAAAAAGTTTGTGACGCCTGAACTAGAAAAAACAAAATAATTTCTGTAGTATTAAGCTTAACAATCTGGAAAATGTATTAATTTGTAAGCCATACTTTTGCTATTTAATTTTCCTTCAGGCTGTTTAATTAAAATTCGTGAATTTTCTATAATTAAACATTTCTTAATGGTAAACGAACAAAAAGTTACAGAAAAAGACTTAAAGGGTTATTATTATGGTTATCAAACGAAAAATAGTATGCTTTATTCAAATCAGACCAAGGTACTTATATTGTACAAAAAAAAATAAAAAGGGTTTATTAGCAAAATTGGCAAAGGGGGGCATATGAGCCATTAAACTTCTAGTTATTTGTTGCTTTGATATTGTGGTATATCCCTAAATATGGAAAAATGCAATATATTTCAATGCCTTATAATATTTAGGATGTTTTTTAATTAACTTTACACATTTCTTGGAGATAATTTAGAGGTTAAAATAAGAGTAAAATGTTACATATTACCTTACCTGAAATTGAGTTATTTTGGAGTTATGATGCATAATGTGTTATGTTGATAGGTACCAAAAATATGGGATGGTACAGCCTTTGAGCGTGTCTTCCACATATGGTTGGTGCGGAACCTTACCAATTTCGAGGCCCAGGTGTATCACGTTGTTGCATATCCCGGTAAGTGAATAGGTCGTGTAGAACCAGTTTTTTGGCCAGCCAAGTAACCCCCTAAGCTTCTATCTAACTTTGTTTAGTCCAAGTACTCTTGTTCTTGATAAAAACAACATTCAGAACGTAACAGAACTACATCATTGAATTAATAACTACTGCCTAACCTTGTGAAATTAGTTGAATGGTGTCTCCAACATTCCCAGAGCGGTAAAACGATGAGCTTGTGGCTGTGTGGACATTCAGGGACGTAACTGTGATCACGCTTGGTGAAAATTAAGTTACTGCTCCCCCGGGATTAGAGTGGGTTTTTATACAGGTGCGGCATTTAACGTTTGCCATTTTTAGTTGGTTGTACTGTGTATCGGGTTGGAGGGGGCGGGTTTACAACACTGTGATTGCGCATAACGGTGCCTTGGGTTCAGTTTTCCAAGGAACTTTCGATTTTGGACTCCGCAAAATCCACGAGGCCGTAAACTGGTGTGCTATTGCAGTAGACGGTACTTTTTCGAAGACGACAATGGTGCTACAATAGCTGTGAACTCGGAGCTTTACAACAGGATGCTACAAACGTTTTTGCTGAGAAGCCGTAACTGGAACATTCGGCGCCCGTGGTTTCAACATCTTATACAGCATATGTTTCAATAAATACACTCCGCGTTCCTTGGGCGACTTATCTCCAGATTTGATTACATTCAGTGGCCCTCTGTATCCCCTGACTTTAATGCCCCAGACTTCTTTTTGTGAGGGTATCTTAAGGGTAAAGTCTATAGTCATATCCTTCATGACGTTGACAGCCTCAAAGCCGCAATTCCTACAGAAATTTCTGATGTTACACCCCAAACATTAGGTCGAGTAATGTCCAGTGTTTAACAAAGATTGCAATAATGCTTTGACGCCAGTGGAGGTCATCTTAAGGATGTCTACAAAACGTAAGGTGCATTCTGTAATTCCAAGACTATAATGTTCCTAATGTAATTTACTTGTAAAATAAATACGTTATGGGGTTTTGTAGATGGGAAACGTTAAATGCCGCACCTGTATTAACATTGCTGGCTGTATTGCTCCGCCAAAGAACACATGATGCCATCACTGCTATCAGCTGTTTGAAGATTAGTTATGGTTATCGTAACAACATGCTTTCTTCCACTCCATCAGTACTGGGTGCACTTGGGTCGTTCTAAATAAATGCAATTTATTCAGGGAATGACTGAAGAAAACATACTTACGTTAACCTCAGTCGTCAGATAGAGGCAAGACACCCAGCTCAGGATCAGAAACGGCTCCCGTTTTTCCCCCCTCTAGCATTGGAGACCAAAAACATTTAGTATAATGTATTTTCACCACATTTTAAAGGCTTGCCGCTTTTATATTTTTCTATACTTTTATAAGTATCTACACACTTCGCCATTACGACTACATTGTACGTGTACACGCATTAATAATCGGATGGGCGCCAAAACATCCCTTCACTGCCATAAACGACGCAGTCGTGGAAGTACCGACAACCACCTAACAATAAATAGAAATAAAATATTTAAGCTCATTTTTAAATGCCTTAGAAGTTGAATTATATTGCCTATTCATCCCGTTCATCATGTAAATGCTTCAAATAAGCGATAATATGGATAGTGTAGTAACGAACTATTTTCGTTCGTTATGAAGTGGCGTAATGTGTGGATAGCTAATAGGTAGTTTATGCTGAATTAGCGATTTGTTTGTTTGTTTGCTTTTTGGTCGCGTTTAACGCTCACTTTTACTGCACATGATACACGGTAACACACCAGTGGAATGCGATGGTAGGGGAAACAGAACCCGGAGAAAACCCGCCCCTGCACCGCTTTGAGTTACTTGGAATCGAACCCACTTAGTGAGAGGCGAGTGGTGTAACCACTCGGCCACGGCGCGACCCTGTTTGTTCGTGAACGCTGGGACAAATTAATATTGCTTTATTTGTGTTACTCTCATGATTTTTACAGTGCATTTTTGTAGCTGGCTTATCATTTACTTTTTTTGTTCATTTCCTTAGTAACAGTTGCTTTATCTTCCATGTCAATAAGTGTAAATTATGATTACTAGCATAGCTTTGAAGTAAAACAATTGCAGATAAAGTCCTCTATACTATTTTACTAATATTTTTAATTTCTTTAGCCCGCGGATAGAGAAGATATTTTATTCCACCCAAAAATTCGATGCTGAGATTTCACGAAAAATTTATGTTTTCAGATCCCTGACTCCGAAGAAATATTTTAAAAAAAGGTCCACGTGTGTGCCTGTGTCTGTGGACAACATAGCTCAGAAACGATAGGACCGTTAAAAATCAAACTTGGCATTTGAGACTAATATCTTTCAAGGATGCAATATGAAGTTTTTGAAGAAAATTGCCGCACCACAACCTACCCCTTACATGGAAAAACCTTTTAAAATTTTGTTTTTCTAAAAAATTGCTCAAACGATTTGTTTTAAAATGCAATATACCAAAGGTATTTAAATCACAAATAAGCTGTATATTTTGGAGTTTCTGGGAATAGCAGCTGAAGACTTCTTTATTCTGAATGAGTTTTGCGGAATTTTGCATGACGGTGATAGAGATAGCGGAAAACTTGGTGCACAAAAATGTGGAGCTCATCAAAACACATTATTTGTGTCATATACGTTTTTATGTAAAGCTGCCGTTTCTGAGATGTTTTCTTATTATTTGTTTCAGTTTTAAACTGCTGAAGCTTTACTGAAAGGGAAAGTGACGCTTCGTTTCATCTTACCTTTTTTTAGTAGTAGTAGTACTAGTATTTTATTAAGTTTACAGTAATACAATATTTGCGTCACACAGTGACCGTACATATTGTCGAAAAATACTTGAGTTAAAAATATATTTTATATATCTTAACAACATTGGAAATGCATACACGCACACACTCCTGCACTCACAACTACACCACATATTAGTCAAACACCAAATAAGTCTTACAATATTTACACAAATATTTTATTTCTTAGTGCACGTACTTCCATTAAATATGTGCCTAGGCTTGGCCAGTTTTGGCTGTTTAGAATCATATCCCATAATGCTGTCCTTCGTATGTTTGAAGCTAAAAATGCTTCCGGCAATAATTTTTTCTGCGTGCAATCTGCCAAAATATGCGTCCAGTCTTCCTGATCCCTGCATAATGCGCAAATCCGCCTACCAGCTTCATCAACTACCTTACGGGTTTTCCATCCTCCCAACTTGGGCCACGCTATTCCCGATCTTTGTTTCATACCCAATTTAAAAAAAATATGTTTCTTTACCCCACTCAATTTTTATTTCGTTTTGTAAGTGCAGTGACGATTTGTTTCTACATTCAGATTCTATTTCATCTCTCTTGTTTTACTGCAGGCCATGCAATGCGAACCAAACTGCAATTGTTCCACATAGGACCAGCTTTTAAAAGAGTTGACTGTTGCTTTAGACTAGATTATGTCTTTATTTCCTCTCTACTTACAAGGAAACAAGTAATGAGACAATTTCTGCCACTGTTTACCATGTCATAGATAAAACAATAATATTTTATAAGGAAAGTTGTTTGTGCAATGACTTGTGAAACATTCTGTATATTGGTCCCAACTGTACTTATATGTAACGGAGCTCCATAGTTCGATAGTCCACATGGAACCTTGGTCTACCGCCCGGCCGCTGCATCCCCATCTCGACCCGAATGCACCATGAACGGGATGCAGTGCTGGAGGGTGAGACGTGATCAGCGCCTCGAGTTGCCCCCGGCCGGTTGATGCGGCCTTCTCGAACTGGAACCGCTACTTCTCAATCAAACAGCTTCTCGATTGACCCCCCCCCCCCAGGGATCTCACGAAGCTGAGTGCACCCCGGACTAGGTCTCCCACGCCGGTACCGAGAATCAAACCCAGGTCTTCCGCTTGTAAAGTAGCCGCGCTAAGGAGACGACAATTCTGAACCAAAATGTCAGTTTCCTTGAGGCACTGAAACACGACACAAGCAAATCAAATGCGTATAAAGGAGCCTTTTACTGATAGGTTTCACAGAGCTCTCACGTTTCCTAAGGCTGCTGCTTGAGTGTTTGTGTTGACGCAAATCGCGAGACACCTCGGCGTTATCTATCACCAGAAGCGAAACACATTCAACCCCTTTCAGGTGCTCCGAAGAACGCTTCAGGTACACAGATATGCACACGTATTATTTGTGTGCCCACGTATTCCGTAACAATACATACAGATGTTCAGAGATTCCTTCAAACATTCCAATCTGAATTCTAAGACGAGTTTCACTCAGTAGAATAAAACAGCTAAGTCCATGTGCTTAAAACGCCAAAGTTAATTAAATCATAGAATTTCGCTCTCACACTATTTCTAGAATAAATTGAGATTTTATATAATTTAACCCTTCCTATCATCCTAACATCAAGATACTTATCTGGGGTCTTATTTTTTGGGGGAGTAGTTTACATATAGTGGTGGCCAAGTGGTTATGTCGCTCGCCTCCCACCTAAGCGACCCGAGCTCAATCCTAAGCCACCGCATATGGGATTTGTGCTGGACGAAGCGGCGTCTGCGCGGCTTTTCCCCATGTCCTCCGGTTTCCCTCGCCACTCATTCCACAAATTGCTCCATCATCACATTTCCTATTATCTATTTTGCTTGTATTTCATATTATCCACTTCCACATACTCATGCCTGACTCCGGGCCGACCACTTCTCCATTCTGTGGTTACGTGCCGTTATCTCCCCGATAGGCTTCTAACCCCTAGGCATCCGCTTGTAAGTCCTGGGGGTTGTCAATCCTACGTATGGGGAGGGTAGGTCCACTACGAAAAAAAATTACATTTAATAACTTTTGGAAATACATTTTATGTTATGTACTATATTATATTGTAACTGGAAAAATAAGTTTTACAAACTTTCAGTGACCTTACCAGTGTTGGGACCAGCACGAACACGGGGAGGAACATGACTTGAATATTGTATATATTTTGTACCGGGTTGTTTACGCTGTGGTGGTGGTGGTGGTGGTGGTGGTGGTACTGTATCACAAAACTCAGTCCAGTTTTCGATACAATCTGAGGCGTATCACTGTTCTGACCTCCATCTCCAATACTCACACTGTCAACATCAACTTCATTTTGAATCACATTTTCTTCTTCTGTGCTATCTTCATCTACAACACTTCAAAATACTCCATCCTCATCAATGTCACTATTAGTTCTAGCAATATCTTCTAGTGCCTGTTAAAGATTGTATTTTGTAACAAATGCATTATCTGACATTGTGTTTAAGATAGTATTCCTTACCCAACGGACCACTTGCTCTCATTATAGCAACTGCCAGTTGATGATGACAGGAATATTCGTTACAACAATGGACTTGATTAGACAATTACACACGTTGTGTATTGTTGCATTTTCTTGTGTCTGTTTATAACTTTATGCATGTATTAGTTTTCTGCAATTGGATACTGTCTGGTGGCAGAGTTGAATGTACAAAGTTCATTACAATAATAATCTTACAGCTAATAATAGTAATACAATTAACATACTATACGTATTATATGGATTTTAAATACCTAACTACTTATTAGCCGGTATAATAATACTTATGTCAATTATAAGAGTTACTATGAAGCCTCAACATTAATAGTTACAGAACAATTTTTGAGATCCTTAATTACATCACAATATTTATCTAATAGTTTTTCTCTTCAAATTACCCCATAACTGCAATTACTCGTAGCAGCTCAGGTAACTCATTCCATATCATGCTTCAATGAACGTATGAGTAGAATTCAAATTCTATCCAATAGGAAATAAAGTAATATTTAACCTATCTGGGGTCAAATATGACCCCAAGTGATATTCGCACTTTCCTCTGAACTAAAAAAGTGAAATAAATTTAAAATAAAGATTAAAGGGGAAAAACTTCATTGCAAATTCCCTTAAAAAATGTACTAACATATCATCAGATAGGTAACGAAGGGTTATAGGAGCAGTAATCAATGTCACAAAATTCTAGAAAATTCCATAATTTTTTTCTGCAGCCTTATACATTGAAATGTTTTCTTTATTTATATATTCATTTTATCATTGCAGGCACCACAGTTGTAAACTGTATTCATAGTGACTCTACCACGTACAATATACGTAGTAGTTTGAGGAGTTACATTAAAAAAATATATGCTACAGGGATTTCACTGCAACAACGCGTTTTGAAACTCCCTGAATCCCAAGAGAAGCATTTTTAGAAAAAGATACCCTGTGATCTGTGAACAGCATAACTCAAAAACGAAATGTTGTATAAATATTAAACTTGATTCTGCAAAATGATATCCCATGTCTTTCTGGGAATAGCCTCTTAGGCCGTCCTCATTGTGGATGACTTCTCCGTAACGGGTAAACCATAAAGATAAACAAAATATTATTACAAAACACAACACAAAAATAGATCCTATTAAAAAGTACAATTTATCTCGGATACATTTTGTCTGTGGAATTAACCATTATAAAATATTCCTCCCTATTGGTTTAAATATTCCAAAACATACATTTTCTCCTTCTCATGCAAAGAGAATTGAATTTAATCACACACCGATCAGATTTTAAAGGATTTGGGCCAATGTATTCCCACATTTCCGTTGTTTTTATAAATAAATACGTAATCTCTTAATGTTTATTTCGATTAGCTGTAGAAAGAATAATTTATTTCAAAATATTTGGAGAAAGTCCTGTAAATGGAATACGTTAGAACTTTTTTCTGTAGAGTATAAAGGTAAACCTTAGTCCATTTTAGCCTCTACAGAAGTACTAAGTGGACTAAATTCTAGGCTCAGCTGTTTAGAGCGCTGAGGTTACATCCAGTTATAATTCGCCGTTCTCTTCAGGCAAGTTCTCTGCCTTGCGTGCATTGTGTGTAGAGACATTTGGACACAGGTTTTGGTGATGATTACATTTTGAGTTTTTTTTTAAATTAAACCGCATAAATATTCTCTGAGCAACTCGGCCCGAGTTCGATCCCAGGGCACCGTATGTGGATTTACATTGGACAGTGCGTCGTCAAAGCAGATTTTCTCCATTTTCTCCGCTATTATCTCACCAGCTGCTCCATTACTACATTTCCTTTCATCAATAGTTACTTCATATCATCTTCTTCTTCAATTTCACATCAAACATTGTGGTCATCATCCATCCTGGCTACTTCCTCTGCTCCTCAATAGGCAACGGACCATACGTCTAGGGGGTATAAATCTTCCATACGATGAGGATAAATAGTGACAAAAACTATAGACATTTAGACAACTGTATATCATTTGTGCCGAGCTTTATTCACGATTTTCCATTTTCAAATACCTACCAACGTGTTTTAATCACTCTTTCACTACTTTTTAGTCCTAATTCTGATTTCCCTTTATCTCCGGTTTTACATTTTTGCGCGTAAAATTGATTCCTTAATTCCTGTTTTGCTTTGATCTATACGAAGGTTTGTGTACATTATATCCAGAGCTAGATCTTTTAGTTCTTGGTTTACAATGTGTGCTAAATGTGAGTTTAGGAAGTGGCGCGTGGACTTCTCCTGAATAAACAAGACCTGCCGTCATAGGGGTATACATACGCGCAAACAAACCGTTGTAATATTATAATATATAAATTACACAATCGCTGAGAGTCGTTGTGTAGAACTGGTGGTACACTAAAATAAATAGTTTGACAACGTATTGAAAAACCTCATTTTTACAATATAAACATATTTGCCTACATGTTCAGCATCTATTTAATCTTCGAGCTTATTACAATGTATAACAACACACATCTTTAACTTTTCGAACGTGAAGCTTCTCCTTCTGTTATTTGAGAGAAAAATTTGTGGTTTGAAATACTTATCTCCACCTCACGTGTCACAGGAGGAAACAAAATAATGCAGATGATATTGCGTTGTACGCGTTATTTAATGTTGTTCTTCTAAATTATTTTTAACATTTATAATTTTCCAGGATTTTTCTCATTGGCGGTGTTCCTTTTCTGAGTGTCTAATTATAACAGTCCCACAGCTACCCTACTAATATTTTAAACTAGTTTTATACCAGCACAATGGCATCAGAGACTTTATTACCGAACTTTTCTAAACGTACTATGGTTTTGGACAGGTCTAGAAAATTGGTTTAAATGACAGCAAATGTTTGTGTAATGCGTTTGAAATGAGGGACGGAGTGGATCGTAAGGTACAACTATTGTCATTGACCAACGCGCAAAGAATTTGGGTAACTCTCTTGTAATGGTCCACATAATATTCGGTTGCTTTCGTGGCGCCGAAGGTTGTGTGATTTGGACATGGGAGCTAGTCGTGTGTTGCCGTGTTTGTGTCCCATCTAAGCTATTGCTTCTCCACTGGTGCATTATATATCTTTTACAATGCAGCCGCAGTTAGTAAAGTGCCTCATCGAGTTGTAATAGGTTGAGGGGGTTAAGGAAGGTTAGGTGGCATTCTTTTGCTTGGCGCTTTCAAAAATGACTTTTTCTTGTGCTATGAAACGATCTACATCACTGTATCTGCTGCGAATTGTCTCGACTACATGATGGAGTTCGTGGTTAAATGCAGCAGGTTAAGATACGTGTTCTGAAGCTCCTTGCCTACTCGTAGCATCAGTGATGTTTATCTCCATTTATTCCTCCTGGGTACAACAGCGTCATTCTTTTGTGAAAAACAACTGAAATTATAACAGACATGGTCCACTTTATAATAACTTCCAGTGTTTCGGCGGGTTTGTCCGGCAAAGATGTTCCCATCACGTCCACCAGCAGCATTTTCAGATTCGTCCATATGCATCCACATGTTATTTGTGTCCTTTCTTTTTAGTATTTGAAATAAAATACCATTGTGACATTGTGGTAGCTGGAGCTTCAGTATTGTTGTTTGGGAAGGAGGATCTCATTTTTTGTACCTTATATGCATTATTTAAAATGTGTATTTCCACTGTGTACATCTGTATATTTGCACATACCATCGCTTTACAGAAATCCTGAAAAAATCTAAACTAGAGGAGGAAGCTAAATGTAAGCCTTCTCGTGATTCACCCTCTGTTTTTATTATAGCCTTTGCTGAATGCTTTTTAGTGTTGCTGTGATATCTCAGCCATTTACATTTAATACCCTAGATTTCTACATGGCACAGCTTGCACTGAAGATTTACATCTCCTCTTGCTACGTCCTCCTCAAATGTACTTTTACCTGATTTGGTAAAACACTGCCTCCACTCAACGCCAGCGTCACAGTAATAGCAGAAACCAGTAATTTTACAGCCCTGAAGCGTGATGCGTTAGTATTATATCGCTTCGCATCTCTCGCTGAGGTCTTGTGATAATATCAGATGTACTATCTCAAATCTAAGAATGCATTGTACGATTCTTGCATTGCTTTATTCTGGCTCAAAAATGTAGATATCTATACTGAAAAACAGGGAAACCATTAACACCAACAACAGAAAATTACTGCTATACAGTTACTAGCATAAACCTAAACTGAGTCCTTACATTTATTTCATTGTACGAAAGTATTAGAGAATGACACCGTCTCTGAGAAAATGTGTGATTAGTGATGACATTCTTACAAACTTTACATTTTTTCACTGATTAAAAGTATTTCATTGCATTATATTAAATCGATCAACTAGAGCTTTGAGCTTTTCTAGTCGCCCTACGTGGTGTAATGGGCGAAAAATTCCTTAGCATGGCTTCCTTCGGAAGGGAAGTAAAGCAAAGCCGTTGGTCCCATGTCGTAGATTCACGGCCCATAAAACAACCTCAAGCCTGATAGAGAGGCCTCTGAACAAAATTAAGCAGGTTTTTACGCCTAGTATAGAATGGGATGCTGAGAGTCACAACAGTTAAAGAGCGTCCATAAATAAAACACCATTTCTCTTGAAGCTGTTCTAAATAATATATATTAATTATTTATTCAGTCATACCGATGTTGTAATTCTCAAGCACAGAGCTTTAAAATTAAAATTTGACGCGTTCCGTTTACATGACTTTTTCTCCCTACTCTAAAAAATTATTTCTTCAAAGTTTATTTTTCTAGGCATAACATCAATATAAACGTAAATATCCTTGTTTTCTTTTCTTTGCAGGTGCAAGAAACACAAGGGAATTACAGTAGTTTAAAAATAATCATATATTTTAAAAGTTGTTCACTGAGTGCTGACATCGAAATTCCCTTTCTTTTTGCACTATCTGGATTAAAAAGAATAAAAACCATAACGATTCCTCAATTGAGAAAAATATGGCTCTTGGAAAATTTAAATCAATAACGAAAAATATCTCCGAAATATGAGGGTTTTAAAAAGTTGTCGGAATGAAACCGAAAACTGATTTGATCAGAACTGATCTGATTCGAGCTATGTCTGTTTTCAATGTAGTCTCCCTATACTACCATTGAACTTGGTATATGGATGTTCCAATGCCTTTATTCCATCTTGAAAATGAAATTCCTCCAGAGCTGCAAAATTATCTTTAACTCCGGCTATCCGTTCTTTATTCGAAGACAATTTTCATCCACTGAGGAAACTTGATCTTAGATGCAGCCATATCAGGTGAATAAGACGGATGAGGCAACATGTCGTACCCCAGCTGGTGTACTTTTGCATGTCAACGACACAACGTGTACGGACGCGCATTGTCCTAACGGAAGAGGAAGTTCTTACTTGCTAAACCTGGCCTTTTTTTGCGTAGCTTTTGCTGTAGTTGGCTCAAGAGGTAAGCATAGTATTCTCCCGTAATATTTTGACCATTAGCTAGATACTGTATCAGCAGAATCTCTTTGGAATCCCACCGTCACTTGTGCCATAACCTTTTGCGCTAACTATATTGACTTTGCTTTCTTCAGCATGCTTCTACTATTTCGATTGTTGGTTTGTTCTGGTGTATAGTAGTGGACCTATATTTCATCCGCAGTCACGAACCGATGCAAAAAAAAAAAGTCTTGTGAGATTTTCTGAATACGGGCCAAACATTGTTGAGAAATTTTCACTCCGATGTGTTTTTGACCTTGTCTTAACAGTTGGGGTACCCAGCTGGAAGATAGTCCTTTCATTCCCAACTCCTCATTGAAAATGTGATATGCTCTTTTGCAGATATTGCTACCGCTTCAGCAATTACTCGCACTTTCACACGGCTTTCTTCCAAGATTATTTTGTGAACTTTTGTAACCATTTCTAGGGTGGTGACACATTTTTGCCAACCAAAATTCGGATCGTCTTCTGTGCTTGCCTGACCAAGTTGAAATTCCTTGGTCCACTCAGTAACAGTTGATTAAGAGACTCCCAATGTGTTCAGCAAGTCGGCATGAATTTCATTTGCTTTCACGCCTTTCTTTATCGCTGTTCGAATTTCTATCTTCAAACTTACTTACACGGAAACAACAATAATAATTCGTCCACAACACAGCTCTCCGCAAGCACTGCTACGCCACCTGTGCACTCATATAAACTGGCTAATCACTGCGTCAGAACCGCGTTGCGTTGGCGAATAACATTGTTGGCGATTCAAAGAACTAATTAAGCGGCCGTTATAGTTAACTCCACAATAAAAAGTATTGAATATAAGGTGTGTGTTTTAACGAGACTTACATTTTTGTGTGGGTAGTAATATTTTGTCTTCTCTTACGCTTTATCAGTTATACAAACATCATCCAGAATGAAGATCTAAATTCGATATGAATTGTGTTTTAACGAGACGTACATTTTCGTGTAGGTAGCAATATATTGTCTAACTATTATGGTTTTATATTTGTGTTAAAGTCATCCAGAATGAAGAGGATTTTCATAGTTAATTCCAACAAAGTTCAGAATATACATTTGGTTTGTCATTAAATATGTTTAAAATATAGTGCCCTATTAAATTGTTTAGAGCCACTTAAAGGGTAATTCGGGGAGGAGAAATTCTCCTGAAAATCTAACTCGTTATAGACATGGAAGGTACTGAACTCGAGTATGAACTTTGGTGTTCAACGGATATTCTTTTCTAAGCTACGATGTTCATAGGCACAAACACGGATACACACACGGAGCTTTTTCTAAAAAATGGTTTGGACTCGTGGATTCGGTCCTACGCTATTGGTTAATGCCGGAGAAAAATGTAATCATCATGATCTTCCCACGTCGAGATTCGAGCATAACTACGTCTTACACTGCAGCCCTGAAAGATGAAAAGGAAAGTGAAATCAAAGAGGGTGATTGTTTATCAAAAGTTTTTGACTGGCAACTAGTTAAACGACAAGCCTCAAGGTTTGAACCCGGATTCAAATAACAAGCGAAGAGAAAGGAAATTCAAAATAGGAGCAAACCTTAAACGAACATTCACTCGTAAATATAATATATTAAAGGAAATATGTTAATGAATTCATAAACTAGGGGTGAAATTTATATAATTGGAAGGGTAACTATACAGGTGTTTTAAAGCAAAGATATGGACGATGCTGTTCATATCCTATGAGATACGAAAATACAGATTTCAAGGCCAATAAAGGCACATCAATAAAACGCCTCATGGTGAGGGTGAATTAGAAGGTTGGCCAGGTTATTGGAGGCAATGCAGGTAGCTTGTGAAGACTTAGTAGTTATACAGACTAAAAAAATACACAATGGCTAGCTAACATTAAGGGATTACTTGTCTTGCGAAACTTCGCTATGTAGACCTTTAGTTGTTTGTATATTCTTCCAACATACAATTCCATAACAAGAGACAATGGATGAAAGCAAGTGACTGGAAAAGCTCGGATATTGTGCATATCCTGCTTATAATATATTTTAGAGGCAAATAAACAATTATCTTGAGGATGCATACCGAAAGCTGATAAAGCTAATATAAGGAATAATGCTATCAGGATACTACTTAAGGTTTGTAGATAAAGTTGAACAAAAATAAATCCCTCTTTTAGTGGGACAAGAAGTTTAGGTTACGTCTTTTAACCTACGATACTAAATGAGACATTCGTACATAAAAAAGGAAGTTCCTGTTTGTATCTCCATTAAGTTGTTGAAAATTTACCATTAGGATAATGAGCACAAGATACCTCTAGTTAGGGCAGAATACGTAGGCTTCGCATTCAAGAATCTTTAACTTTCCGAGTCACAAGTATTCTTTTAAATAGATAACTTATGTTTTGCACCATTACCTGACTGAACAGGTTTACTGATAACAAACAAGGAGAAATCCGTTTGTTTTCACGACACGCGCTTACCAAGAACACCCTCTGAGGTGTGACTATATGGGTTTCGCACAAAAGTACTTCTCGCGCTGGCTAATCTCAAACTGATGTAACTTTAAGTGTTACATTAAAACATACCTAAAAGAATTTCGAAGCAGCATGTACGAGGAGATGAAAAACATGGACTCAAGTATAAAACAGCATTGGATAATTTGAGATAGTAGCTGATTTGTTTAGTTACCTATCCATAAACTCGTCCATTCTGTGCACGCATATTATGAAATTATAACATACATATTGTTACAGTGCCGTAGGCGGCCGCTCTCAGTTCTATTTGGTTTGCAAGTCTGCGGAGTTGGAGATAATATAGGCCCATAGTTAAATTCTGGTTAATCTATTCTTCCCAAATTTTCAGTTTGATATTTCTAAGCTGTTTCTTATCAGTTTATCCCAATTCTATAAATTTTATCAAATATCGATCCTTTAAAACTTGGCCGACAGCTTTTGTATGTTGCCATGGTAGCTCAGTAGTAGAGCAACCGGCTAGAGACTGGCAGATCTGTGGTTCAAATCCCGGCTATGGAATTGCATTTTTTAGCCTGACTCTACCTATCCAACTCCTGTCCTGCACACGGTTTCTGTGAGAAAACAATTGAAATGATCACAATTTTCTATAATAGTTAGCTATACTATGAATCCTGGGACTTTAAGTAGTTGCAACAATGTAAGTCGCCATTGGGGTTGTCATCTCAAAATCATTTGAATACATATTGTGGTTTACCGGGAAACATGCGAGTCAGTTGAGAAATTAAATGCTATACAGGCATGTTACCATGGTAGCTCAATGGTAGAGCAACCGCCTAGAGACCGGAAGATCCGTGGTTCAAATCCGGGTATGGCATTGAATGTTTCAGTCTGACTCTACCTATCCAAATCCTGTCCTAAACACGATTTCTGTGCGGAAACAGTTAAAATTATCACCTTTGTATATATTTCTGAGTCGCAGATATTATACTGTGTAATTTCAAACTCCATGGTTCATTGTTCACAGTCCCGATCCCCCCTCCTATGGGTATAGATATTATGTGTTGTATGTTTACGCTGTTTACAATTAATCTTGTTGCATCGTCTCTCATACACCGATGTATTAACACAGCTTCTGGCTTAAACTTTAAATGACCTCCAAGTTTATCCCAATCTAATATTTTATATTATAGTACCTATATGCGGTAACTTGAGTTTCTACACTTTTTTCACATTAACTTATATTAAGCTGTGATAACTTAATTTTAAGTTGCTGTCCTACTCTCCAATTTAGAATACTTTTCAGTATATTTATATTTGCTAAGGGTTACATCTATGCTACTTTTAGCTCCCACTCTATTTTCGTATACATATGAAGTACCCTCCAGATTAAGTATAAATAAGTTCCTGAAGTTTCAACCCTTTTTCATCTGTTTCTTCCTAATTCCAAAATGTAGATAATGCATTAGTATCAGTTGTAATTGTGGTTGGAATATTAGTATATGCTAAACGGCAATATTCTGATGCTGTGCTCATCTTGCCGGTCCTAGTATTTAGTTCTACATACAGTGTGAGAATCATCATTGTAGTATGTGGCAGCCTTTATTTACTGGCTTATAGGATAACTCGCCTATTACTTTCTCTACATTTAATATGTACATAGTGTATACAGGAAGTATTGTATTCCACTCAAAAATTCGATACCGAGATATCACCGGAAATACATGTTTCGAGACCTTCTGACCATCTTAGAAAAAGGTCAGTGTGTGTTAGTATAGATCAAAGTCGAAAATCCTTTTAAATACCAAACTTGGTATTTTCAGTTAAGTATATGCCAAAGTTGAGACACGAAGGAAAATTCACCCAACTCAAACTACCCTTTACATGGAATTTTTTCCTCAAATTTTGATTTTCTCAAAACTGGCAGATTAAAATATCGTATATTATAGATATTTACCTGGAAAATAAAATACACATCTTGAATTCTCTGGGAATAGCCCCTGAAGGCCTCTTAATTCTGGATGAATTTTGTTGAACTTTTTATAACTCGTAAACCTAAATATAGATATATTTGTAGAGCTCATTAAATCACATAATTTACGTAATAATTTTTTTTGGTAGATATTTGATAGCATTTAACGCCCGGTTTTACTAATATGGCGTTACAGGTAATGCAACTGATGATGCATGGATTGAAGATAGAAGGACGTTTGAAAGTGATGGCGGGGAAGTTGGAGAACCCAGAGAAAACCCGCCCCTGCGCCGCTTTGTTCACCTCAAATCCCACATGCGGTCACCTAGGATTGAACTTGGGCCACCTTGGTGCGAGGTGAGTGGTGTTACAACTCGGGCACGGCGTGGCCTCTTTTTGTAGACCAGACCATTTGCGAAATATTCCTTGGTTTTGGTTTAAAACTTTTCTCACCCAGGAATTTGTCAACGCTGGACATGCAAACAAATGAACTTAAATTCTACAGTAACCAGCTTTTAAAATATTTGATTATCGCTTTATTCCAGTATACTCCCGTATTTCCCTTCTACTTACAAGGAAGCAAGTAATAGGCAATTTCTGCTAATGTTATTTGGATGAACATGAAGTAGACAGAAGAACAAGCTTTCCAACAATACTGTGTTACATAGATGTAGAGAAAGTCATACGAATGGAATGCATCATTTTTATACGGTTACTGTAAACAGATCAAATCAATCCTCATAACTTCAGTTAATTTCCTGACTTGTAAAACATCCTTAATGTGCATTGTACTCCTTTGCACAATAACTTCGCTTTATGGCAAGGCCGCTGATCCACACACATTCTTCTATACTGCGGGGTTTTCCGCTCCGTAACTCCCGTGTTTCTTACCAGGGTTAGTAACATATGTTATAAGCCATTTTGTTGAAAGTGATATTCTTGACATCGTCGGATGAATTGTTTTTCACGCGCATAAGTTGTTCTTCTGTAATGGTGATGTCTTCTGCATTACAGCCACACAGTAGGGTTTTAGTTCTAAACTTTTAGTATCTCTATGAAAAAATCTGTATGAAATGCCCACCCAGGTGAGCTTCGAATGCAGTACCGATTTCGTCTAGCTTTTCCTCCGTTAGAACCTCTCATTTTCCCTTTATTATTTTAGCATTTGGCGACGGTGATGTTCAAAATATTTCACAGTGTCTCTACATGGGACTGTATAAATAGGGAATTGCAACTTAAATTGTTTAATTGCCAAATTTTACTAGTTTAGCACCGCAGACAGTGACACTGATAATGCATGAAATGAAGATGGAGCAGCGGTTGGATATTATGGCGGGAGAATCGGAGAAAACTCGACCATGCATCGCTTTGTCCACCATAAATCCCTCATGCGTCGCCTGTGATCGAACCCAGAGCGCCTTGGTGAGAGGTGAGTGGTATAATCACCAGACCCTTTCACATATGCATTGTATCTACATAAATATACCCATGACTTTGTTGGCAGGCAATTCCGTGGACTAATAAGGTAGGTAGATGCATAAGAAAATCACACAAAACACACAAATTCTCGAAGCACTTCACAATAAGAAGACAATGCATCCACTGGGACAGCTCACAGGTGATGAACGTACCCTTGACGCGTCCGGCGCATTTCTGCGCAGTGGCATGATACCGAGTTCACTGCCGCCTCGGTCGATATGCAGATACGGCGGTTGTAGCCTTGGTATACAGCGAAATCACGGTAGAAACCCATACTTCTCATTAATTCTAGTTATCAATCTTTAAAACATCGTTTGATATGTTTTGCATTCTGTGGTCTTGTATTGGTTATATTAAACTTCTCCCTTGTGTTTTAGCTGACTGTTTTCTCAATAATATCCTTTACCCAAGACTTAAACATATCATGGCTCATATCTTTTCTGTCCATTATTGCACGGCATACGTGAGTTATTTTTGCTTTTTATAATTATCTTTTGAGCAGTCGTCTTCCCCACAATGGCTACACATCTGTTTGTCCCTGATGTAACACTCAGCTACATGTCCTGTATCTGACATTTATTCCATCTTGCTCCTTTGCATCTACAGAGCTATATCTTACATATACCTAGACCACTTTTGATCCAAATGTGCTCCGTAATACTTCCTTTGACCTCCGTATATGGCGAAACTTTTCCCTTGGTTCTGTTTTAAACCTTAACTTAAACCCTTCGTTAAATTGTTTTCTATTCATGTTATCTACAGAAAGTTGTTATATCATGTTATGCAATACATAACAATGTACGTACTTAGTACTTCGTACAATATCATCAAAGGGTTTTTTTTCCCTGTCTTTCTTTGTTGTTTGGCTCTTCTCTGAATCCCTTTTCCTTTATATCTTTATTCTCTATTATTTTCATTGCATCAGCATCCTTTTACGTTTTGATTACGAAGCCGTTTTTGTACATCTCATAGTTTTAATCAAAACTCTTTCACACAAAGGACTGAAGCTGTTTGTAAACATTGATATTAATTGTTTCCGATTTTTTTATTTTTTGGGGCGAACTAACGTTACCCCTGATTGTGTTTTAGTTATGTTTATGAGTTCTGCCTTCTTTCCAATCATTAAAATTGTTTGGTTTATAATCTTATCTGCTCATATAGATGTACCTTGGTCTTATTTCCTATATATCAGAGTTCAATATCATATCTTCTCTTTCTATAGTGTATCTATTTTCCCATTTTTGTAAGTCAAACTATTTAGCAATCTGATAACTAATCTCTTACTTATAATAAATTTAATTCTGTTAGTTCTTTGTTTATTACTAATGTATTCTCCATAACTCTTAAAGCATTCCTAACCAAATCATCATCCTCTGTAATTTGCTTTTCCCAGCTTGTCTATTGATGCTCCCACTCTAGATTCTGTTTTTTCCTGTCCTTTAAAGGAACAGGGAGGTCATCGAAACATTTCTAATTTTAATGTAAGGCTTTATTACTGTGTACAGATAGTACACAGTGGATACTAAATGCATATTCCGGATAGAGAAGAAGACTATACGAATAATCTGTAATGCTTATAGCAGACAGTCATGCAAAGAACAATTTCAAAGATTGAGCAAACTCACCTTACCTTATGTTTATATTATGTTATCCATTTTAAAATTATATGCAGTTAATCGACATAGCCTTATAACAAACATGGAAATTCATTACATAATATTGGACAAAAGGGACATATTCAGCAGATCTTCATTGCTTTCAGAAAGGTGTATATTATGAACCAATCAAGATATTTTATGCTCTCCCCTGTAATCTTAAGGAAGAGCAATTTCAGAGCTTTTCTTACAGAGTACCTATACTCTGTAGATGAATATTTGGGTGTCAAATCTATGTGAAAATAATTAATGTTTTAGAAGTATTACAATGTATTGTATTTTGTGATTATTGGTGTGTGTATGTGTTTTATACGCAAATTAAACTGCTGCATAATTAGACTTGCACGAATGTGTCAGGCGATTTTTTTTTTATTGTTTAGCAATGCCACAAGGTCTGTAAATTCAGATCTAATAATATCTTGTCCTTTAGCACATAATTGCAATTTTGAGCATTTTTGCATTGTAAGTACGTAACATATTTGTAAATTGTAGCATGCACTTAGGAGTGTACATAATACAATAATTGTATTTTTGTTCTATTTCATTAGTAGTAGTAACTATTATGTCGATAATTAGAAAACTATCATCTGACACGTAATTGGTGCTGTATAATGAAATTATATTTATTTTCACACATTAACAGTAATTTTATACTCTTTGTTTTTATGTGCATGCAAATAAGGAAGTACATATGCTTTTATGGAACAATTTAAATATAATGCAGTGACGTACAGGTCTCAAAAGCCAAAGGATGCCATTATATGTATATTCTGCTGTTTTTGTAGCCCGCGCTTTTAGCCCTACAGCTTTATACACTGTCTCTTTTGTATTATAAAAAACATAAAAACATTACATGTATATTCCTTGACAAATTCTTTGCTCAGTGAAGTGCTGGCCAAACCGAACCTACAGAATGCTATCTAATCTAATACGCCTACTTTGTCCGTCCCGTTAGCGCAAAGTTAGCGCACCTGCCTTTGGCGCGGGGTCCCGGGCTCTATTCCCAGTACCGGCATGGGAATTTCTCCTCCACTGGGAGATCGGAGAGTCCTTTCATCATTACCATCCTGTGGAAGGGTAATGGCAATGCCACCGTGGTATCACCCTGGCCTGAACGTCGTGATCGGGTTGTCTCAATATTCCGTTCCGGTCATTGCCAAACCTTCGGGTTGGATAGTTGTCAGCATCACATACACTTTACCCAACGTCGCAAGTACTTACTTCAAAATGCTGATAACGATTGCGTAGTTATCGGCGAGATAAGGCCATTGCCATTAGGAGGGGAACCACCACAACACAGCCCTTCTTGAAACAGCAATACTGTGTGTGTTACCCTAACGAGTTACCTTGCTAGAGTTAGGGAAGGTTTAATTTTACCATGAGATTCAATTTCCTATCAGCTGATGTCTATTAGTATTCTTTTGACTTGTTTCCGCATATTCTGTCATTTATTTCACCTCTTTGCCATACTGATTCCCGTCTATTCTTCTTTTTTTATTATTTTACAAGTCTGGTGCGGACTTCGGCTGTTACCCTGTTTCCTCTTTTTGAATTTTCCTAATATTTCCTTTATTTTCTGCTTGATTACCGTTTTGCTGTTTCTTCCAACACACACAGAGTTATACACATTTTACAAACATATAGACACACATGCCAAGGCGGGACTTAAATCCACGATCCCCTGTGGCACGAAGCACCAGAGCGAGATACTTTGGCGAGAGTGGACATGGAGACCGGCAGCTCTTAAAGCTATGTCAGTTCAGCTTTCCAAAACTTTAAAAATAGGCTCTCTTCCTGGTATTTATTACACCTGGACCATAGAGTAATTATGAAGCCGTATAAGGATATCCCGACACAATAGTAGGAGGTCATATACGCACGAAGTCGAGAATGGGAGATCTTGAGTTCAGCTGCTAGGACTGTCTCAGGGGGGACTGAGGTTATTCCGGTTCTACGTAACTGGTAAATACCTGAGAGGTACTGTAAGCCAGGGACGTATTCTTCCCTAATTCGCATTCCCACTATCGCCCAGTTTCATTTCATCTATTAGCAATGTCCATCGGCTGTGGTACGTGTGTAGTAAGAGCGAGTGTACATGGCAAGACAAAATTACTCAGAAAATTAGTAATATTTTAACGCGAGGGGATAACGCTGAGATGTGGCAAGTAGTAAAACATTTAAGAGGCAACCGTCAGGCGCCCAACGAAATTTCTCCCAGAAAATGGGCAATGCATTTTATGGGAATATTCGGGAAAGGTGAAAGGGAAGGAATTTTTATAAAGGAAGTGCAAATTTTGGGAAATCTTGAGATCCCAATACTGGACGAGGAAATATCAGCACGAGAAATAGCACATGCGCTAAGGAGTCTGAAGGTAGGCAAAGCTCCAGGGTTGGATGGGCTGCCCCCGGAAGTTTTTAAAGCCGCAGCCAATGTTAATGAGTTTGGTAGGAGTATGCTCCAGATATGCAACAAATTGTTTATTGAGGGGAATTACCCTACCTGCTGGGGAAAGGGCATTATTCATCCCATTTATAAAGGGAAGGGAACTATTGGAAATCCGGATAACTATAGGGGGGTTACTCTGTTGCCAATTATGGAAAAAATTTATTGTAGAGTGTTATATAACCGGATAAAGGACTGGGAATCTAAATTTGGCAAACTTTCAAAATTTCAAATGGGTTTCAGAGAAGGACACAGTACCATAGATGCCGCTTTTATATTAGACACTTTAAGGACGCAGCAACTGTTAGTTAAGCGGGGAAAGCTTCATTGTGCTTTTGTGGACTTTAAGAAGGCATTTGACTCTATCAATCGAAATGCATTATGGTACAAACTAGGCAGAAAGGGGTTATCAAGTAAAATGGTTAGAGCATTGCAGGCAATATATCAAAATGTCCAATTCTGTGTGAAGTACGACAGAAACAGAGTGTCCGAGAGCTGCCGAAGCTATAGGGGAGTGAGGCAGGGCTGTATTTTATCTCCCTTGCTATTTAATTTCTTTGTGGATGATATTACTGATACAATGATAGCAGAGAATATTCAAGCACCAGTAGTAGCGGATTTGCAGATCCCAACACTTTTATACGCAGACGATTTAGTATTGTGCTCTACGACAGTAAACGGATTGCAACGAGGACTGGACAAACTTAAGAACTATTGCGATGAATGGCTACTTACAGTTAATGTGAATAAGACTAAGGCAATGACTTTCAAAAAGGGTTGTGTTTATAGCAGGGAGGAGACTTGGACATATGCAGGACAGATACTGGACAATGTTAAATCCTTTGTGTACTTAGGACTCACATTTACAATGAACGGAAAATGGACAAAACACATTGACATTACGAAACACAAGGCAAGGGTGAAAGCGGCGGAAGCTCTCCGGATACGCTGCAGAATTCCGAATATCTCCATAACCTTAATGGAAACTGTGTACGGAGCGACAGTTAGATCCACGATGACATACGGAGGAGAAATATGGGGGTGGGAACAAACAGGGAATCTGGATCAAGTGAGTACCCAATTTTTGAAAGGAATTCTGGGTGTAGGGAGGGGTACGGCAAACTGCGGAATAATGAGGGAATTCGGGGTACATAGTGAAACGATAGAGTGCAAAATCAGAGCAGTTAAATATTGGATGAGAATCGTTCACGGAAACCAATCTCTAATTAGGGCAGTCTGCTACCGTGAACAGTTGCGAATGGAAGGTAATTTGACGTGGGCATCAAAATTAAAGAAAGGGTTGGAAACCATTGGGATGGGAGACATTTGGATGGCGGGGCAGGAAAACAGGTGAAGTATTTGGAGAAAAATTAAGAAACGTCTCTGTGATATTGACAGACAGCAAATAATTGCGCAATGCACAGAGAAGGTGTCATTAGAAGTACAGTCTGGGCTGAAATCGGAGTGGGGTATGGAGCAATACATCAAAACAGGTACCAAACTCATTAGAGAGGGGCTCGCGTGGATTAGACTAGGAGCATGGAGGAGCACGAAAATTTCTGACGTGAATGGTATAAGAATCTGTCCCATTTGCGAGGAGGAAGAGTCGTGGACTCACATCTTGGCAAGATGTAGGGGTACGGAGGAATGGCGGGAAAAATATCTGCCGCGATTTTTTACCACTGCGAATGTAGGGATAGAAGCATGTTGGACGCTACTGGCAGGCACGGAAAACATGGACGGGCTAGGTAAATTTATACTTAAGGCAAGACAGCTGAGATCTGAGGAGGCTGCCAATAGAGAAGGGGGGGGATAAGATCAACTAAACAAAAGTGACTACAATGTTCTACATACATGTATATTATATCAGACTTAGGTCACTGTTGTGCTAGGGTTGTATATATTATGTGTATATATGTCTTTTAAGTGTAATTATCTATGATAAGAGGGTGCATTTATGGAGGTGTACTCTGTGCTGTAAATTTAAATTGGTATATTTGAATATCTTTGTATCTTTATTCTCGGATTCACTCATAATTTTTATTGTTGTTTAATATTGCTTTTGACTGTGTATTTCCTTTGTCTTTTTATTTTCGTGTTTACTCTTTTAATTCTTTGTTGTGGTTGTTGTTTTAATATTGCTTGTAATGTGTATTACAAAATCACGTACGGTCTGTGGACCCGTGCGACTGTTGAAATTCTATGTATGATATTGCTATATTAATAAATACACTTATTCATTCATTCAAGAGCGAGTGTCTAATATTATTGGTACGAATATCCACGCAATACGAGCAGTCAACCTCATCCGGCACTGTATCCGGTATGATAATGAGTGGAGTTTAAGGGTGCTGAACTTGAAATGTTATTAGCACCCCCAGAAAATAAAACCAAAAACACTATTAGAATAACTCGTAGAATGAATGTGACATACAATTTCTATAAAAAAGAAAACAATAAACGCCCAAAGTCATATGTTGTTCTACAAAACAGTGGAGAGAAAAGGAAATAAATATGGTGAAATTCCGCAGCGGGTGGCCAAGACGGTTAGGGTGTGGGAGATTTGTGGATATCATTTTGCCAGTTTTTTCCTGGGTTTTCTCAGTCTTTATAATTGGTAAATGTCGTAAAGTTATCCTAAACTTAGGTCTGCAATCGTTTCTTTAATATATTTCCCTTCGTAATCTTCAAATGTCATTAGTATCCACCATCGGTTGTGGCGTCTCCAATTGTAAAGCTCTGCTGGCCAAATTTGCTTCCGAGGATCTCGTGAGACTGTTTATCTATAGGAATCTCATTGGACAGTTTGTTGTTTATATAGAGAAAGCAAAGTGTCAATCCAAAGGGGTTTGAACATCTCAGAAGTAAAATAAATATGTAAATATTACAAGAAACAAATTAAATAAAACAAATAAAATAAAGTATGAGCAGGTATACTGTATTATTTGATCAAACTGCTTCCATGTATTATTTCTGTTTCTCTTTGTTTCGTACGGTATCTGCTGTTTTAGCGCGGCTAAAGTTGAATATTGATGTAAAAAACGGATGAGCGTAAATAAGTTAACGTATGGCATGGAGATGACAAAAAGAAACAATATCCTAGGAAAATGATAAAAATGTGTGACAGGTAACCATGATTGTTTGGAACATGTTCCGTAGCGTCTTATTGGTCAAAAATGGTATGATTTAGTTTCTTTTTCTATCAGCTACCCGCACACTGGCAAGCTCTGAGTTTCTAGCCTCAAAGTATGCATGGGTGGAATGAGAATGGATAAACACCTGTTAAATTTTCGAAGAATATTTAATGGTAAGTATAATCAATTATTCACTTTGGAAAAAGTCGCCGATGCTTATAAGAGAAATAATCAATTCTTCCTGAACCTAAGCATTAAGAATTATAACCGAGTCGTGTTAAATATGCTAATTTCCTTAGTATTAAGAGCTTAGCGTGGCAGATAGTTTCCTTTTACAAGTGTAAGTTACCTTTACTCGATAAGGCATTCGCCTTATAGTAGTTGATGAGCCTTGCCTTGGGCTACGGATCGTAGCACTCATCTGTAACTTATAAAATATTTAGCAAGAGATACTTGAAGCGCAAGAAGTGCAAGAGAGTGCACCACGTGAAGCGCAAGAACAGCCAGTGTGTGACTAAACTTTAGCGAGGCATTCACTTTTATCACCCTAAGTCCCGTTTACCACTAACTACCCCACCATAGCTCCTATGTACTACTTTGCCAAATTTTATACTTCATATTGCCATCGGAGACACACTTTTCATTCTATTTGACTGCTCAGTACTAAGTATTGTTTAGCTCTGCTGATTCTCGCCAATGGTCTACATGCGCTTTCTACACGCATTCCTTAGATCTTGTGCTGGATAGTGCGCTTCCTTAATGATTTTCTTGGAACTTCATTACCTTCACTACTCTGATTTTGAACTACTTGCTTCTTTCAGCGTAACTTACCTTCGCTAATGACGCTTACCTAGGAACAGAGTTAAAACTTGTGGATTTTGTGTTCTTGCAGAGTGCAACTTATGGATTTTATACCTTCTTTGATTAAATATGTGAAATTACTTATCGACATTACATCCTTTCCCTCCCATTTTTTGTTTATACAGAAATAATTAATTTAATCCGAGCATAATTGCGGTACAATAATTATGAGTAGTTCATGAGAAGAATCTCATGTGCTAACCGCTTTATTTAAACCGAATTTGCTTGTACCGCAGGAATCAAGGCTTTCCCAGCAATTGCTCTATCTAAATATATTTTTCTTCATGTTACGTTCCAGTTAATTTTACCTAACATTACTGTTTACCTTGGAAATGAGAACTGATTTTAAGAGTCTGCTACTCATTTCTGGAGAATTTAGGTTTGACATCCATAATGCTCATACCTAGCTACTTACTTTGTATTTGTATCATCATTGATCTGCATATTAAGCGGTGCTAGGCCACGTTTTAGGTATGTATGTAAATGGAATGCAAATTCAAATATAAGTGTACTCTGCTAACATCTAAAACCATAGCACACATCGTAACTTAATGCAGAAGACAGACTTTGTGTACAACATATTAAGAGGTGAGAACTGGAACATATGCTACTGCTTACAGTTTACAGCTCTGTTCTTATGAGAGGAAGACTTTGTTAACTTCTGTTTACGACGGAAGCAGGGAATGTTAACATTTACTGACTAAAACATACACATTATGCAAATACTTAGCAAGTTATATGGAGCGAATAAACCACTGCTGAACTAAGAATGTTTTAGCGGGAAACATCTGGATGATTTTTGTTCTTCTTGTGCTCAAAGAGTATATTTAAAAGCTGTTTCAAGGTTATTCCAGGGTTATTTCAAATATCCTCCAATGCAATTGAAACAGCATATTTCACATTAAAATTTTCATCACATTTTACATTTGGAATGCTATGTTTACAAAAATAAATAATATATATATATATATATATATATATCTGTGTGTGTGTGTGTGTGTGACAGCTGCGAGCTTTCTAATATTTTCCATGTAGTTTATTCGATTTTATTGTGTATTATTTATCATTTAAAAATATTATGTTCACTCAAAAAGTAACTTCACTACAAAGTATTTCCGGGCTACGATTTTGACGATCTTAAATCGCCATTAGCACCAAAACTACGCCCATTTTTTATTTTTCCTTTCTATCTTTGTGTTTAACGCCCATTTTTATTACTATGGCACCGCAGGCGATGACACTGATGATACATAGAATGGAGCACCGGTGGAATACGATGGCGGGGGAAAACGGAGAACCCGGAGAAACCCGCCCCTGCGAAGTTCTGTCCACCACAAATCTCGCATGCGGTCACTTGGGATCGAACCGAGCCGTTTGGGTAAAAGCGAGTGGTCTAACCACTCGGTCACGGCATAACCCAGGCCCATTGGTGCAGATAATTTAAAGAGACCGGTATTTTTTTAGCGTTGAATTTAGTGAAGAACGTCCAAGAGCTGATGTTACCGATAAAAATATTGCTGCTGTTCGAGGAGCTTTTGAAGAAGATCGAATGAATTTATTTGGGCACCTTTCGCCATTCTTATGGGTCGAATACAAAATACTTTATTTGAACAGTTTTTTAGTAGTCGGCTTACTCCCTCCCCCCATATTTAGGACTGATACCCTCTAGGACTTACAAGCAAATGTCTAGGGGTTGGAAGCCTGTCGAGAGCCAACGGCACGAAATCACAGAATGTAGATCCTGGAATGTGTGGTCGGCCCGTAGCTAGAGGCATGGACGTGAGGAAGTGGACGATTTGAAATGCAAGCGAAATTATTGATAGGAACGGTGATGATGTAGCAATTGATGGAATGAGTGGTGGGGAAACCGGAGGACTTTGGAGAAAATCCGCCCAGAGGCCGCTTCATCCACCACAAATTCCACGTGCGGACGCTTTAGATCGAACCCGGATCTCCTAAGTGGGAGGCGAGCAATCTAACTACTCATCCACGGCGCCACCCTTCAACAGTTATAATTTGAAAAAATGGTTTTGGAGGGATTCCACATAAACTGACCCTCAATGTAAAACAACAACACGGCTATGGGTGTAGAAAATCACTTGAAAGATTCAAAGGCGGCATTTTAGATTTGGTTAGGAGTATCCTTACTGGAGATTAATCTTGGGTTATTGTTATGATCTTTAAAGGTAAACTCAATCGACTCAATGGATCTTCCAAACAGAATCTAGGACTTGAACATTCCAGCGAACTCGCAGTGCTGGTAAGAATATGGTTACTAGGTTTGCTTATGCTGGCGAAGTTCCTACTAACATTAGAACAGAGATGTAGCGCTGCTGCCGAAGAAAAGTTCGTGAAAACGCCTAAATGAATAATAATATATTGTGAGTGTGCTTTGATATTGACGCATATAGTGCAATAAAGTCAGCTTCTGCGGAAGCAGTATATCTGGAGGCATGGAGAATGAGAGTTTCTTGTTCCTTTTGTAATATTTTATCATAGTTTAATATTCACGTTTTCTCGTCACATGATCTATACCCTTATAGCAGACACATGAGAAGATTGCTCCAGGTGCTTTCGAGAACAGGAAGTAGACTCCTGCAAAAGTAGTTGTTTGCGTATTCGTCATGCAGAAAACTGAGTAATTCTATGCTTTATGATGATGTGATGGTTATATTTGGAATCTGAGGTTCTTTCTTGCCGATCAGTGCTACACGCGCTGCTTTGCGCCTTGAAGGGAGCTTAAACATTTTAAATAATAAATGACATGCTTCAAGAACTCGTGCGATGCTTCGGAATACATAGTGTACTCACCATGTCAAAAAGTAAGGTGATCACAAGTGAATTATCAATCGTCAACTTGTAAAAACCTTATCATCATCATTATCTCTTTGTAACAATTTAAATAACTGTTGGTTATTACCTAGAGTCAGCTATCTTGTAGCGTCCGATTTCAAGTAGGCTAGTATTACCTTTTACCACACCTCTATCTGTCTCCTATGGTTTATGTAAGTGTCATTTATTTTTAAGCCTCTACCGTTATAATGTTAACCACAAGAGTATCTTTGGGTGTGTTAGTGTTTCTATAGCGTTTAAAAATCATGTTCTAATCCACTTTAAATACTTAGTTTTATTCCCCAAAATTATTTCCCAGAAGAAACGTTTTAAGAATGGGCAACATTTACTGATGATTAACAGAGTAAACTATCCAGTAAATAACTAATTTACTGAAATTTAATTAAGCATACGTTATGCAACAAATCCTTTAAGGGTTTCGGAAAATGAGCCGTATGAAGTGCAGTTTACAGGATGTAGAAGGCATACCAGTTATCAAGGGGAACCAAGATAAACAAGATTCCTAGAGTGGGATTTCCACTTGCTGCTACGAATTCAAGTGCTACACCGTCGATGTGTGTGTCGAGTGCCGCAAGAGAACACATTCTCTTGTGTGCTACTTCAAGTAAACCCCCACAAACGCTCCAGTCAATGTAAAGCCACATATTGTAACGCAAATGGACTTAGCCTGTATTCCTAAAAATGATAACAATTAGTCAGCATAGATACAAACTATAGCCATGAATATGCTATTCTGTGGAAAACAAAATATAATTTGGTATTTGCTTCTTATATAGATGCATCAACTGTAAAATGTCCATTTATATGTTTTCCTAGTCTATTCCTTTTAGTCATTTTCGAGCCAAGGCCGACTAAGGTAGTATTTCTATAATAATGACATATTCACGGATGTTTTAAGGTTTCTTAGCACTGAAATTTATGGAATTCAAAATAAAATCTATCTTTCTTTCTGCAGTATAAGAACATCTATTTTTTTCTATGAGGAAATGTATCACTTCAGGTGTTAACAATTTTGAGATCTAAGTGGAGGATGCTAAAATCAAGGGTAACATATTTAAAGGAGTGAGGACTAAGTGGACTTCAGGAAAATTAGGGTATATGCTGCATCAGCTGTTGGTTAAATTTTAGTTGCCTTCGCAAAAATAGCATACTGAGGTTAAATTTATCTGCAAGATAAGCTGTTCACATAATAGAAATGTCGAAATATTATCTGGGGAGTTTCTATAGATTGTTGAGAAGAATGTATTTAACCCTGAAGCTAGTTAATTAAAATACTATGGGATAATCTAAAGAACTACATTGATCAGAATAGTGCTAAGGAATTAAGCTATTGCAATCAAATTGTTCAAAATATGTATAGCGGTTTTGGTTTAAGTTAATAACATGTGAAGTCATACTGTCGTCTGCTGCTCCAGTGATATCGTGTGAGATCTTTATAGGGTGGGTGTGGCGCAAATGGACAACGCAATTAAATTTGCTGAGAATATTTAATGGAGGCTATTAGAAACAAACTATCGGCAGTTTGAAGATTAATGATCAACTGTTTCTGAATCTAAACACAATTAGTAACTGAGTTGTATCAAAACTGCCAGATCTCACAATATTAAGAACTTTACGTTGTAAGAAAAATTCGTTTCTCTGGTAAAATTAAGAAGCTAAAGGTTTCACTAAGATCCTATAGGTCACAGCATCTTACGATCACCACGAATAGTGTGAAGTGCTGTGCAATGTGCTTAAGCACCAACTTGTAACGACTGTAAGATGAATAAAAAGAAGGCGAAATAGAAATAAACAAACTCAGAAATACACGCTCATTTATTACCCTAAGTCTCGCCTAGTTCTGATTCCACTACCAAAGCTCCCATGTTATGAGTTGCTAAATTGTATATTGTCACAGCTTTTATTCCGTTTGCTTTCCTGAATTCTAAGTATCCCTCCTTTTTCATCCTCTAGATTTCTAAAAATGCTGTTCTCATTTCGGAGAGTACACCTAATTACCCTCGTGAGTCTACCTTCGAGCTAATTGCTTTACCCTCAAAACTTGTCTCACCAATGATATAATCAGAGTTATAGCGCCTGCTTTAACATATGTGCTGTTTTACTGCAATTCCCCATTCCTTCTCTAAAATGCAATTATTAATTTAATTGAGTAATTCTGGTATCACATGTTTGGCATTTAGAAATCGTATGTAGCCCTTTATTTGCTGATTGCGTGGCCATAAAGTACCGTATTTGAATTTAAGAGATCAATAGCTGTCACATTGTTGATCTATTTTATGTTTGCGTGTCATATGGAGCGATCTGGACAGCTATTCCTTATTAAAGGACAGATTAATGCATACTCAAAATTATATATTAGCAACTAAAACATTGATGTAGAAGGCGTCGCAGACGAATAAATCGCTGCATAGTCGGTTGCATGGAATCATACCGATATAATGCACAGTAGTTTAATTTTGAAAAGAAATACTAACGTCTCTGCCACGCCTATCTCCATCCCTCACCTATTTTTAGTGCTCCTTTTGACTGTTGTCATACGTCTTCTTTTTCCTTTGTTCCATAGCCTGGAACTGACCTATGTTCATAGAGCTATGTTTAAATGCCAAATTTTTGACAAAATACTAATACAAAATTGAGTCATCTCGGACTGTTATGGACAGTCCAAAGCATGTCTTTCAGCCACTCAGGAGAAATATTTCTATATTACTCTGCTTCGCCGCTCATCTTCGTTTGACCGTTGTGTGTGTGGAACTTGAATCCAAACTAGTAAGACATGGTTTACTCAGAATTGTGGTGAAACAAAGATTATGAAGAGCTTCTGCCAACATTATTTGAAGAAAAATACTATAAGAAACCAGAAGCAGCGGCACATTTCCGTACATTGGACTGTAACTATTGGTCTTATATAATGAACAGTGATTTGTTGTAGTACTAGAGCTTTCTAGATCCGTAGAATTAATCAAGGAGACAAGTTGAACTTGATGTTTGTAAAAGAACAGGTCAGTTATGTGTCTGACTTCCATGAATTATCTGACGTGGGACATAAAATCTAATATTTTGAGCTAAGGGTCACAATCTAGCAATTTTACCATGGTCTGGAAATCACCTCATATGTTCGATGTATCACGTCAGAAATTAAGACATTACAAGGAAAGCAGCGTAGACTCAGAGACACCTTAAACTTTCCCGTGACTATAAGCGACATATGAGAACCGTTATCACCATGAAGTTTCATGTTCGTTTTCATTGCACACTGAAAAATGCTCCCGATATTTGGGTACTTGCGCCCTAAGAATTGGTCGCTAATGGATTTATCGATTATAGCCGAATAAAAAGCAAGAGGTAGTATCGCGTATATATTTTGTCACTCACGCTCTGAATATTCCCTGTCAGAACATTTTATGATTCCAGCATGTTTTAGTAGGATGTTGTTATGAGTATCTGATAATTCTGATGATTGATTTTTACGAGCAGTGGCAAAGTTCATGATCTAAACTTCTTGCTATGCATACTTCTACATTTATGTATTCCACTATATTAGAGAGTTTGCAAACTTGGCTTCATCAGAATTTGAAGACACGAACGCGGGAAATTGAGTAGTTTCCTAGGCTCACTTCCATAATGAGGCCTGTCAAAGTCGTTTCGAATTAATGTCACAGTATCTGGGCCTACCGAAAGAGTTTGCTGAACACTGGAGGATAGACGCTGAGACCAGAGAGATTTTAAGGTTTCATCTGAGAAACAGCTTGCTATCTAGTTATTCACTTGACGCATTAATTCTGCCGATCGCCTATCAGCTTCAATTGAATGGCTTTCGCAATAAGTATGCAGCTTATTTATATAACAATATAATAATTTATTGCAGGCAACTCACTTCAAATAAGATTACCGGAGTGATCCACAAAACAGGACAGAATGTTTAAAAAAAAATAATAGGTACCAAATATTGGTTAATATTTTCATTATTTTTAAATTATATAAAATAATCTTCCATACTAATTATTCGTACAAACAGTAGCGTAAAATACCTATACTGACTTTGAATATAGGGTTCATTTCTAGCAGTTTAAAACTTTTTACGTTTAAAGATTTCTGCATAACAAGTGTAAACTTGGACAGAGAAACACGAGCCTAAAAATGTTCCATAAGCAGGGAAGCTGGCGATGGAAATAATGTAGCAGCGTGCCAGAAAAGAAATGCACCGTTCGTAAATAATTTTCCTTTATTTCCTTCGTTGACGTAGTAGCCTTGTTGGAATTCCTTTCTAAACAAACTGTCGGCTCTAAAGCCATTCCCTTTAGACGTTTTCTGTTAATAGCCATTATATCAATAAGCCTATGGGGGTCTTCTTGCGAGATGACTAGAACATGTCGTGAACTATCTTGTGAGATGTTACCCATTGTTTCGAAGCAATTCACTGTTTTCGCAAAGCCTGAGCGCTTCCGTGTGGCTTCAATTTGGATGGCAGCAACCCGATGTACTTGGATCACAACAAAAGCTGACAGGTTACACGCTAGTTTAATGACATTGGTGTATTAAGACGATGATAGTTTTTTCTTATTACCGTTCCATGAGTTAACGTTCGCGTATTCTACATATAGGGCCACACCTTTGCCTGTCTCCCTCCATGGTCGCGGGTCCAAACCCGTCAAAGGACGATGGATTTTTTCGGGCGTAAAAATCCCCAGCATGGCTTCCTTCGGAAGGGAAGTAAAGCGTGTCGTAGATTTACGGCTCGTAAAAAAACCTCAAGCCTGATAAAAGAGGCTTCTGAGCAAAATTAAGCGGTCTTTCACGTCCAATATAGAATGGGACGCTGAGAACAGTAGTTAAAGAGCGTCCATAATCTTAAAATGACTGATATATTAACATTTCTCAGAACCGTTTACTTTTGAAGCTAGGTGACGAAGTATCACTAGAAATATGAAACATTTCTAGTGCGGACACTTCTTCTTTCTTCAGCTACCTCACACGATATTGATGAACGGGATCTCCTGGTCGGAAACGCTGGAAGATTTTAAATTGCTGAAGACTGGCTACCCAAACCTCCCCAATGAAATCCTACTTCGCACTATTGTTTTGGTGCATATGACACTGTATTCTGCGTGCAATCAGGAAGCTGAAATATTTGCTTTGTATTATTTTGTCCCTGTTTCTTAGGAAAGTATCGAAGATATAACTTAATGAAGTACAGTGCAACAAACGAAATAATCTAGGCCAGATTTATTCGTCAAACATTTTCAGTTTATACTTTGGTTTCAGTAGAATAGATCACATAGGATTTAGGAGTAAAATCGCCCTTAAAGATGGCTTTATGTTCAAGCCAGGGGACGTCTTATGAAACTTTGTTTGGCCTCAGGCTAAATTAATGTTCAGAAATCAGCATTTTTTGCAGAAATGAAAAGCGGCCACTTCCATACTGTATTATCCCATTCAATACTTCACATATACTTATATGTTCTAAGTTATTATATACCAACATATTTGTTTTATAAGCATACGTATACACAACCAAATACAATTTTAATCCTCTGATGGTTAGTCTTCCGTCTGAAATTCCTCGTTGGCAAGGAAAGCATTAATGTAAGTGAGGCATTGGAAAATCTGAAAATTATATAGTTCATAAAGAAAAACAAAACTCTAGAACTAGTTAGTCAATAAAATAATTATTATAGTAATAAATTAATTGCCTTTAGTAAAGTTGGATTTTTTACATATTATGCCATATATGGCCAAATTTCTCAATTTTATTTTTACAAACTGAAGTTTACTTTGTTGTTTAAAATGTAACCTTATTCTGATATACTGAGGTTATACATTGTTCTAATGAAACATACACTACACAAAATTAAAGGAAAATTTGTAGATTTGCATCAATTCTTAAAAACTGGAATTTAAATCTTGATACACTCTTTTTCCATGCAAGGAAGTAATTTGGAAATGAAATAGTTTTTTCAGAAGCCCTACACAAGCTATACGGTGCCTTGAGCTGTATAATATGGTAGGGGCAAATGTAATTCTCTTTTTTGTTTACAACTGGAAGTACAAGTGGCAGCCACTGCTACGTGTTAGCTGATTTCATTCGAAAAATTTGCAGCTGATCCACGTCAAAAACGAAATTGGCAGAATTTGTGGGAAACTATATGTCGGATATGTATACATACAATATATTATACAATATAACCAAATTTTATTATTTCATTAAAAGTTAAAAGCTGAAGTAGCTGAACTTCTAAAAAGTAAGGGCCTGCAAAGTGAAAGTATTGTGTCAGTGCCGAATGCGACCACTGTCAAGTTCGCTTTGGTATGCGATTCGGCGCAGTTGGAGACCATAGAATGCGTAATAACACAGGAAGTGCGGCGCAACGGTAACTGGAATCTTTGTAACGCGAGTCTGGATTTTTCCTGGAGCTTCGATCTCCCCAAGCTCCCATGAAGACCTGTGATGTCATTTTTAGCTATGAAAGGAGGAATAATGCAAGCCGTGTGTAGTGAATTGTGTACTGAATTATGCTAAGCCGTGAGTGGTTGCACTGTTTGCGCGCAGTGGTGCGCAAGCCGTCAACTATCTACACGTCGAAGCGTCGAGTGAATTATTTTCGGCAGTGAATCAAAGATTTATTTGTAACCAGATTTTGAGTCCTATGCATATTTGTTACAATGTTGTTCAGGCGATAAGGAGTAGTAGACCAACAAAGGGTTTATAGCCTTTATAAGTAGCAAGTACATGTGCTCTCAAACAGTAATAATCGTCAGAACTTCACAGCCACAGAGAGGCGCCGGAGCATACATGCAAACCGGGCAGTGAAACCACTGAAGTATAAAAACCGACGCTAGAAATGAATGGCGCGCCATAGATCTTTATAATCTGGGAAATAGAATTTTGCACTAATCCTGAAATTAAATCTACAGTAAATTCAACTGAAGTAGAGCATTAATGCAGCGAATAACCCACACGATTAAATAACGAGGTTAGGGACCAAATGAAAGCCGTACAGAAAATAGGCATGTGATGTACAAAATTCCTAGTCAAAAGGATGAAGATTCCCTGACAAAAATGCTTCATTCCAGGCAATTTCTCGTAGCACTAACGAGGCCATTGTCACTCTGATTTGATATTTTAAGCTGCGACTTGATCGACAGCAAAAATACCTGTGTTTCGGCCTTCTTTGCTATAGGGTTCCTAAACACCTGAAATAATTTAAGCCAGGCGGTCTAAAAGCCCCGTATTTGTCCACCTCCTCTGGACCTCCGGAATGCCTGACTAAACGCCATAACCTCCTCTCTTGGTACCATATAGTTCATATTTTCTTGCAGAGGGATAAATGTAAATTCAATCTACTTAAAATCATACATTCTATTTTCTTTTTTCCAATAACGACTTCCATAAGTAGACATTTTTTTATAGTCTTGAAAAAAAATTTAGTCTATGTAAATGAAACGCATTCTGGTCATTATTAGATTATTTTGAAAGAAAAAGCGCTAAAACAATGGCATTATGTTGCAAATTTTCATAAGTATGTCATACAACATTAAGATTTACATTCAGATAAAAACATAAACTATATTATTTTCAATACACTACTATGTAATATGTTTATACCACTTTAAAACATTAAAACCTGTTGAGGGGGGATATGGCAAGTCATAGAACTCTGCCTCATAATAATTAATGTATAAATCTTGCAGTCTCAAATGCAGTAAGGAAGGTTGTTGAGCACTGTTATAAAAGTAGAGAACTATTCTTCAATTTAATTTCACGTATACGATAGTTTAGCGGTTAGCATGATAATATCAGCACATTAAAATTGTATTATGTATCGAAGGATAACAGACGAGAAAGCCACGTTCATAAAATTGTGTTATTCAAAGTTACTGAATTTAATTTCTGCGCTTTTGTGATTTAACTGCAGATGAAGTATTAATTGAAGAAAAACGAAGTTTCTGTATTTAAAATGAAACATTGCAATAGAGAGGTTCTATTTTTTGCAATACGGAAAGCAATTTACTTTGTGGAGGCAGGCAAATGGGTTCTTCATCCTATTAGAAGGAAGAGAGCGTGACGAAGAAGGAGTAACAAAAGTTGTTCTCTGTCGCTGAAGGGAGTTTAATTTCCCAAATGACGGAAAGAAGGTGACGTAAAACTTGACTACTCTAGCGTAACGTTTCCTTAGAGTCCAGTTTTAACGTCGTAGGAACAAGCTCATACAGGTTTTAACACTCGCTGCAAATTTCTCGAATATTTACTTTCTCTAGTGCATATGTACAACGTACATTGCAGATAGAGAAAGTATTGTATGCCTCCCAAAATTTAAATACGGAGATTTCATAAGAAATATGTTTTCTGATCCCTGTTTATGTATTTTCATAAAAAAACACGGTGTGTGTGTCTGTGTTTGTGGACTACACAAACCAAAGATTTTCAAGAAAATACCCCATTGCAGACTACCCTTTAGATGGAAAAAGTTAGGCAAATTTTGATTTTTAACAATAGCTCCAACAATTTTGATTAAAGTACTTAACATATATTATAGCTACATGAAATATAAAATTATACCTTGAACTTCTTTGGAGTAGACTGTAAAGTCTAAAACACTTTTGCATACCTTGTAAACCGTAAGAGATAGACAACTACTTACTACATAGAAATATATATATCTTCAAAACACACAATTCATGTCCTTTGCATCTTTGTAGTAATGCGCATCCAAGATATTACCTGTTATTGGTTTCAATAAATGTTTCTTTTCTTTTACTCTTTGTTGAGCGACAACTTTTAAAATATTTGACTAGCGCTTCAGTATAGTGTTTTCCCTTATTTCGTTTATAGTTATAAGAAACTTAAGTAATAAGACCATTCTGATCAAGCTTACCTCGACCAGCATGGAGTAGAAACAAAAATAATATTTTAAAGAAAACATGGTTTTATAACAGGTAGAGAAAGTCATGTGTATGGAACATATCCCATTTTTTCTCCCATTAAAATACAGTTGGATTAAGTTATGAATCTGTATAAACGTGTGAATTTTCTGCATCTGGGACAATTTTTTCCATTAAAGAAGCAAAGGTTATAATAAAATACACACTTAATTTTTATATGATCTACCAAACGAAAATTTTCTGAATTGGGGGGCAATTTATAACAAAGTGTGTACGTAAAGTCATGGTGCGCTTTTGACCGGTCACAGGAAATCAACGAATCAAGAAAAATATGCAATCTGCACCAAATTGAAGAAAAACCCTCCAAGTTTTGTACCTCTTCTGTGTAGTTCGATGTGGCTACCATTTCTTGCCCTTCATATGAAAATGGTATTCAAGTTCTTCCCATATACGTTTAATGGCGTCTGGTGTAACGGGGTGAACAACGTCTGTGATTCTCTGTTTTAAATGATTAATATCGTTGGTATGTTCAGTGTACACATGTTGCTTTACATAGCCACAGAAGTAAAAGTCTAAGGGTGCCCATCCATCCCTGGGGGAATGTTATATCCAGAAACTCACGAACAATGTGAAGGACCGTCGTCGTATGGAAATTCTGGCACTGCAAACAATTCCAACACGTCAAGGTGGTCTTTTTTTTCATCAGAATCTGATCCGCAAAGACAACTGGGACTATCTCTAAGCATCTGGCACTCCACTCATTCACTTTAGAGGTGTTACGTTCATACTCAACGTAAGGAATTTCAGCAGCCCCCATGCGGACGCCATGGCGATGAACATGTCCACGACATGGAATGTCACCTCATCGATAAACACAATCTTCGCAGAAATCGTTCATCATTGTCGATCTCATGAAGTATAATGTAGCAAACCCAAATTGTTTGGGTCTATCCGCCGGTTTTATAGCTTCCAACAGCTGCAACTTTTAACCTAAAAAAAAAACGTAGACGTTTCTTTAGCACTTTATAAACTGCAGTCTTGCATATGAGTAACTGTCAAGTAATGCACAGAGTGTTTTTTTTTTATGGCTCATTATATAGCTCTCACGTATATCCTATACAGATTTCAACAGTTCTTCTAATACTTAATAAGATAATAGAAGAAGGTAGAATTCAAAAACTTATAATATTTATTCGAGGGAATGTTAAACTTGAATTTTGGGCGAAATTTTTTTTGGGGGAGGGGCAAGGGTCTTTGTTTGATTTCACTTAAACCCCTCATCATTGTCACCTATTGATGGCCTATCAGAATGGGGTTGGTGCAACAATCTGTCAGTCTCTTTCAACTGCTTATCCCACCGAGTAAAGTTATTCCTAGGAGGTGACGCTTTGCTGACGCATGACGGTATTCATGTTGCACTTTGGTCACGGATTCGAGTTTGGCAAGTCACAGAATACAATGAACTTTGTTCTGTATCGTCTACATCTTGGCGGGTGCGCGTGACCGGTCAAAGGTACACCTTGACTTTACGGACACACTGTATTGTGACTACACCTTGCTGTCCCGTAATCGCCTTATGTGTGTTAGCGGTTGGTGATATTTGCTCGTTTTCGATTGGCTTCCCTTAGGTAGCTGCACTCGTTGGAGCAGGGGCCTAAATTTAACACGTGAAGAGCGGCGGCTGTAACTCAAGCTTTGAAATGCAACACTTGTACACAATGTACGCTTTTTCTGGAAATTTCTGGCCGCGCAATCGACAGCTATAAACAGGAAAACTGCAAGCCAAGAGTCAGTTTGCGACTGTGAGCTACCCACTTTGTTATATTTTTCCATACAGAATCCTCCTTATAGGCTTTAAAAATTGCACATAGCCTTGCTTGTTTGCCATGTTTTTCTAAAGTTTCACATGAAGTTGCTGTGCTAGCATGATTTTCAATTCATTTTCCTTTATTTACGAATTTAGCTGCTTCTTTTTTTAGCTCTCGCTCTCTCTCTCTCTCTGTACTGCTAATTTTTCCCTACCCGATACCGATCCCGGCCAGAAGTACTATACTCTAATATTAGTCTAACCGAAAATGTGTACGTTATACTTTGCGATTTTCTGTTGGAGCGTTTTAATATTCCCATTACAAAGTGCAACGCTTTCCACGCTTTCATGATGACCGAGTTCACAGGTTCCCACCTCACCAATCTCTCACCCCTAGATAGCTGGTGCTATCTACCCTAGGCATTTTACTATCTAATGTACTCCTACAATCTATATAAGCTTATAATCTATTTTCTTCAATGAAATTTGGTATAATATCATCCAACCCTCACATTGATCTTTTGCAGGAACTGAGCACTATCTTTATGGCACACAAGAGGATTTACATTGTCCCGGTCGCTGCAATTGCATACATCAATGGAACAAAAATGTTGTGGCAGATTAGATAATCTTACACTCCCTAAGACATCTGTTCACAAAATTCTACTTTTCTATCATAATCGTCTTCACTGCTCTGTTGGTGAGTTGTATTTTGTAGGGATAAAATGTGTTAATTTTTTATGTATGGAATCGGCCAAACTGTTCCAGAATGGACGTGTTGTGTTCAATACTGAAATAACTTTATATTTCAATCTGCGAAATTTCATCGTATTTTATAGGTTGTTTATTTACTTTATTGAACACAGTGCTAGTTTTTCTCAGGTTTCCCCTAATTAAAAGCAGTAGCGGCCAAACAGTTTTCAGCTCTGTAAATAAATATGATGTCCGTTCTCTCTTGAGTGCAATACACCATTTTACAAACTTTTAATTCACAAGAAATTCTCAAAACGGTCTTCCACATTAACAACAATTAAAGATTTCTGGGAAATAATTCAAAATATATGCGTAAAATAACGAATGGGATGTATAAACAATTGAATACTCTTTTATGTTTAAGTCTAAAAATATTAGAGTGTAAGTAATTTCAAATTTCAAAGTGGTGATGGCTGGGGTTGAGGAGGTGAAACCTAAAATGCAATTAAGGCGAATTTTAAGCTTCTCCCTTCATATCTAAGTTTGTGTTTTTGTTTAAATTATATTTAAGTAACGCATTATTTAGACTGGGAAGTTTTGAAATGAAAGCTCTTTCAAGAACATTATTAAATAAAAATGTTTTCGGGAAGACATTAGCAAAGTTATTTGTTTAAACAATTATTTGTTCTGTCATTGTCATCTGGCTGTGTGCAAGAATCCGGGATTTGATTTTCGGTTGACGTTTCATCTCTTTTTTTTTCTGTTGTGTTTAACGCCCGCTTTTACTACTTTTGGCATGGCACGTGATGTCATTGGTGATATATGAAATGAAGGAGGAGCACCGGTAGAATGCGATGACGGGGAAAACCGGAGAATTCGGAGAAAATCCGCCCCTCCGCCGCTTTGTCCACCACAAATCTCACATGCGGTCGCTTGGGATCGCACCTGGGCCGTCTAGATGAGAGGCAAGTGGTCTAACCACTCGACCACGGCGGGTTTCTTCTCTGACCAAGATTATTCCTTATGGTTCTGAGAGTCTAAAACCATGAATTGATACTGATCCGTATATGCGGGCTTTTAATGTTCATACTGCTTCAATGACATCACGATAAACACGTGAATCAGTACAGCAATTTAACCAATAACAAAAGCAGTGAAAAATCAAACCACTAATGGCTGATATTCTGGAAATGGCTAATACATAGAGAAAGCGATTTAAAACTTTTGTTTTAAAGAGTTACCTAGGATTTTTATTTTATATAGCGCATATGTATAACGTACACATTAGGTAGACTACGTACTGTATTCCACCCAAAATTTCATACCGAAATTTCACCGGAAATGTATGCTTCGAGACCCGCTGAATAAACAAAAAACTGTTTTAGAAAAAGGTCTTGTGTGTGTCGCTGGACAGTATAACTCAAAAACGAAACTTCCGTTAAAAACCGAACTTTGTATTTAGGTATAGTATCTTCCAAGGATGCGAAACGAAGACTTTCAACACACTCCCACCATCCCAAAGTTCCGTTTACATTAAAGGCTTTTCGAAAATGTATGTTTTAAAATGGCTCTAACGGTTTTAATTAAAATCTCAATATTAAGGATATTTACATGACAAGCCTCTGATGACCTTCTCAGTCTGTGCATTTGGATGATTATTGCACAACTGGTAAACAGTTAACCGTCCCCGAGATATTCCTTGTTATTTGTTTCACTTGTAGAATACGTAAATTTTCTCAAACGGGAAGCAAACATTCGTTACCTCGCTTTATTTTTTACCCACGTGAATGCAACTGTTTTACATAGCGAGGAACATTTAAAAGCTTTTATTATCGCTTTAGCCTAGTGTATCCCCTTATTTCCCTTCTACTAACAAGGAAGCAAGAATTAAGACCATTTCCGCTGAAGTTTATCTCCATCAGATAAAGGAATAATTTCCTGTAAAATAATTTGTTTGCTGAAAAGACAGAGAAAGCCACGTGAATGGAGCTCGTAAAATTGTTTGTTTTATCCTTTGTATTTTTTTATCTCTTACAGCGTGTAGCTGTATAAAAGTGTATATGATTTCTTCCAAATGAAGAAACCTTCACAGGTTGTTCCCAGAAAATTCAATTTATATGTTTTATTTTTTATCTAAATATGTTTAACACATAGTTTCTCAATTAAAATTGTTGCAGGCATTTTTAAGAAAGTCTAACGTTTCGAGAACTGACACGAGAAGCGTATAAATGGTAGTTTGTGGTTTGGAATTTAAATTTTTAAAATCTTTCATGTCATCTCTGGAAAATGTGAACTCTAATACCAAGCTGGGTATTGAGATTATAAATGTCTTGTCATGGGGCTAAAATTTATTTAAAAGGGCGACATAAAGTATAGCAAAAGTAATATAAATTATACTAAGAGGTAACAAATGTACATTGAAAATGGCCAGGGAGGAAAGTAGCCGAGGTCAGACAGCTGTCACGAGCTGACGATCGACCCAGGTAGGATAGTACCGTTCAGGGAAGGACATTGAACTAAAGGGGTGTGGTTACACTGCCCGAGGGTGGACATAAAAAAGCAAGATAAACGGTTCTCTTGCTGGTCGAGCGACACTTTTGGCACTAGGCATGGAACATCCGCAGAGCAGAGATATGATATTTGGAGTCCGTGCTGGAAATAATGTTAGTTGTGGCGGAAATAGTGTTAATTTAATACGGACCAGATTACGGACGAATTCGCTGCACCAAAAGACTGTCAAAAGTAATAAGTAACAATAGGCGCGGTAGAGTAAAGCATAACTTAAGAGTACAAAATTTAGGAGGGATGCGTGTGTGTTCGACGGCAGAAAAGGCCAAACCAAATGAATAAATGAGTTCAATAATGTTCTGGAACTCAAGAAAATCATTTGTGTCTTACCATACCTGAAAAGAGATTCCATGCTAACAAAATCCTGAGCTAGGGCACCCACATCTCCTCACCACTCCTTAATAGCCTAAACCTGCACCCTTGTACCGCCGCATGCGATATTTTGTTTTTGAGTATATTGTTCCTGTCACGCGTATAATTTTCCAAAAACGAGTGTTTCATTCAGCTTACCTAAAAATTGTGCTTTTGTTGAAATTTGGATACCCAATTTTGGGGGAGAATGCAGTACTTTCCTTTCCTACTTTGTTTCTGGCAGCGAAGGAAAAGGAACACAAGGAACTGCTGGATGGCGTGGTTTATCTGAATTACACGCTATGAATTCTCTCAGTGCCTCTCTGAAAACACCTAAAGCAGTTCGCTGTTTATCATATAGTTGTGTGGTTAACGATGTTGGCATTTCAAATTGCGCTGTTAAACAAAACACGCGTACGATAACATCCCTTTAAATGGGTTTTGCTTTAGTGTAAACTTTACACTTTTTATGTCTTTATTTCTCAGTAACTATAAATAATGGATACTTTGAGCCAGGCCATAAAACATTTTTCAAAAAATAATGAGACTGTCATAATCCTTCGAGGTAGGTTTTATCTGTAGAGTTATAAATGTAATAATGCCTCAGTGGAGGACGTCTAGTATGCTATATGCATTATATATTTGTTATTCTTGTGACTATGTATTCCTAGTTTACCAATATGACACACAGGCACACGTGAATTTGGTCTACTATTACTTGAAATTTAAGCCTTCTGTGTGTGACGATCTGTCGCAAGCCCAATTGTTGAAATAAAAGCTGAAAATTCCCTGACTACGTAATACCATAAAATGTGTTGGGGTGTCTAGCCAGGTGAAGAAATGATTTGAAACTGATGTTTCGAATATGTTCATCTTCATCTTTAGGATAAGTAATTTTCAGTTTATTCTGAAGACGAAGATGGTGGGCACATTCAATATGCTGGTTTCAAATCACCTGGCTAGAAGCCCGAGAAAAGTTACAGGTATCTTTTGAAATGTAGTTATCCAAATTATATGAACATTTAACACTGTTCAAAATCTTCTCGGGCTTCTAACCAGGTAAAAACTTGGCTTGATACCAACGTTTCGAAGAAGTGCATCTTCCTCGTCTTCAGGGTGAAGAAGTTTTTTTTTAGCCAAGTTTTTACCCGATTAGAAGCCTGAGAAGATTTTGAATTAATACGTCGCCAGGAAAGCTTCGGTTTTTATTTAACACTGTTTTTATCTTAACCTAATGAATAGAAATGTTGTTTAGAGAGTAGATTTTAATACTGATTTTAGATTTGAAAATAGACAGGCTGTCGAGGCCTTTAAAATATTTGATGCGGTGTTAAGCTGCTTGATCCATGAACCAACGGATTTAGATTAAATGCATTTTTGTGATGCTTGTATTTACAACATTTCGACTAATGTGCATAAATAAGTTTTACTGCATACATTGTGCACATGTGGTTTTAGTTCATTGTACCAGAGATTTTAATACTGAAAGTTTAAGTAAAGACATGTCAGTCAAAGTGGCCAAGCCTAAAACTCATTTCAAACTTTGCTTCAATACCCTTAGTGTTTTCCTATTTTGTGCTTATTTTAAATCAGATAAGCTAGAAACCACTGTATAGCATAAGCAACTACCATTAAGAACGAAGTTATTTATCTCTTTCAGCTCTTATTGACATTACTGATGATGCGCTTAACTCTGATGTGTACCACATCTTAAAGGAAGCATTTCGTCATTACTGTGTATTATATACCATTGGACATGAACTAAAGGCCATGCATACTGAGTTAATCTAAAATATAGAAAGCTACTTAAGAGTCAAGAATGAATTATTGCTCAACCATCAACAACAGTTCAAGGAACTGACTATATCAGTGTGGTGCGTAAAAGCGACGGTTCTGAATAATGTTTTTAAAAAGAGAAGTTATCCTCCGTACAAAGTGCTGAGTAATTCAATTCCTTTTCTATCAACAAATGCGAGGCTCATCCAGAAAGTGACAGACGATTTGGCATAAATGAACAAAAACAAAGGTTATCAACACAAAACTTCATTTACAAAGCTATAGTACCTTACTCTATTTGTCAACGCAATCTCCATTCTCTCGAGATATTTATTGTCACGTGGTGCCAGTTGTTTAATGCCGATGTTATACTGGTCTACCGCCAGAGAACGTATTTGTTTTCTTGAATGCACAAAATGTTCGACCAATCGAATGTTATAGGCAAATAGCGCAAGTGTATAGTGACAAAGCCATGAACGAATCTTCAGTGGGGAAACGGTGCATAATTTACGAGCAATCAAGTATGAACCAGTGTATTCAAAAAAGACAAGAGTGGAAGTGTATCAATTGTTATGGAGGAGTTGAAAGTAAATGTCGATAAAATAATTAAGAAAAGCCGGTGGACATAATGCATGAGTTTTTGGATGGAAAACATTTCCCAGCCTTGAAGACCGAAAGTGGCAGTGACATCTTGGCTCAGATCTTTAGTGTTGAAAAACCGGTACCACGTGACAATAAATACCTTGATAGCAATGAGAAGTACGTTGAAAAATAGAGTAAGGTACTGTAACGATGTAAATAAAGTTTTGTGTTGATATCTTTCGTTATTATTTAGTTATGCCAAATGGTCCGTACTTTCTGGATGGCCCTCGTTACAAACAATATCACGAAAATAGTAAATTCTACAAGACAAAGGTATATCACATACATTATGTGTTGTAACGCGATGTACATTTTTGTTTAGAAAGCTTGTGTCCATCTCTTACAGTTTAACTGTTATGCAAAATTCTTCAAAACGTATGTAGAATAAAGAGATCTTCAGAGCGTATTCCCAGAAAATTCAAAATATTCCTTTTATTTTGGATGGAAATATCTTTAGTATACGGCATTTTAATCTAACTCGTTAGATGTATTTTTAGAAAAAAAAATTATAAAAATAGTTTGTGGGAGATTTTCTTAACTTAACTTAACGGTTTGACGGTGTTTGAATTATACTGTCCATAGATACACACACGCGGACATTTTTTAAAAATGCTTCTGTTGATTCAAATGACCGTTAAACAGGTATTATCGGTGAAATGTCGGTATAGAATTTTTGAGTGGAATGCAATACCTTAGAGAAGTAAAAATGTTAAATTTAATTACCAATGTTCATATTTAACTGAGTCATTTCGGAGTGTGTTAATGATTCTTTAAATGTGTTGGAAAATATGCATTATTACATTTTTGTAACATATAGTTATTGGTGGTATCATTTAGTTACAGATGACACCGTGAGGATTGAACATCAAACGTAACCTTGCTACGTGCAGACGATTGTATAAATCCTATTATGGCGGTTCATACAGACGAGTCGCAGTTGTTTCGCGTGTGGGTGAAATGATATAGTTATTACTGTGTTTAATGTTTTCTCCCTCATGGTAGTTGCTTGCAGCCTGCGGCCGGGTCGTTAAAAGGGCATTAGTACGAGCTTAGGAAAAATCCAACTACAGACCTTTGTAACATTGCTACGGCTGACCACGATTTCACGCATTTCTGAAAGCTATCTGCTCTAAACACCACAGCTGTTCCATATCATGCTGAAGGCAAATTCATTCGCATATTACTGTAACATCGTAACATCAAGTTACCAAATGCAGTTACAAAGTTTCCTTAGTTAAAAGTAAGGATGACAGTCGCCGTTGGTCGGTTTCACTGGTTTCGTGTCGTTTTGTCATCGGCTTACCCGCCCCGTAATTGTAGGACTGAACTCCCCTAGGACTTACAAGCCAATGCCTAGTGGTCAAAAGCCTTTCGGGGAACCAACGGCATGAAACCACAGAATGGAGAACCTGTTACGAGGGATCGGCCCTAGCCAGGCATGAACATGAAGTGGATGATATGAAATGGAAGCGAAATTGATGATTGGAAAGCTGATGGAGCACTTATTAGAATTAGTAGCGGGGGAAACTTGAGGAACCGGAGAAAAGCCGCCCAGACGCCGCTTCGCCCACCACAAATCCCACATGCGGGCGCTTGGGATCGAATTCGAGCCGCCTAGATGGGAGCCGAGCGGTTGTTTCACTGTTAAAACGATGAAACCAAGGAAGCACACTATGATCCACCGCAGCCTAGCAGATTCTGCACGCGGTTCTTGTATTGAGGCACTCCGTTGGATTTTCGTGTTTGGAGTGTTGTGACACTTACCTCGCGCTTTATCCCTGCTCAATGACTAGATGGATATTGAGCAGTAGGTTGAGTGGCCTGCTCTCTTTTTTCAGGTACTTCTATGGTGGCCAACAGAAAACTAGAGTTCAACATTAAATGAGTTTTTTTTGACTAATTTGTACCATGCATACCTTCGAAGACAAATAAGCCCTGTTTACGGGAGGATTGGGTATACCAGAACCACATAGAACGCTGACCCGCTCTCAGTCCATTCCGATTGATAAACCGAGCTAGTATGAGCTTCATTTCCTGTTCGAATGCCCACTTTGACCAGACTCAAGGGGAGTACTCAGTATTTTTACAACAGTTGCGTTGTGTGCCTTTTGCACAGCCTGATTCAGTATGGATTCGAGCGGTTGAGATAACATCTTTTCTTAAAGACAATCGAAATTTAACAGCATATACAATCAGAAGTAGTGGCTATAGAAATGCTTCAGTATTATTGTTGTGAAGCTGAGGTAACACCAATAATAATAATAATAATAATAATAATAATAATAATAATAATAATATATTTATCTTAATTTTAGGAAAGATCTCTGTTTTATTTTTATACTACTAAGATATTGTACTACGACATATAATATTAAGATGTTGTTATATGTCGTTAACCTTCCATTAGATATTCTTATAATTACTGCGTTTATTTTCGTTATTTTCTGTAATTTGTATCTCGTTAAATCAATATGTAATCTTAAATATAACCATTGTACTAGGTGACCCAACTTCCCTGCATTTTCCTTGAGCATATATCCCTTCGTGCGTTTAGAGCTGCAGAGCTCAACTGCGATATTTGAACTTAAAACCTGCCAATGGGGAACTGTGTGAGCGACCTTCCTTTTGTCCCTCTCAATGAGGGCAATCCGCCCCTATCTCTGCTGATAAGCAAGAGGGGTAAAACGAAGGTGGTTCTCGCTAGTTCGGCACTGATGGGTCTAGAAATTTAAACTTTAAACTTGCCAATGGAGATTGTGAGTGACCTTTTTGTCCCACTCAATGAAGGCAATCCGCACCTGTCTCTGCTGATAAGCAAGAGGGGTAAAACGAAGGTGGCTCCTGCCAGTTCGCCACTGATGGGTTCTAACTTGAAATAACCCAGTTGAGGTCTGCAACTCTTTTAACGAACGGAGGTACGTTTGTAAAGATCAAATACGTTACAGTAGGGCTTCCTGTTATTTACCATTAAAGTAAGACGCAATTTTTTATTTAATTAACTTTAAGCTCTGTTAATAGTTGGTGCAGTATAATTCAATTGAATGAAATTGCACAGCTTCTAGAGTTTAAAGAATACTTATTATTTACTTAATTCGTTGTGCTATATATCTAATGAAATATGTATTTAACGCTATAATTATAACTTGACTATGTGTGTTTGTTTCCCGATCACAGAAATTCAAAATGAAATTTGGGGCATACAGAACGTATATGGTATTTATATTGAGAACATATTTTAATATATGTTTTACTTAGGTGAAATGACAGAATAAAACTTGATAAAATGACACTTTTTTAACAACATGCAGTAAGAGAACTTTTAGTGGGCAGAAACAATGCGAAAACTCGGTAACATGTCATATGTAATTGCTATTCATTTGCCCTAACCTACCGAATGAATACTCTATGACATGAGCTCTCGAACGAGTTGGGGTCGAAGAAATGAGCGGTCTCATCATGTACAGCACTGCAGCTGGTAGAGGACTGGCGGCAACAGGTTTTCTTAAAGGCATTTACAACCACAAATCTGTCGGGCTCGTGCTTGTCCGCCATTACATTGACACTATCCAAACATTACAAACATGTCAGCTAATTCATTTGTTTCTTTCGTATCTTAGCCGGTCCATAACACGGGTGAAGACCTAACCTACAGTAATAGCGCGCAAGTTACATAGTTCCAGTACTTGCCCGCCAGGGTTACTCTGTGTAACAACACTCCCATAAGATACAAAAGCCCCTGCATTGGTAGGACTTTTACTGCTCAGTATCTCTCCGGGTCACCCAGTGCTGCTTAACACTAGTATGTACTTGAGTCAGTTATAAGATACAGTGTAATCCTTTGGGGAAGCATTAATAAGATGTATGAAATCTTGGCATACAACCCCATGTAAACCACTCTTTTTTGAGCTAGGTATATTAACTATATACAATGTTTATATTTTAGATGTTTTACTTTATATACAGAAATCTTCTGAGAGTCTAAATTACAAAGTAATACGCATAATTATAATACAGGGATAAAATTTGATGTAAATATTCCTTGTATTAGATTATCAAAAACTCAAAATAGTGATATTATTTAAGCTTTAAACTGCACAACAAAGCTGCCAGAATATATTAAATGCCTAGCTAGGAAAACTTTATAACCAGAGCATACGCATGGTTGGTTACAAATGCTTTACATTGTGGCAATGCCGTCCGGTATGTGATCGCCAGAGCTCGGAACTTAGTACTATTCGCCGTTCCTTATACAGGTTGCGACCAACCGTCTCGCCGCATCAAAGTAATTCTTTGATAAGAACGCAGGGGGGAGGTAAAAAGCCTGTTGATAAGAAAACTACTTTTTGCAGAGAACAAAAATGATTTATGAGACATTCGTATAAGCACACCTATTAGATAATTAATTCTGTACAACATACAAAGTATTACATATATAAGAGCGACTAACTGATTTCTATATATGTACATTATGAAGACACTTAAGCAAATATGACACGGATTGAAATATTTACTGATCGAATGTTAAATAATATCCAAATAATAAAATTAATTTCTTAAATATGTTCAGATTTCTACTAGGTAAAAACGAAAGCAGGAATTAAACTAAATATTTACTCGTCTGCAGCCGTATTACTGAAAAATTGTTATACTTCTGAAGTCTTTCAAATGAAAACCTCATTCTACGTTCTGACAAACAAAATTTATAATGTGAAAAAGTTGATTACACTTCGCATGGTGTGATCGGGGCATATTTGAAATATTTTATCAGTTCCGTTTCAGTATCACCAAGCAAATGACATTTGTTGGGATATAAAAGTTCAGTTTGTATGCGATACATCACACTGAGACCTGCATTCTCTTCAATTACACTTTTTATTTTCATTTCTGGTAGGATGGTGGTGGATTGGTAGATCTATCTTGACAATTCTTCTACATGCCGCACAGATTCAGTTCAGCTCCATACTTCTGGACTGCAACAGTGTGATGGTTGTAGATTAACTCTTTGAATAAATTTGCAATTAACAACAAACTTCTGTGAAGTTTTCTGTTACTAGACGTTCGACAGTTTGTATACTAGAACTGTCATCGGTTTCTAAATAAGTACATTAATAAGCACACTGCTAGAAGACTTACTATGGCTGCAAAAACAAATTAATTTTGCTCCCATTTGAGCACAACAAGATGCTGTTCAAACGCCCCCCTAGTTTTGTGTTATGCAATGATAGCTGTTTTGCAGTAATGGGTTGCACTCTACGTTGACCTTTGCTCACGCAAATAGCACCGCATAGTATTGCCAACCCTGGCCGCTCTTACTCTGCATAAGGAAATTGGTAAAAGCTTCCTAACTCTAGTGATCACTCATGTTCTCTCTGGTATGCGGCGGTGGAGCTGGAATGTGAGACATCGCGGTTGAATGCGTAAACAATGGCGCGACGCAACAGGATCCTTCGGAACGCGCGACTCTTCTCGCAACATCATGATTCTTCCCGCTATTTGAGATGATTCTCCAAATTTTGGTATCTAGTACCTTCGACATGTTTCCAGAAAGTTATTTTCTAGCTATAAAAGGAGGAAAGAGTGCAGTACGGGGTGGTGTTGTGAATTGTGCTGAGTCGTGAGTGACTGGAGTGTCAGCGCGCAGTGATGGCGCGGAGCCATAAACAGTCCACGCATCGAAACATGGAGTAAATTATTCGCAGCAGTGAATCGCAGACTGTATTTGCAAGCAAACTTTGAGTCGATAAAAGCATTTGTTACAATATTCAATACTTGAAATTTTAGATTTTAAAGTTAGTGAATTAAATATGTAATTTTAACTGGCAAAATATGTAGTCATACTGTTTTACATCAAAACGATGTCAACTGTCTGTACCGTGCTTTAAGACAGAAGGAAATAAATAATAACTGCTAAATACTAAAATGGTATCAAGAATAGGGATCCGAAATACAAACTGAAAATGCCCTAATTCCAGCAGTGATTATTTCTGACCCTATGGTGAACATTAATTACTAAAGACTAAAGACCAAAAGAACTGATTAAAATCTTATGTGTTCCAGTCACTTGACTTTCTCTATATCTCTGTAGCAAATTATTTTTAATAAGCTTATTCTTCTATCTACTTCATGCTAATGTAGATAAACATTAAGTAGCAGGAATGGCATTTTAGTTCCTTACACGTAGAAAGGAAATAAGGAAAATCACTTCTTCTAAATCAACAGTCAAAATTTTAAAATGTTGTTACTATGGGACTGATATCGGTTTCTATGCGTGGCCAGGAGTTGACAAATTCCCACATGAGAAAAGTATTATAAAACTGACACCAATAACAATGAATATCTTTAAACTGTCAACTTTGCGAAATATATATATATATGACATAAATTGTGTGTTTTAAGGAGGTCTACATTTTTTGTGTAGCAAGTTTTTTTTGTCTATCCCTTACGGTTTACCAGTTATGTAAAATTTAGACAAATTCATCGAGAATAGAGAGGTCTTCAGCGGCTATTCCAAGAATATTCAAGATATACATTTTATTGTCATGTATCTTAGATATTTGAGATTTTAATCAAAATCGTTATAGCCATTCTTGAGAAAACCAAAATTTTAGAAATTTTTTTTCCATGTAAAGGATAGTTGAAGGTAGTGAGATTTCCTTGAAGATCTTCGCGACGCCTATTTGGAAGATACTGAACTTAGATATAAGTTTGATATTTAACGGTATTTTCGTTTTGGAGCTATGGTGCCCAGAGACAGAGCGATACACACACGGACATTTTTCTAAACATTCTCATGTATTTCCGGTGAAATCTCGGTATTGTATTTTTGGGTGCAACATAATACCTGCTCTGTACACTATGTAAATAGTACCTGTAGAGAAAGTAAAAAAGGACGTAATGACTTTTTAAACAGTATCACTGCAGTAATTTTGAGGCGATATGTGGAGAAGGCTAACAAAATGGCACATCAACAGAGAGGGGACCATTTCCTTTAGAAAAGTGAAAGTGACATTGACGAATGGGGTTTCAGGTGCTCTCAAATCCAGCTTACCAGCGCAACGCCTTTTTGGGGCTCTAAATAGATTGGGACATTTTTAAAAGCTTGGAAGAATCGAAAACAGTTTTTCACGATTAGGTGCTGTCTGGGGATTCGTAAGGCATCACAAAGACAACTTCACTGACTGAACATTAATTATCATTTTTACTTTCTCTTGCACGTATGTATATAGTGCATACTAGTTATCATCCACCTGAAAATTGGATTCGGGATTTCACCGGAGACATATTTTTTGAGGTCCCCTGAGTCCAAAAAAAGTTTTTTTAATAAAAGGTCCGTGTGTCTCTGTAGACACCATAGCTCAAAAACGAAAAGTCAGTTAAGTACCAAGCTTGCTATTTAAGTTCAGTATCTTTCATCTACCCCAAAGTATTCTTTACCAGTGAAATTTTTGAAAATTTTGCTTTTTCAAAAATGGCTGAATAAATAACCTATATTAAACACATTTACATCGCAAGTAAAACGCATACCTTGAATTTTCTGAGAATAGCTTCTGGAAACCTGTTCATTCTGGATGAATTTTGCTAAACATTGCATATCTGTTAACCGTAAGACATACACAAAAATTACCACACAAATTAGAGTTGACCGTTTAAGAGAAATTCATTTTCATTGGTTTCAGTAGTAAACTATTCATCTTCTCAAACGGTATCACCTTTCGTTTCTTCTCTCTTTTGTTTTTCTGGAAATGAAAGCGAATCGAACTTCAATTGTTCACATATTGATTGGCAAATAAAAGACTGAACTATCACTTGAACCTCGTATATTCCATTATATCTCTTCTGCTCATAAGGAACTAAATATTCAAACCAATTGTGTTTATATCTGATGTAGATAGTAGAATAATATTTTGTAAGAACAGTTTGTTCGCAGAACAGGTAAAAAAAAGTCAAGTGTATGCAACACATCAGATTTTTCAGTCTAGCTCTACCTTTCCATCTATCGTCCTACACTCGGCTAGTGTGGAAAAAAAATTATTCACAATGATTGACCAAATACTTGGTTAAACTGTGAAGCCCGGTACTTAAATTAAATAAAATATTGTTAGTTACCATTGGCGTATGTCATCTCAAAAATAATATTTTGAGATGTCTTCATGGTTACAGACAAAGCGCGAGTTAGTGAATTTAATACTACGTCGGCTTTTACTATGGTAGTTCAGTGACTAGAGCAACTAGACGGAAATCTGGAGATCATGGTACAAATTCCGGCTATGACATGAGTTTTTCAAACTGAATCTTTGCAAGTGTAGTGTTCTACACTTTGTAAGTGTAGTTTATTGTAGAATGGGTAGAGAAAGTGATGTGAATGTAACACATCAGATGTTTATTTTAGTGTGATATTAGAAAAGAACGGTTTATAAAACCGATATTACAGAAGTTGAATCTCTACGTGAAGAAGCAGCAGAAAAGCTACGAGAACCCAAAGGAGAGTTGCTAGAGTGCAAAGAAGTTGGTTAAAGGCTCGTGAAGGTTGCTGATGTATAAATGTCATTTATCAGGGTTGTTATGCAACATGTTACCGTTGTTCGAAATAGTATCCTATGGAAGCTACCAGATAGCCCGTCTCAGCTTTAAAAGACAGTATGGAGTTTTATGGACTATCTCTGTCTATCTAATGCATGCATGTTGTCATTAATTTGTTGTTTCCTACTTTTCCGTTTTCACCAAGTAGCTTAATAAGAAAGTGTAAACTTCAGTTGCTATAACTTTAACTTTGAACGAATTAAACTATACAACATTTTACTCTTATGAAATTACATAATTTTAGAACCTCTTAGATTTCTTTGAGTCCAAATTTCTAAAGAAACCATGCTTTCCCTAAAAGACCGACATTTGTTGATTCTATGCGTATCAATAAAGCTCGGTCCGGGACCACGAAATTGCCGGATTGAGATTCGGTGCACACAGAGTATAGCTATGACGTGTTGGAGTAGGTGTGGTCTCAACAGTCCGTTTCGAAACGTGTTGTAATATCTAGCATTGCTCAGTGCCTGTCCTTACTCACTTCTAGATTGTAGATAAACCAGTGAACACTGATAGAGAGCGCATATTAAAAACTGAAATTATGAAAGCGTAGGCGTTCGATACTGTAAAAACTTGTGAATGATTCAAAATATTTTGAGTGGCAGGAAGAGAGACTTTTCTTTATTCACTGCAATAAATTCTGAGTTTGGTTGATTTATGTCCATTGTCTTTTCGGAGCTCTGCATATTATTATCCTGAACTATTTGTATCAAGCTTTATACTTTTATATGTAAAAGTGCAAGGCGTTTTATATACTAATCATATAATCATCCCATTAATCTTACTAATCATAATAAATTTATGAAATAATAATTTTATTGTGTTACTTTATGAATTAGAACGATGTATATAATGTCAATACATGTAACGAGCTACTTTTGGAACAGATTATACCTCAGCGTATGCATACTTACGCTACAAGCCTCTCTTTTCACTGCTGACTGCTCTGTGTTCGTAACTGTAGGCGCTTCGAAATCTAGAACCGAGCCTTACTTATCACGCAGTAATTAATAAACTAAGGATCAGAACACAACAATACTTTTTCTTAGATAGAGTAACTTATAATGCTAATACAAGCACAGTTTAAATATTCTGTCATTAATAAAATGAGCGTTATGATTTTTAAAATTAAAGAACTTCGGAAAATTCTGTACTTATGTAGTAGAAAGGTTAGAAAATTAGAAAATTATTATTGGGTTTACCACACGGAGTAAGTAAGAGAAAATTTTTTACAACAAGCCGGAATCCTATAACTTCCAACATTCATTATCAATAACAATAAATAGTAATCTGTCCATTCAGATCATAGTCGCTAGACGTTAACGCAAAACGTTAACACAAGACGTACAAAAATGTTTACAGCTTTTGGAAAACCGCAGTGTTTAAATAGTTTAGTTATGAAAGGAGAAGTTTGGAAGCGACGAAATAATTCTACACTAAAAAGAAATGCAAAATAATAATGAATGCGTTAAATTATTCAAGTAGAATGAGTGTCTGTAAGGGAATAAATGAAACGTCTAAACCTACCAGATGTTCCGAAAGAGTAGTGTATAGCATAAAAAGAAGCAAATGAAAGGACCTGTAAGAACGCCATTAAATAGAAATTAAAAAGAGTGAGGGAAACAAAACACGCTAGGTTAAAGCAGTACAATGGAACAGTGCAAAACACAGTGCGGCACATCGTTCATTCCTTGCAATTTAAAAATATTCCTCTTATCCAAGAGTACCTAAACTATGGTGATGCCCTATTTGTCATTTTATATCTCTATATTTAACATGTTTTGGCTATAAAACATATTTCGAATCGCTGACACTATAAAGAGATGACATAAAATACAGTTGAAAAATAAATGCCTTACAATTGCTATACATTTAAAGCTACCAGGTGTTTAGAAACAGTATTATATAGAATAAACATTTTTCCATGTAAAAGGAAGTTCGAGGTGAGAGGGATTTTCTTAAAAACCTTCGTGTTGCATTCTTGGAAGATACTAAATTTCAATGCAAATTTTTGGTATTCAACGGTCATTGCGTTTTTGAGCTATGCTGTCCAAAGATATTCACACAAAAGGACTTTTTTTCTATAACTCTGATGTGTTCCATTCATATAAGTGTCTCCAGCTGTTCCAAATGTAAACTATTCTTTAAAAAATATATTCTTTAATCTACATCATGCTATTTGAGAGAAACGTTAGCAGAACTTGTCTTTTACTTATTTCTTCGTAAGTAAAAGGGAAATAAGGGATTTTTTTTTTTTTTTTTTTTTTTTTTTTTTTGTATTTAGCGCTCGCTTATACTTCATAGGCACCGCAGACGATGACACTGGTGATACATGGAATGAAGATAGAGCGCCGATGGAATGTGGTGGCGGGGGAAACTGGAGAACTCGGAAAGAACCAGCCCCTGCGGCGGTTTATCCACTACAAATCCCACATGCAGTCACCTGGGAACGAACCCGGGCCACCTGGGTAAAAGTAAAGTTTAACCACTTGGCCACGGTGCGGCCAAAGAAGGGAATACAATAGGCTAAAGTGATATTCAAAATGATCTAAAAGTTGGTAGCTATGTGAAACAATTGAGGTTCGCTTTCAATGGAAATTTAAATGGCGTGTTATTTATGTGCGCTCCTTAACTATTGAGCTTCTCAGCGTCCCATTCTAAATTAGACGTGAAAGACCGCTTAATTTTGCTCAGAGGCCTCCCTATCAGGCTTGAGGTTCTTTTATGTATCGTAAATCTCCGACACGGGACCAACGGCTTTACTTCCCTTACGAAGGAGGCCATGCTAAGGATTTTTGCACCCGAAAAAATCCATTGTCTTCCGCCGGGTTTGAACCCGCGTCCTTGAGTATATAAAGCTTTGAATGGCCAGAAGTAAAACAACATAGACGGTCAACTCTACAAGAAAACCATATATGACATATATGATATGTATTAACTAGATCTACATTTTTTGAGTAGTAATTTCTTGTGTTTCTCTTATGGTTTATCAGTTATGCATAATTCATCCACAATAAAGAGGTATTCATAAGCTATTCCCAGAAAATTCAAGATGTACATTTTATTTGTGGTGTAAATAAGTTTAATATACGTCATTTTAATTAATAATGTTACCACCATTCTTTAGAAAAACAAAACATTCAAAACATTTTCCATGTAAAGGTAGTTTGGATTGGAGGGATTTTCCTAAAAATCTTCATGTCGCATCCTTGGAAGATGATAATCGTAAATATCAAGTTTGGGATTTAACGGTTAATTGGTTTTTGAGCCATGCTGTTCACATGCACAGACACACAAACACTGGAAGGGAATTTTTTTCTAAAAATGCTTTTTATCGACTCTGGGGACATAACATATATTTCCGGTGAAATCTCAACATATAATTTTGGTTGGTCTCTAGCTACATGTAAATTTTACGTACATACGTGCAAGAGAAAGTAAAAGGTAGCGAAAGACGCCAATAATTAAAATAAATAAGAGTAAGGGTAAAAGGAAAGTGCAAAACAAATTGCAGCACATTTTTCATCCTTTGCAGCTTTAAAAGACCCAATCTGTAATTGTTTCTAATTCAGTGCTTCTTAACTAGTTGCGTTAATTTTTTTACCAAAGTTATGTGTAACTAATTCTAAAAGTTTGAGACCTATTCATCAATTAGCTTTTTAGGAAAATATTAATTTAATTTGTTACACTGTGCTACCAAAAAGGTCCTTGTGCTCTAGTTTTGTAACGAAACTTCGTATTTAGATTCTAGGACTATCGCTTTAAAATTATCGGATATGTTTCAAATAAACTATTGCTGCAGAAATAGATAACTTACTCCTTCATTGTTTTTCAATATTTTTGTGTAGTAATTACTTCAGCTAATACAAATATAATTTAATTTTACTTAGCTAAAAGATTAATATTCGTAATATTTATTTATTTTGATATTAAAGTTCACTGATAGAAAAATGAAACTGATTTGTTGAAATGAGCGCCGCCAAGAGCTTTTGAACATTTACAAGTTTTGGAAAATGCATTTAGAGAAACTGCGTTTAAATGTTTGAAGTATCATTTGTTACAATTAAAACTTCCATTTAAAAGATCGCGCAGCAAGTGTTTAAATTGCAAGGGCTGAAAATAACTTCAAAATATTAATCTGCAAGGAACACTGTATATTAATGTGCTAAAATCCAAAACTCAACATTTTCAAGGACTTTGGTCAATATACACAGGTTGGCTCCCTTAAAATATTCCACCAACCTAAGTGTTATTTCTTAAAGAATACCTAAAGAATGATGCTCTAAAAATTAATATATTTCTAATTTTATATGTCCATATTTTATATTTTATTCCTATAAATACGTATTTCAAATCATTTAACTTATAAAGAAAAGAGGAAAAAATTCAGTTGAAAAATAAATATCTTACAACAGCCTTAAATATACTTCACAGTTTAATGATTATAACTCACAAAATAACATTCAATTATTAGACCTATCGTAGATGAGCGTCAAAGTGTAGTACACGTGGTAACAGTGTGATTCATTTTCTGTCCTGTAAGGTTCATGTGCGGTTTGTGTTACTTTGCTATAAGGTATCTACAACGGTACTCTGAAAGTATTGTTAACCCTCTGTTACATGGTGCTTCCGTTTGGCGACAAACATGATTAATCGAAGTTTTAGTATTTTAGTGTTTTTTTTTGTAATTAAATCTTACACTAATCTTAAACAATAAAATTAGGCTAGCTATAGCTGTTTTATACTGTAAAATGTTAAGATTTTGCAATAAAACTGCAGTGTATATTGCTTTTTTGTAATCCCGTCAGCATCCAAGCATATCATCACACCGGTTAGTTTACTTGGGCCCTCCCCATCCTTTAGCGTAGGCATATTTGACTGCAGACGCAGGGACTCAAACTCGCGGTTTTTGGCTTTGAACGGATGATCAGTTCACTTCGTATCGCAATAATGATCATGGCTGTTGAGGTCGCATCCGTTGTGATGCCGGTGAAAGGGATATAAAAACCGGTTTGCGACTTTCAGAAATAACGGCATAAGTCATGCACCAGAGGGTTGAACTGTCTTATTGCTAAACATAAATAAGCGTAATTTGGGCGACTTTCTTTTATTTATTTATTTTTGTAGTGTTTAACACCCGCTTTCACTACTTTGTCAATTTTTCCATAAGCTAAGGACTTTGTTTATTCAATGTGTTGCTGCCATTCTGATCATGTTGTAGTATCGTACGATCTGTTAATTTCCCTTTCCAGCTCGCATACTTCAGAAATGAAAATGAAAGTAAGTCGGGTTACCCCCACTTTCCTCTTGGTCTACCGTAAACAAAAAGAAAAATAGATGAAATGACACCATCTCTATTCCAGTAAGCAGCTGGAAATATTTTCAACGTTTGGCTTTTTAGGCTTCAGAAAAATATTGCTAGTACTAAAATTGTTAATAAAATGTTCTAAAATTTTTATGTGTTCCATTCACAAAGCTATCTCTACCTCTTCTGCAAATAAACTATAAAATACTTTTTAGTCATATCTGCTAATCAAGACAAACATTAGCAGAATTTCTCTTACCAAGGAGAAGGGAAATAAGGAGATACGCTGGGCTAAAACGATGGTCAAGTCTTTTAAAAGCTGGTCGCTAGATGAACAATTGAAGTAGTTTTGCTTTGCTGGACCAAAAGTAAAACAAAAGAGAAATGAAACAAAAGTCACTTCCCGTTTGAGAAAAGCTACATAGTTCGGAAACGGTAAACTCTACAAAAAAAATTGTACATGACAAATTCTGAGCTTTTACGGGATCTACATGTTTCGTGTAGCAACTTTTTGTACATCTCTTACGGTTTACCATTTATGCAAAATTCATCCAGAAAAGAAGAGGTATCCAGAGACTATTCCAAAAAAATTCAAGGTATACATTTTATTTGTAGTTTATATAATATCTTTAATATATGGTACTTTACTCAAAATCATTTGAGTCATTGTTGAGAAAAGCAAAATTTTCGAAAAAAAATTCTTGTAAAGGATTGCCATGGATGAAGGAATTTTCTTGAAAGTCTTCTTGTTACATCCTTGGAATATACTAAACTTAAGCACTGTGATATTTAACAATCTTTTCGCCTCTGAGCTGTCACGCGCGCGCGCACACACACACACAAACACACGCACGCACTCATATGGGCCTTTTTATAAAATTGTTTTTTTTTTTTTGCGCTTAAGGAACCTCTAAACATATATTTACGGTGAATCTCGATATTGAATTTCTCGGTGGAGTACAATACCTTCTCTATACAATATGTACATAGTACGTGCAGAGATAGTAAGAATTAAAAGCTATAACGGTCATGACCGGAATAATACATATTCTACCAAGTCAACAGATCAGAAAGGTGACGCAAACAAATTTTCTTAAATCTTCCGGAAATTAAATTGCAAATTATATTAACCTAGCCTCCGGAAATAAAGTCTGATTTCATTGAAACTATATCTTATTTTCAGAAAATGGAGTGGCTCATCTTGCGAATACTGCTGACACTTCCACAATTTGATTATGAAGGATGTTTCCACAATGTTTGGTTATTAATAATTCGCGAACTGATGCAATGGAGACTCGAAATGTCAATCATATAAGTCTTACATTTTTAACATTCGTTATACTCGATTGAAAGAAAGTGGAATTAAGCATTAATGTATGAAGACTAAAATATGTAATTCTTCTCTGAGAGTTCCTGCAGGTACGGAAATTATATTTTATAAGGATTTTAATATTTCTTGACTAATTTCAAGTAAAGGTGATATGGGCCAATAATTATGTATAATGTTTAAGGATAATTTAAAAAATATTAACGTTACTTCCAAAAAATTCATACTGGTTTTGAGATAGGGAGGTGTTTGCAATTGCAAAGCAAACGATGAAGTTGTATTAAAAGAGTGGATGGTGGAAGAAAGCTTTTAACTGATGAGTCAGAAAGAAAGAAATTGATAGACATATTTTATGAGAGTGAAATATTTTATAATATTATTGACACCAGACAGTATTTTTTCACTCCCAGGTCGTTCGAAAAGCAGCAACAAATATAGTTCTATGGTTGAGCTAACGCTTCATATGTTCTTGGAAAAGGGCATATAGTCATTCAGGAATTCCGTCATTCCACACATCATTCACAGCTTTGTTGTCACGTTTATTGCTTCTATGTTTTAAGACAAATTCATAATTACAATGCCATGTTACTGCGTTTTCCACTCTGTTTCTGCCTACTTTATTTATGTTAAGAAAATTGCATTTTTTTAAAGTTTTCCTCTTTCATTGCCTCTTAGTGGAGCTATTATTAAAATATATTACTAAAATTAGATGTTTCGGAAGAACCCATAACTGCGGAAAAAAGGTCCAGGGCAGACGAGGGTGCTAGATATTTCATAGACGGTATACACGTGGAGATGAAACCTGCTTCGGGGAGGTATTCAGAATACTAGATTTCCTTTGAACGCAATAAATCTCCTCCAAAAATATTGGTTATAAAGCTCAAAATAAAAAATTCTCTCTTTCTCTCGCTCTCTCTCCTCTACTCTTCTCTCCTCTCCTCTTCTCTCCTCTCCTCTCCTCTTCTCTCCTCTTCTCTCCTCTTCTCTAATCTTCTCTCTTCTTCCCTTACACAGATATTTAAGGTAGTGCATCTATCAAGTTTAACCAGCAACTGTGAAAAATTAAAAAAGTTATACTTTCATAGTGAGACAATATGAATTCCATTCCTTAAGAATTACAGCATTTTCCACATTTAATATAATCAAAGGATTCAATGTCTTACTATTTTTTAAACTCTGTAATCTATCTTAAAATTACACAAAATAAAGTTAACATATATTTTGTTTTAAAAATAATGTTCAAACCTCGAATAATTAATTATGTGCTTTTGAAAAAATCAAGAGTTTTAGAGAGTACAAAATAATTAATGCGTCTGCAATACTTAGAGCTTTAATAAAAATAGATATATGATAAATCCCTTGTAAGCTAGCTTACTCCAACACTTGCATTATATCTTCAGTTTTTTATAAAAAGTATATGCTGCAAGTTAGCATTTCAAAAGATTGAAGAAAAATTTTACGATATTTCTGAGTAATGACTGGCGTAAATTTCAGCAATATATCTTGCAGCTGTGAATTATGCAGCTTGCACATGTGCGTCACCTTAAACTAAGAACAAACGAGGACTGGAGGCGTAGCCACCTCACGAATTAAATCCAAATATCTTCGAATATATTGCAGTTTTAATTAAAGTGATACAGCTGTGAAATTTGGAAAATCCACAGTAGGTAAGAGATTGTTTTAAATTTGCACCAGTTATTATGCACAATAATAGTGATATTTTTAACATATTTCAAAATACTATTAATGTTTACCTATCTAAATTCCTTGCTCCAATAAGAAATGAGCTAATTATTGTATTTTTAAAGACATTCCTTTAAAACCTCAAATTGTGCAGCAAATAATATTACTAATAGATCTGCCATATCATATTTTTATATTAACTCTAATTATCGTGGAAAATTGTTGCATATCGTATTCTCCAGAACTCCTGGTTTTTCAACATCTAATAACCTTTTCTGAAAATTGGAGTCTTATTTCCAAAAAGTAATATCACCGTTTGCTTTGACTAATTTTTATAGCCATCACAATAATTTTGAAACAAATTAGTAAAAAGTTGTTCCTGTGGAATATTTTGAGTATGCACAAGGTTTGGAGAAAGGTTTGCGAGAAAACGAGGTTTAAAATTGGATATGCCTATTAATAAGCATGCGGCTGTCCATTTGTTACTTCACTTAATAGCTGAAGGACGCCAAGTGTAAAAAGACATAGCTGTTCTTAAAGTTTAGAATTCATAAAATAATTTATTACGATAAAAGTCTGGCGGTGCCGTGGCAGAACGATTAGACCGCTCGTCTCCCACCTAGGCGGTTCGGTTCGATCTCAGGGCGGGTATTCTCCAGGTCCTCCGGTTTTCCCCGCCACTATTTCCAACAATTGCTCCATCAGCACCTTTCCTATCATCCATTTTGGTTTCTTCCATATCATTCACTTCCTCACGCTCATGCCTGATTACGGGCCGATCACTCCTTCCAGGTTCTTCATCCTTAGTTTGGCTCCCCGACAGACTTCTGGCCGCTAGGCATCCGCTTGTAAGTCCTACATACGGGGAGGGTAAGCCCACTAAGTAACGTAATGAAAAAAGTATATAAATTTTTAATTTTTCTTCAATTTTTGATCAAAATTCACAGATGCATCACATTAATTCTTTTCGGCATAGCACGTGTGTAGGATGGAAGGGTACAGTCACACTGAATAGTTCAATGCCTTATTCGGAATGTGAACCACGGATATCCTATTCCATTTACCGAACTACAACGACAGCATTCCGGCAACTGCCTCGTATTTTTCCCGGCAATGGTATTACATTTTTCGGTCTGATTCTGCTTTGTGTAGTGTTTTGTACAGTTTTTTTTGTAGTGTTTAACGCCCGCTTAACTTATGGCACTACAGGCGGTGATGATGGAGCACCGGTGGAATGCGATGGCGGGGGAAACCGGAGCACACGGAGAAAACCCGCCCCGGCGCCGCTTTGTCCACCACAAATCTCACATTCGGTCGCTTGGTATCGAACCCCGGCCATCTATCTGTCTCGGCCACGGCGCGGCCCGTTGTACAGTTACTACTGTTAAGACATACATATGAAAGTTTTAAACAAGTAAGTTTTGATGTTGATTGTAACTTCAATTGGTGTTCAAATGTAGATAACTTTCTCCTTATATAAAAAGGTCTGTCTCTCTGATATCCGGGATCACAAATGACACGGAACGGGTATAGGAATAAATCTGTTACGTGAGTAGTAATCGAGAAATCTCGTGGAGAGGAACTTTAATACAGTCTTCAAAATGAGATTAGGAAAAATAGTACTCTTCTGGTAACAGTAGCTTCAACAGACAGAGAGAATTTTTGTGAGGTAACTGTTCAGTAATCCAAGATTTTATATGCCAATTGAATTTCCTCGCCGTAATGGCACGCTAAAAGGTTGGCGGTAGAAGTATAAAAAGGTTTCTAAAATATTTTCAGCTAACTTGTGTAAGAATTGAGCAAAATATGGGGAAACTGTGGTATATTACTATATCAAATAGTGCAGTGTTTTAGCGCGTTTCTCTAGAAAATGCTAATTGAAGGGAATTTGGTTTCGGATATTTTACTATAATAATAACTTACTCAGATTTTCAGGTTTAAATCTACTTTTCCGTCGATATTTATATAGCAAAATTCAGGATGTATATTCGTTTCACATTTCCTGAAACAGAATATGTGAATTTCATTGAACCTAAGAACAACCAAGATAAGGAGTTGGCACTTAACAGTAGTGACATTTATTCTAGACAGTTTGTTAGTTAAATTAATTTTCAAATTTGAATATTACGTGCAACTATCCTTAAGCATCACTCCTATCTTATAAATTATAGCCAGCTAGTGTTACCATAAAACAGTATTGAAACTTTTACCATAAACTAGATCTAATTTTGCCCTTAATGAGTTTCTTTTAACCAACTTTGTAATATATATATATATATATATAGTATCCAAAGTGCTAATTGCATTTATTGCTCTCTTATTACCTAGAGGAACTCAACACGTGAAGAAATCTATTAATTTTGGAATTATAACAATTCAATACCATGGACACCATAATCTTCAAAATACCGCATTTCTCCAATTTTGGGCCCCTATGAGCGTAATAAGGCATTGTATCTGATAATAGGTATAATTCCTGAATATTCTTTTAAATGTTATTGTGCTTCCAATATGAAATATGGTACATTACTACTCTAATATAATAGGGGGCTTAAATTGGGGAAATGCGGTATTTTTAAGGTTAAAGTGTTTGTGTCGTTGCTCATGGTGCTGAAATGTCATAATCCGAAAATTACTGAATTTCCCAAACTTTGAGCACCTGTATGCAACGTGAGAGCCATTATTCCGACTTTCGGCTGTCTAGTGGCGAACCAAAGAATCACACCAGGAGTTTTTCCGCTTTACCGCTCAACGTTACAGGCTTCCAGAATGCGCTCACCACGGTAACGTCGAACACATATGCGGCCATTGCTGTAGGACAAGTTGAAGGAGGTCTCGTCTGAAAATACTACATTTTGACACTTAGTGCCCCTACGACGAGGTTCACGTGACCGTTGCTACGGAGGCGCTTGTGGTTTCTGAACAATGAAAGCCGACATAAACACATGTATGGAACCAGTCCGGTCTACAGCAGACGGGGACGAATCGTCGATGCAGACAAGCTCACACCTGTTGCAGTGCTCCAGTGTCGAGCCAACTCTGTAGATGATGTACCGTCTGTTATGTCCATGCGAAAAAGATGGTGATCGTCTCGTGATGTGGTCATATTGCGTAATCCAGTACCCGGCTGTCGCTGAGTACGACTTTCTTCTATTCACAGTTCTACACCTACGTATGAGACGAAATGTCAAAACCTGCCTTCCGAGACCAATCACTCTGCGTTGTTTAAACTCGCTCACATGCTGATATTGCGCCCTTTGATGCTGACAAGGCATACTGACACTTTAGCTTCACGTTTCCCCCTTGTTGGCAGCTCTTCACAGAAAACCTGCGCTTGACGTAACACTGGCCTTGGTGGACAAAAGACAGGGCCTTGTTGGACCATCTCACTTATTGCTCCCACGCTGTTCAACATATTCACTAGTTTGGATTTATTAAGGGAATTCTTTCGTAATGTTAAAATTTTCATATGAATTAATGAATTTAAACATATTCTTCTGTAAATCAAAAAAGGCCGGAATAAAGTGCTGATAAGCATTGCACACATCGAGATATGTTTATCGTTTCAATTAAACTATCTATACGAATAGTGATGGTCGTCTCCTTAGCGCGGTGGTATCGTTGCTGCTTGCCAAGCGGGAGACCTGGGTTCGATTCCCAGTACCAGCTGGAAGACCTAGACCAGGGTGCACTCAGACTCGTGAGCTCCCTGTGGGGCCAATTGAGGAGTAACTTGATGGAGAAGTAGCGGCTCCAGGTCATGAGGACCGTATTAGCCGGCCAGGAGGCTTGAGGCGCTGATCACGTCTCACCCTCTAAAACTGTATCCTATTCATGACGTCTGTCATGGACCGAGAGGGGGACGCAGCGGCCGGGCGGTAGGCCAAGGTTCCTTGAGAGCTGTCTATCCTTGGAATTATTATTATTATTATCATCATTATTATCATTATTATTATTATCATTATTGTTATTATTATTGTTATTATTGTTATTATTATTATTATTTATTCGAATAGTGATAGAACATATTATATCAGTGCTAATGGTTTCTAGAAAGATTCTGATGACAGAAACAGTTCTTTTAAAAATCCAGGTCTAGTGCTCGCTGTAAATGCAGAAATTAAATAAAGTTTCCAACTGCACCGTTTACATATTGTTAAAGAGTCACACTGCTAGTGACACCAGGTGTAGGATTTGACATTTTATGTAAGCTCGTAATAATATATTGCAAATATTTGCCCCAAATTTTGTAGGACGTAATAAAATACCATTTGGTTTAGAAATAACTCCGCAATAAAATAATCCGCAGCATTTCTCTACGTATTGTCGTTTATTTTCTATGGATAATTCGATAGCGACGTCACGATAAGAAAATGACATTTCACTAAAAAATTCAAACCCATAACAGATATGTTGGAAAAGGATGATGCCAGCAAAACCAATTGAAATAATTGTGTAATTCAAAGGGATCTTTTTTTTTTTTTTTGTCTTTTTTTCATCTGTTATAGTTTACCCGCTATACATTATACAAAATTCCTTTAGACTGAAGAGGACTCCTCTGGCTATTCACAAAAAACTGAAGATGTAAGTTTTATCCGTCTAGTAAACACCTTACGATTATGGTATGTTAATAAAAGTTGTTAGAGCCGTCTTCTTACGAAAAGCATACATATAGAAAATATGTGGATTTTCTTCAAAATCACTGTCGTAACTTTGAGAAGATACTGACCCTGAATATCAAGCTTGGTAATTATCCGACTTTTCATTTTAAATTTATGCTGCTTTCGAACAAACAGCAAACACGGACAATTTTAATAAGGGGGTCTGAAAGCACGTGTTTCCAGTAAATATTAGTCAAAAAAATATTTAGGTGGCATGAAATATTTCCTCCTGTTTCTACCTACTAAGTACATGGTAGAGAAAAGACAAATTATTTTAACCAATGCTAACTTTGAAAAATTCATGAGCAATTATCGCAAATTATTTAGGACATTAAACAATGTTTATATATAATTGGATGAATGTCTTCAAAATTCTTTTATTTACATTTAGCTAAACAAATATGTTTATTAAGGATGAGATTCTTCTCAGTTATAATTTATTTTCATTAAAATTTCTTAACCGGATATACCATTTTAAAAAATAATCCCCATTAATATATACCAAAGTAGTTTCAAAACAGCACTTACAGATAGGTCTTATTATCCCAAAAATTAATTTAGCTACCTTTAGTTGTTTACGGGAAAACGGGTCATTTATTTCAGGAAATATAGTTTATACCAGGTGGTCAAACTACTTTCCGGTATACATATATCTCTTCGTGCGTTAAAAGAGTTGCAGAACTCAACGGGGCTATTTGGAGTTCAAATCCGCCTGTGAGAAAATGTCCTGAACGATTAGTACGGAGGTCACTCAAGGAGGTTCCTCGCTGGCAGGTTTTAACTTGAAGTAGTTGATTTTTGAAAAGTTTTTAAAGCATAAAGGAATAGTTGCACATGTCAAATACGGAGTAATTAGGCCACCTGGTATATAAAAAACTGTTCAAGGCAACAAAATCGCAAATATTTTAAACAGAAATGAAAAACAAAACAAAAGCAAAAAAAAAATCTCATAAGTTTACGGGCGCTAACATACTTTAAAGTAGTAGCGATTTGTAGATAAAAAGTCAACGAAATATACCCTAAATTCTTCTCTCTACTCCAAAGTTTCAAGGACCTTATTCTGGACAGTTTTGAGGCAAATTGTGTTTAAAATATGTGTTGTACTTATATTATAATATACATGATGTTAGAGATATGGGTGTGCAGATTTTGCGTGCTGAAAGATCCTAATATAATGAATAATAAAGTCCAATAGCAGCTCTATCTATCTTTTAAGGTAACCGAGATAATTGAATTTTATTGAATACATTATCTGCACAGTCTGGCAACAGAGTAGGACTCAAGAGTCGAAAGTTTCGGTCAGAAAAGTATTTTGTTTTGGTTTGAAATTCGGTTCGCTGTGTACCTATATATTTATCCGGCCAATAAACGCCGGGGGGATGGTTTTCTTTCAAGCTATTCGATCGTATTCACGGGTCAGTTCAGAGGCTTCGCATAAGATTTAGTCTGATCATCAAAGATAAAGCAATTTCAAATGTGTGTTATGGAAATATCTCATTCAGGTGTATCGCGGAGATATAAAGTCAACTTTTTGCTAAACAGCAAATATATTAATGGTCAACAACTGCAACATCAACAATATATCTTCATTTACAGTAGTTGCTCAAAACGTGCTTCGTTAGAATCATGCAAGCATCACATCATCTTAGCCGATTTTTCCTTACCCTTGCTAGATCTTCTGCGTTCAGGCCAATCTCTAGGGCTGCTTCAAATACACCTGTACGAAGATTAACAAGGTTAGCAACCTTTTTATGTTACACCTTTTCCCCAGAAATAATAATCTAAAGGACTGAACTTTGGCTTAAGCAAGGAGCATGTCTACATACCCTTGATTTATAAAGCCTGCCATAGTTCTGAATGCATTTAACGCTTATGAAGCACTGACAGAACCAACAGTTGTGCAGGATGGCATGACGCCACATTACTATCTACATTCCTGACCTTCCGCTTCCGTAGTTGCCAAGCAGATGACCACCTAGACACTCTGAAATCCAATTAATATCATTTTGTGGCTAAACTACTCATTTTAGGAATAAATGGTGTAATCATAAATGACTCATCTTTTGTGGCTCTACCTCACTATTTTAATTACAGTAGTAAACTATAAATGAGTGGTGACATATTTGCAATCAAACATTTTACCAATTTTGTTTTTATTTATGTAACCATGCATTATAGAGAAAGGGTATAGGAACTTATGTTTCAACTTAACGTACAGAAGCTGCCGCAGAAGCCTGTGCATTCATATACCTAACACCTTGTGTATCAAATGGAAATGGACCTTAAGATTAATAATCCTGCACAAAATACTAACTTTGTCTTTAATTAACAGTTTTCGCCATTTAGTTTGTCTTTAAAATAGGCGATATATGTATAAATTTATGTTTTTTAAAATGTTTCCGCAAGTTATTTTTCTCTAAAATATGGAATATGTGTATAATATTTCTTATGGTGGCTTCCTCAATTATAATTAACTTGAAATGAAACATTTTTATAGTTTTAAAATCCCTTCTTTGAAATCGCCCGATGTTTCTTTTGTTTAAGGAGTAGTCGAAGGATATAGACAGCCATCTCTTCAACTATTCACGCTTTCGACGAGCAAGATCTTCATATTACGTTAAACAAAAGAGTTCACTAAGAATCGGGTGATGGTCAAGTTGGCTCTAAGGAAGTTGTTGCCGTCCATTTTCAGATGCTAGTACAATAAGGTTATGCTCTGGGGCAATGAAGTTTGTGCTTCACAGAGCTACACTTCCTTCCCGTTGGAAATGGTGATTTCCTCATAAAGGAGCGTTTCTGCAGGCACTTCTCTAACTCAAATGACTTCTGCTTTACTTCCGTCGCAACTCTAACAATAGGGACAATAATTAACTTGTATGTTTCTATGCCAAGCTAAACTTCGTGGAAAGTTAACAGAGTAGTCATTCGAAATTGGGGAAGAATACTTTGACTTTCAATGTTTTGAGCGCTTTTCATTGCCAGAGAAGGAGAAATTTTAGTCTATCTACTACGTACTTACAGCAACTAGAGAAATTATTCTATTCCATCCAAAGCTACATATCCAGATAATATCGCCAATAAACACTTTGAGGCCCTCGAATCCAAAAATAATTATTAAAAAAAGATCCAGGTATACCGTTTTCACCTTAAAAGATTCATCAAACAAAAATGATAGGAACAGTTAAACCCATGGTTTAACAATAGATGAACAGTTATCTGGAATCCTCATACTGATGAAATATACAGAACATTGTCAACAAGTGTATTGTTAGCAAATTTAAAAGGAGTAGTGTAAAATAATTTTGCTTTATGGCTTGTTTTCCATTCTTTCTATACTATTTTAAGATACAGTCATTCAATCATAGTGGAAATGTAATATATTTAAAGGAGGATTGCTGGTAAATTCATAAACTCAAAGTAGATAATTCTAAATTATTATTTCTTACACTGGGAATTCCAGCAGAGGTAAATTTATATATGTATCTGTGATCAAAACAAATCTAATACAGTTAATACATATTACAGAGTATTGAAATAAAAATGTCTTCAATGCACTCCCGCAAAGAATATAAATTTTTAATATTCAAATATTTAAGATCGGATGGTGTGAGTGACTCATCGGAAATGGTTTTATTGGTTGAAAGAAATGTATGAACACGTAAAGAATAAACTCTATACTCATAAAGATCTTTGTAAATATGAATAGAGTAAGATTATTATGGATAGATGAATGGATGGATGGACGAACATATATAGAGTGAAGGTATGTATAGGTAATGCTTTAATTTGATTAAATCTATTGTGACTATTGTAATAAAAAGTCAGAAATGAAATACTAGAAATATTACACTACTACTAATATATATTATAATAATTATAACATATATTATTTGTTATGATTTGTTATTATAATTATTTATTAGTTATAAATAATAATGCGATTACCACTAATTATTACTATTATTATTATTATTATTATTATTATTATTATTATTATTATTTATTACCGCTGTTGCACGGCACAGGGATAGTTCTAAACTTAGTCTTTTAGTTCAGAGGCTTCTGATGTTTACGTTACGCTTCAATCAGGTGTAATTTTCCGTTTATGTACATTTCTTCGTTTGGATAGCAGTAGAAGCTGAAGAATAATCGTTAACTCACTGAATGTAAAGGGAACCTGTTGAATTTATAATACTGTTCATAATAAAATAGTAATTATTTCAACGGAAAGCTTTAAGGAAAAACGCATTAAGGAAAACCACTCAAAACAACATGTTCTTTCAAAGCTTAAAACAATGACAATATGTCACCTTCTACCCTGTATAATTACTACAGCAGATATTGGATATATTTGACAGTTGAGCTCAGCCATTTAAGCAATTCCTGGGACTTTAATTCCTTTTTAATTTTAAATATTTACTTTATATATATATATATATATATATATATTTATGAAGAAGACATGTATGAGCTGCGACATATTGAGAACTAGGTGTGTATAATCCATCGCCAGTATTACGCAAAATAGATGTAGATGAATATGAACAGAAGCCAGGAGATAAAATGTATCTCGTTAGTTAACACGAGGTGATCATATCTGCGAATTCAGTTAGTTGAATAACAAATACTCTTAATCTTAAGTAAATATATATTTTCATATGTGGCATCCGAAGTAACTGCCCCTCAGTTTTAGTATCACTGAAGCCATGGCCGCTGTGAGTTTAGCTGTAAAATGCAAACCTTTTAAAACAAACCCTCAAAGATCAGCTGATTTTGGCAGTGGTGCTAGACGAGAACACCTCCTCTTAAAAAATACTGTACTCACTACTGACAAACTACAGATTAATCATTCTTTACCAAAGAATTTATTATTAGTTATTACTATACTCATTACCATTATTATCGTCATTATTGTTATTATTGTTATTATTATTATTATTATTATTATTTATTAATGGGTAAAAAATAAATTGCTCTATGGTCATTGACATTTAAAACACTGTGACATAGTTAAAGGGCAATTTTCAAACGAATGCTTTTTTTCCACAAAATAAGTTAGTTTTAATCCCCCTAAAATCAAGTTTTAATACATTTAAAAGAGTTTTTCATTTAGCTTCATAGTAGGCTTATCCTCCTCGTATTTAGGATTGATACACCCTTAGGACTTACAAGCAGGTGCCTAGGAATCGGAAGCCCGTCGGGCAGGAACCCAACGGCACGAACCACAGAATGAAATACATGGAACGGGTGGTCAACCAGTTGCCAGGCATGAACCTGAGGAAGTGGATGATATGAAATGAAAGCGAAATGGTGGATAGGAAAAGTGATGATGGATCAATTGGTGGAAGGAATGGCGGGGGAAACCGCAGGATTTGAAGAAAACACGCCCAGACTCCGCTTCTCCCTCAGGAGGGCGCTTGGGATCGAATCTGGTATAACCACCCTGCGCGGCACTGTCACATTTATAATACGGATACATAATTATTTATTTACCAGCCTAATAATATATAACAAAACTGAGCAATTTTTCATGGACGAGAAGTCCAGATGTTTCAGATTCAGTAGCTTAAACCTATAGCATTAACATCGGCTGGTCAGTCGATTGGCATAGCTGGTTTGCAAAACACTTCTCGTCCTCTCAGGGCGTGTTTGTGGTGCTGGAATTGCAGACAAAAGGATAACATTCTCTCCCAAACAATCTTTGGTTTTATTAATAGGTTTTCAACATCAAATAATTGCAACACAAATGAAAGATAGCTTACAAATGTGCACAATTGCATTTCCGACAAAATTAACTATGATCGTCGAAATACTCCGCTTATTTCTTACTTTCTCCCTTTCTTACTTTGACAAAGAATATTCCGGACAATTATTTAAATAATTACCCGAAAATTATTAATTTTCTCATCGTATAACAAGAACAGTTTATTCTCCGACGCAATACGTCAGAGAAATGTTGCAGCCTTAACCTTCTTCCCCAACGAAGTGTATCGAAGAAGAATTTATCACACAAAATTGACCTCCTTTCCTGAAGAGGTGAGTAGGAGAAGTGAGTCAAGTTTAAAATCTTACCTGGTTACTGAGAAATTTTACATTGGCAATTTATTTACTCAAAATCAAACATCTCGTCACCATATACAAAAAATATGCTGACGAGAATACAAAAATGTAACTACATTCTATCTTTCCACAAATAAACCACGGAATAATAAATAAAAACACACAATAACGGAAAAAAGAATCGCTGTTCCCGAGAAGGCTATAAATAAATGGTAAACAAACCTGGATAAATATAATTATTGGTCCAAAATGATAAATATTGCTTCAAACCCAGCTACCTCTTATATACTATACAATTTTTTACCCGTGCTGTAAACTTAAACCATACAATATACTTTTACACATTTTTAGTTACTGTGCATGCGCTATGTGTATAGAAAAGGTATTCTGTTCCAACCAAAATTTCGAATTTGTGGTCCCCTGAGACTAAAGAATCCCCTGTGTGGACGTGTCTGTGAACAGCATAGCTCAAAAACTAAAAAACCGTTAAATACCAAACTTGGTATTTAAATTTAGTATCTTTAAGGAAGCCTTTCAGGAAAGTCTCACACACAAAACTAGCCTTTACACGGAAAGATTTTGAAAATTGTGTTCTTCTCAAAAATGACTCTAACGACTTTGATTAAAATACCGTATATAAAAGATATTTACACCAAAATTAAAACGTATATCTTGAACTTTCTAGGAATAAAGTGCTATTCATTCTGGATGAGTTTTGCTGAATTTTGCATAGCTAGTAAACCGTAAGAATTAGACAAATGATTCCTACTTAAAGAATATAGATTTCGTTGAAACACACAATTTATTTCATATACATTTTTGTTGTAGAGTTGGCAGTTTCAGAGATATTCCTTCTTATTGGTTTCAATAGTAAACTATGTAATGTTTTTCAAACGGGGGCACCTTTCTCTTCATCTCTTCTCTTTTACTGGCAGTGTAAAGCAAACCGAACTGACATTGTTCACATGTCAACCAGTTTTTTAAAGATTTGACTATATCTTTAGTGTATTCCCTTATTTCAGCCCTGCTTAGAAGGAAGCAAGTAACAAGAAAATTGCTGCTGTTTATCTCTAGTAGCAAATTGTAGATAAAAGAATATAACATCTCTAGGAAATCTCCTGAATAAAACTCGTCCATTTTTTTATTTTCTTACGAGCCTAAAAGTTATATATCAGTTTTAATTTTGGCACATATATTTTTGTAGTGTGTTCTTGAAGGCTTTCAGTTAATTTCTATTTTGCTCGCAAATGTTGGTCACTAGCTGGTTCGTGATTACGATTCTCATTGTATGAAACATATTTTTTTAAGATAGTAAACTTTTGAAAATGTATGATATGTTTTCAAATGCACTACCACAATTATTCACTGTCCACCAGACATAGCTCGTAATGGAACTTGAAATTTCTAATACATATTGATGATTGACTACGTTCATATTTCTGACATGCTATAAAGACTACGTAAATTTTATAAACCAGGAATAGGGATGACAAGCTAACTAGAGATGGAAGGTACCACACTCAGCCTACAATCTGTTGTCTAGTGGTGAGGCATAACGTATTTGCTATGATAGAAACCAAGTGCGGTGGTGAGCTTGCTGTCCAATCTGCGTGTGAATAATATTTCTTCGCAAAAATTTAAAGTAATTTACCCATATTAAACATATTCTGTGTACAAGAATTACTGGAGGCACCTGCTGCAGTAAGGTGAATTATAAAATCTTCAAGATTATAGTTTTCCCTCTATATTTTGCACTAAAAATTTTACAATAAAATTTTTATCCCTGAAAACAGCTGTCTCTTTTAGCTATTAGCCGGAATAGTCCATAACTTCTGTGTAGTACTTTCTCACTGGAGGTTTCCTACTTACATGAATTTCACTTCCGTTTGTTCACTAAAACTAACATTGTCTCTCCAAACCAAAGAAAATCAGACTTATAGATATGCTTCATATATATTTAAAATGCATACCTTACATAATAAATAACATCAAATAGGTATAATATGCACTCAACATTTCAAATAAATAAGTTCCGTTCCGGATGCCTAATAAAGCAATCCAAGTCCGTAAAATAGCATTTAATATTTTCTAGATATTAAGAAATTTCCCTTTAAGACTGCAAATAATTTTAAATAAGATCACCAAAGTCTGCTTTATGTTTTCTTATTATAGGGGCCTTTGTTATTGAACTTTTTATATCTGCATTGTGAATACCATATTTTAAACAGCAGTTTTTTTGTTCTGTAGGTCACTTCATGAAACTGGCGCTCCGAGTTCGGAAGCCATATCCGCCACTGAATGAGACGATCCGCGGCACAGATGAAGGACACATTTGGAGAAGGAAATGGAACAGTGGGTGGAGTTAAGCAAGGCCAGCCTCACTCCCCCCAGAGGCCCTTTGTAGCCGTTTTTCCCCATTGCTCTTTGAGACAGTGCATGTCTTGTCACGAGGCAAAGAGTTATTCAGAAGGGAAAGATAAATCGTAGCTAACAATATAAATTATATCAAGAAGGGAAATATAAATGTACATTGAAAATGGGAAGGAAGAAAAATTTCAAAAACGTCTAAGTAGCCGAGTTGTCACGAGCTGGTATACCGTTAGGAGAGAGCATTGACTGAAGGGGGTGAGAGGACACTGCCCGAGGGGAACATAACGGGAAAAGAGAAAATAACGCTACCGCTGGTCAAGTTACACTTTTTTTAGGCACTTTGCGTAGAACATCGGCAGGGCAAAGATGTGATATTTAGGGTGGAGCTGAACAGTCTATCTTTAGTTATCAGGGAAATAGTTATTTTAATACTGACCAGAGTACGGGATAAATCATCGAATCAAAAGTAATAAGTAATAATATTCGCGGTCGCGTAAATCATAGTTTCACAGTAGAATGTTTAGGAGCAATTTGTGTGTGTTTGACGGCAGATAAAGACCGAACTAATTGCATAAAGCACTTGTGTGGTACTACACAGTGAAAAGAGTTTCCATGCTAGTAAAAATCCTGAGACAGGGCACCCACAAATCCACACCATTTCTAATAGCCAATACCTGCTCCCGGGATAGGAACCCGTAACCACGTTACCGCCCCATCTTGTAATCATTTTAAACCAGTTGAAGGGGAAATACACCTGTCCAGACTTCCCCCACCATTATACTACACCTACCATAGCCTTTCTTACATAGATAATAAGAAATGCCACAACGAATGGGCTCAGTGGCGGACACTGGACAGTATGGAGGAATCCTAAAAATGTTGATAAACGATATGTTTAATTTCATTTTGCGACCGTACTGCAATATGGACATTAGAGAATATCAACCATGCTGTTTTCTGGTAATAATGTTAATATCTTTACAAATACAAGTCTGTCACTATTGATCTATAATTTAGTAAAATTTAAACGACATGTAGAAACTAGGTTTGCATCAGTAATTCTCGATTTGCTTTTGCTAATGTTTTTCATTACTTAGGAAAACTTTTCACAGATTTATTCTCATCTAAGACTAATGGGTTCGCCTGCGGTGCCAGAGCAGTAAAAGCGGGCGTTAAGCGCTACAAAAAAAAAAGAAAAAAGACTAATGAGTACCACGTTAGAACTTTTATTATATAGGCTAATAACAATTAGGCTTTTATATCAGTTGTTTTCTCGTACTCAAAACTATTGACTTCTTCCTGGGCTAATTGTATTAAATGCATTTATTATGGTGGGTCAAATCGCTTCTTCTACAGTTACAAGCAAGTCTTTTGAAAATTTCCCATCTGAAAAATGCTTGCTCCTTTCCGCTATTAGATTAGTAACTATTGGTGGGTGATATTTCATGTGGCCACGGCTGTTGCTATTGTATCTCTCCTTTTGTTCATGGGCTTCTCTTTGTTGTTTTATACCTGACAAACAACGAATACCATATTTTCAGAATAACTATTTTTAAATATCTGTTGCTATTGTGGCTTAATAGTACATTCAGAGTTTTAGAACACATTAAACAATATGGTTTATCGTCATGGAACACGAAAAAAAAAATATTCCACTCATATTCTAAACTGAGCATTAAACTGATGTTAGCGTAACGCCACTGCATGTTTATTTCAGCACGTATCCCGATGACCTACCTGAAGACAAACGCAGGTCAGTTGTTGCCAATCTGCCCCTATTTACGTCACTGCGTGGAAGGGATGGAAGTAGGCTTTTGTACAAGAGCGAGCTGAACGCATGTCTGGACTAAACTGAACTTCATCGAAGGCAGACAGGTGCACGACTATATGCAAAACGCGATGTAAAATGGGATACAGGTTGTAACCATCAACACCACTGGAATGGAAGTAGAGAATGTCCTAGCGAAATTTCACTATCTGCCTGTACACTCAAAGACATCAAAAATACGCTTGAAAGTATTGTGCACGCAAATAGACGAGAACAGTCAAGTTGTGCAGTTCAAGGAGGATGAGGTGGAGTCGTCAAACGATAGTCATGCTATAAATTAACGCACGAAGATATCTGCTGCCGGCCGACTGAAGCAGTTCAGATCATGCCACTGCACATCACGGTTACACTGCTCTCATCCACTTGCACAGACAATACTTACCGTCAGATGGTGTATTTTCGCTGACCCCGCCCATGTTTTTCACCTGTTTGTTATACCCTTAAAAGCGTATTGAACAGTTCACGTTACCGAAAGGAAGGAGTTGAATATAAAACGTAACTTGGACAAATGAAGTTCTAAGTTGCCAACTGGTGATTCCCAAACTTTCTGGTTGGTCAATACTCTTATCACTCTCAACAGGTGAAAAAATTAGGTTAATCTACATACTGAAATTCTAACGCCAAGATATTGCGCGCAGGTGTTAAACTAAATTAATACAAGTCAACCTGTTTTCAGAGAGTGTCGAGCGGGACTGAGGGGCGAAAAGGTGGATTGCCCAATCGCTTTTGCAGTTTCTTACTCGCGTGGTACGTTGTGCCAGAATAGCAAAAATGTCAATCGCGGAAAGACCCTCGTCCCCGTCAAACGTTCACATTTACAGCAAATTCACAAAAAACAGGCGCATTTTTACTGTCTGTGACTGTACTACAACCCTGGGTCTAATGCCCTTATTTGGTAATAAGAGGATTTACCACTTTGAGAAGTATATAAATATTTGAATTAGAGAAATTTACGTCCGTCCCATCGGAAGATATCATCACACCTTCTGTATATCATAAATGTTATAAACTAGTAAGTATTGCATAATAACTAATTGCAATAAATTCTTACGTTGTTCAAATATCCACTGGGGAGCGCAGTGCAGCGCTTTTTCTGAATTATCAGCTATGCTCAACAGCATTTGCATACTCCAATCTCAATGTGTTTTACTTTCTCTTCCTGTTTTTTCGTCTAACTAAGAGTGATTTCGTTATTTTCTGACATTAAACGTAGTTTATTTTATCTGTAAATGTTTTGGAGGAAACCTGAGAGAATATTAAGTTTTCGTTGATTTCAATTTTATTTTGTAGATCCTTATGAGCGCTGTTATATATTTGTTCTATAGCCAATTGAACACGCAAGGCCTGTATACAGTACAGCCGGCTTTAAAAATTCTTGGCAAGACACAATTCAGTGATCAACATTTCCACATTCATATAAAAGGGTGTCTGACAAATTATTTATTACAGCTCATTTTGCGTATTTATATGGTATTGTCTATTAAAAACTAACTTCTATGTACGAAAACAATAACTGTATCGTTTAGACTTCATGTGAATTCTCTGCTGCAAATATTTATCTTCGGGACGCATATATATAGTGTCAGCTGCTGATACTATTCTGAGAATTAAATATGGAAAATTAAATTTTGTTGCATTATATACGCAGTAGTTGCGTAACGACATTCAGGTGAAAGGGCTTCAGAAATCGATTCCTATAATATTGCCCTTAGTTAGAAGAATCAAATGAAAACATTCGTTTCTGTTATACCGGGAGATTCAATGCATCCTCGGAATGGGTAAATAACAACGCTCAATGGTACGATGTAGGATATTGGAACGGAGAGGGATAAGTGGTGAGAGACTGTAGAGAGACACAGTAGGAAGTGCCAGGTAAACAGACAGGCCGGCCAATAGAGACGCGCAGAGGTCCTTAGCATCTCCAGTTAGAACATATTTGTAAACATTAGAGAACAGTCCCCAAGAGGACAACAGAGCTACCCACGTAGGCGAGGGAGTTCACTGTGGCGTTCATGGAGAAAGATATTACCATCTACACCACTTACTCATCACCGACCTCACTGCGGGACATGAAAGCAAGCCTGAAACATGAAATGAAAGTGAAATGAGAGGAAAAACGAAGAGATGAATCGTGGCAGAATATACGATACTTGCATTCGCCTTGCGACCAGGAGAAAACCACAACAAAAAACACACGTTTAGGCTTGGCTGTCTCCGACAATAGAACCCGGGATACTGGAGTACGAGCCTAACGCATACTGTGGAGCCATTTCGCTCGGTATTTACCGTAGCATACGTAGCTTCTATTGTCAAAGCAAAACATCGCATGTTCGGTTCATATTTGTCCAATGTCACCACTACCCAAGTTTGCTTCTCAGAGGCGGGGCAAGCCACGTTCGTCCGACCTTGCCTGGTGTTTGCGTCTCTCTTGCTCCGTGACACAATATCTGTACGGCTGTCGAATAAATGGGAAATGAAGCTCACGGGCTGCCACTTATATTTTTGTGCCTTACGCATATTATTGTTCATGCGTACGGGAAATAAATGCACATTATTGGGTTATCATCAGAGCTAGGAAATTCCTACCGTTCACCGTTCCGTATACAGGTTTCGACCAACCATCTCGCTGCATCAAAACAATTCATTGATAAGAAAACACGGTGGAGAGGCAAATAAACCTGCTGTCAAGTAAAAAGTAATGTTTCCAGAGAACAATAATGGCTTATGAGACATTCGTAAAACCACACCTGTTTAGATCATTAATTTTGAACAACATACAAATTTACATATATATGGCTGACTCTGGCTGATTTCCTCTTTACATATGCTCTTTATGAAAACGCCCAAGCAATTATAACAGGGATTGTAATACTTACTGATCGAATGTAAATTAATATCCAAATGATAAAATTAATTCCTTAAATATCTTCAGACTCTTACTAGGTAAAAACGAAAACAGAAACTAAACTAAATCTTTACTCATCTGCAGCCATATTACTCAAAGCTATATGTACTTCTGAAATATTTCAAATGAAAATCTCAGTGTACGTTTCGACAAACAAAATTTGTAATGCAAACAAGTTCGTTCCACTTCGCATGTTTTTGGGGCATATTTGAAATATTTTATCAGTTCCGTATTGGTAACACCAAGCAAATAACATTTCTTGCGATCTAAAAGCGCAGCTTGTATGCGATACACCTCACTAAACCCTTTTCAATGACACTTTTCATTTTTCATCTTTATTTCAGGTAGGATGCTCGTAGATTGGTAGACCCGTCTTGACAGTTCTTCTACATGCCACACAGATTCAGTTCAGCTCCATACCTCAGAACCATAGCAGTGTGATTGTTGTGGGTAACTTTTTGAACAAAGCTGCAATCAGTAATATATTGATGTAAGCTGTTCTTTACTAGATGTTTGACAATTTCAATACTGGAACTTCCATCGGTTTCTAAATAAGTACATGAATAAGTAGAAAACTTATTATGGTGTAAAACAAATTAACTTTGCTCACGTTTGAGTAGAACAAAAATGTTATTCGAGGTGGGTCTATGTCATGAAGTGATAGCTGTTTTTCAGTAATGGGTTGTACTCTACGTTGATCTTTGCTCATGCAAGTAGCATCGCACGGTATTGCCAAGCTGGCCGTTCTTACTCTGCATAAAGAAATTGGTACGAACTTCCTAGCTCCGGTTATCATTATATTCCGTTTTTATTTACTCTACTGCTCACCTATATTGCAATTAGGACTGCATTCCATCAAATAATTCGATACTTATATTTAAACGGAAATAGATGCTTTTGGGCTCCCAGAATAAAAGAAAGACTTTATAGAAAAGGATCTGAGCGCATTTGTGAGCAGCATGATTAAAAGAAATGGATGGTAATAAAATATTCAGCGTGTTTCGAAGACACTGCACCAATATTTCAAGGAAATACTATCCTTTAAATGAAAACTTGACTTGGTTATGTTTGACTATCTGAAAAATGGCTATTACGATTTTGACGGAAATGCGATATGTTTAAAATATTAGCATGACGAATAAAATGTATATCTTGAAGTTTTAGATAATAGCCTCTTGAAGACGTCTTCAATTTTCTATAATTATTTGAGAGATAGAGAAAATCTTACTACAACACAAACAAATGCACATTTAGTTAAATTCGCATTGCCATACACTTCCTAGCCGAATAACTGTAACCTACTGAATTCCCACAGGGATATTTAATGGTAAATAAATATACCTAAGCTCTTTGGTCAATAATTCACTATTAGGATGAAATGAAGCCCGATATCTAATAAGAATCGGATCTCACCTGTAATCGCATATGTGAACTGTGTTTCACGGACCATAAATTGGCAGCGTGAATTTGTTGACTAATAAGAATCACACAACACTTGTCGCCACTATCTCTGATATATATATGTATGGTCGTCTCCTTAGCGCGGTGGTAGCGTTGCTACTTACCAAGCGGGAGACCTGGGTTCGATCCCCAGTACCGGGGATTTTTCCCCCGCTGGGAGACCTGGCCCGGGGTGCACTCAGCCTCGTAAGGTCCCTGGGGGCCAATTGAGGAGCTACTTGATGGAGAAGTAGCGGCTCCAGGTCATGAGGACCGCATTAACCGGCCGGGGGGATTCGAGGCGCTGACCACGTCTCACCCTCCAATACTGCACCCCATCCATGACGTCTGTAGTGGACCGAGATGGGGGACGCAGCGGCCGGGCGGTAGGCCAAGGTTCACCGTGAGCTGTCGTGCCATGGAGTAAAGTAATATATATATATATATATATATATGTATATATATATATATGTATGTATTTAGTCTATTCGCATTCTTTCGGCCAGCAGCTGACAAGGAGAGCGGAAAAAACCGGTTCCTGCATCAGGCGGTACCCTTCTCCCTACTACAAGCCCTCCCCGAAAATAATACGAGGCACTGTGACATGCTCTAGCCCACTCCATCACGGTGCACAACGAGTGGAATAAATATTCAAAACCAATCACACAACGTCGAACTATATATGACATAGCTGGGCATTGTTTAAGATATTGCAGTTTAACTTTTCAACCGATTTGGGTGAGTTGCATTGCCCAGTAGACATGCTTAGCGCAATATATGAAACAGTATTCTAAAGCCACATTTCCATGACGTTATTCATGAGTTCGCCATCCAACACCGTACATCAAAAGGAAGCTAAAAGCGTTCAAATTAGTCTTTCCAGAAATGTTACCAAAGACCTGTTATTGGCAATGGAAGAAATATTAAGGTTAACGCTAAGCCAAGTGGCGCTAAGAGAGTGCTTTAAACGGGTTGTTAAATGTGTTGAAGTAACTTAGGCTCATTGTATATGTCTTAGGATTAAAATTTACCGATTTGTCAAATATGCACGGAAGTTCTGGTTATCTTATGTTCAAGACTTGCTTCTACACCAGCTTTATCCACGTGCATATTACATTACGTCATATTTAACTGAACCAGTTTCATAAACTACTCAATCTATGATCCTGTAAACGAAACACGAACAGAAGTACTTCGCCAGTTTCTAGTAATTTAACTACCTTGCCACTAAAGTGATTAAATATAGTTGAAGTTTTGCTTTTTTTCAGGAATCTACAACAGTATAATTTTATAGTTCACAGTGTCAAAGAATGTATAATTCTGTCCGAAAATGTCATTTGCATTCGTTGAGCAATTTACAGGTAACTTCATACTTGTATATTCCAGTGAGTTGGCCCTTCAGGTAGTAGCTTCAGTTTTATTTATTTATTTTACTTTTCTCGATTTTTCTAAATTTTACAAGCACACACAGGATCATGCTTGAGGCAGAACTCACACCCACGATCCCATGCGCCACGAAGTATCAACGCTAGACACTCTAGCGAGCACAGCATGGGGACTGTCCTTTCGTTAGGTCGTGGATTCCATTCTGTGACCAGCCTTCATGGTTTATGTTTTCTTTTTCGGGGATTTTTCCGGCTCTCTAGTCAAATGCTGGGAAGCTTCATTTCATACCCCAAATTTCCTGTTCATACACCCTTGTTTCAACCGCATGATCGGCCGGTGTTCAGCGGATTTGCGACTGCGCAATGGCTTACGGAATATGCTTTATGAAGAAGCGAGTGCCGGGGGAAATAAGAGAAATCTTGCCTGCATGTCTTTTCGTAGTGTGTTCGACAAATGAAGCTTTATTTCTTTGAGACCCTCAGAAATTATAGTGATGTTATCTAATTTACCGCGAACGAGCTGTAGCACACGTGTATTTGAGTGAACTCTGGATATGCAGATGAATGAAAGTCGCTGAAGCCACTAGATATAAGGGTGTATAGCGCACTTCATCCGAATGTTTCCGCTCTACTCTGCTTCCGAAATTCTGTAAAGCCTACCAAGTGAATACAATGGAGCCGAAAGACCAAGAAAAGGTGCGCGCATAATACTATGGATGTATATTTATGGCTTCATTTTGGCAACACTCTCTACCGTCTCTTTGGATGTTTTCGGACTGTAGCCCTTTTGGGGAATCCTGGAGGCTTGGATCTTGTGTGTTGGATCCGAGTGACTCGAAGACATTGGATCTGGAACCGTTAAGGGCCCCATCCATGCTTGTGCCCACCTTCACCCAGATCTCGTCAACCTTCGGATATCTCCGTTCTATGGTGTCTCGTAAGTCACAAAGAACTCTCAAGCTCTATCTGTGAATTGGGACCCCATCCGTGAGTCAATCAAATCCATGCTTCTAAAAGACGAATGAGTTGTTCAGCTTCATCATCAAATGTTTAACACTTATTGTATCTCGCAAGTCAAATGTATAAGGTGTTCTTACATATTGATTGTATCTTCTTACAGTTCTCGCTGTACGGTTTAACCAATTTATTATATTACGTCAACGCAAGAACAACTTAGAAACAAAAAGGCATTTTCTCAATGCAGTTTATCCGCTTTGAAGAATTCATTCTGTTCCTGTCTTTGGAAAATATAAAACAAACAGCATATGCACAGTAATATAATATCCATTTAGTGTCAAAGCTAAACATTGTGATACAATTTTAATTTTGTTATTAACATTAGCAGTCAGCACTCTAGCTTTTAAAATTATATAGCTGAGACATTATTCCATTAATGATGTTTCACGTGTAGTCATTAAGGAATTGAAGCACTAATAGCAGAAAAGGAACCGGCAGGTTTTTAAAATCAGTCATCTCTCGTAATTTTACTTTGTATTTATCACACATTTTACTAAATGAATAATTACATTTCAAATTTAATTTGGTCCAAAGGCATAATCTAAGCAGCAATAAAGTTAGAGTATTTTTTGTTTTCATGATTCTCAATCGGATTCTATGCTTGCTTGTGGTAAATTCAGGATTTTTGGTAAAACCATGATGCACTACATATATTTATTTTTCTTACTTTATCTACACGACTATGTGCATAGTGTATAGACAAGGTATTGTAATGCACACAAAAATTCGATACCGAGATTTCAGCGGAAATTTAGGTTTCGAGACTCCCTAATTCCAAGAAAAGCATTTTTAGAAACATGTCTGTGTGTGTGACTGTGGGCAGCATAGCTCAAAAACAAAAAGTCGTGTAAATATCAAACTTCGATTTAAGTTGAGTATCCTGCAAGGATGGGACTCGAAGAGTTTCAAGAAAATCCCCACCCCCAACTACCGTTTACTTGGCAGATTTTTCGAAAATTTTTATTTTCTCACAAATGTTTCTATCTATTTTGATTAAAATATAATTGTTATGTTTAAGATATGTTTCTCACAAATGAAATGTATATCTTGAATTTTCTGGGAATAGCCTCTGAAGAACACCTCATTCCAGATGACCTGTTTTATAACTGGAAAACCATAAGAGATGGATAAAATTTACTGCACAAAAATGTAGATTTCATTAAAGCACACAATTCTATATATATATTGTATAGTTAACTGTTTTCCAAATACTCCGGATTATTGAAATCAACTTCAAAGCACTTTAACTTTTCTTGAACGGGAAGACATCTTTCTTCTCTTTTCTAGTTTGTTTACTGCTGGCAAGAAAAAGGGATGGAATTTCTATTGCTTCACTTTAAAACCGGCTTGTCTATAGCTTTATCCTGCGCATTCCCTTATTTCTTCTACTTACAAGGCAAGAGGTAGTAAGACTAATTCTGCTAAGATTTATCTTGATTAGCATGATGTAGCTGAAGGATTAATATTTTAAATAAAAGGTTTGTTTGAGGAACAGCTAGAGAAAGTCATGTCAATGGAATACATCATCATTTTTTTTTCCTTTTTTCTACAGCTCTAAAAATGATTCTGCACAATTTGAAATGTTTTGTTGCATCGATTTGTTACACCGTGAACAAATACCTCTTTAAGCGTATGGTTATATGTAAATGAATTAAGTTTTTTAATTCAGTGTCGAATTAAGCTAATATACTTGCCATATCCATATTACAACGCTAAATTATTAAAATTCAGTATAACGCAGCGGCCCATAAATATTTCTCATCTATGATAGGAAACACTCTAAAATGTACAATAAGATCTCAGAATTGGTATCCAAATTGTCCTCTTAAGGTGATGCACATGTGATACTTAACTAAATTGTAAACATTAAAAACCTTTATTTTTCATAATAAAATCGTATGCTTTATTTATATTATATATTTCCCACATGCCTCATTTTAACTAATAATTAAATGAACAGGCACATGCTCTTAAATAGGCACGCCTAACTTTAAACCTTCTTATCGCTAACTTTTTTCAGAAGTTCGTCATACACAAAATGCTCTATGGTGCAATTTTCACTAATTTATTTCACAACTTTCTACTGGCTCTCAAGGTATATCAATATGCTTTTATAGATAATATTCTAATTTTGAGAAATACAAATTTCAAATTTTAAAAAACGGGAACTTTGGATACTACTAAAAGTAATAGTTGTTCTACAAATATTAGAGATTACTATAAAAATCTGATTTGTTCCATTCACATAACTTTCTGTACGTCACTGTACACATTATTGTTAAAAAACATATTCGTCTATCTACTACATGATAATCGAGACAAACATTAACAGAAATTGTCTTAATTACGTTCTTCTTTGTAAGTAGAAGGAAAATAAGAGAATACACTAGGCTAACGTGGTAGTCAAATCTTTTAAAAGTTGGTTGCCATGTGGCTGAATTCCGTTTCTATGCATGGCCAGGAGTTTACAACTTTCCGTGTACTCAATTCTATTTTTAAAACTGAGATAAATAGCTTAAGATAACTCGGACATATGATGTATATGCCAATTTGTGTGTTTTAACGAGATCTACATTTTATGTAGTACGTTTTGTCTATTTCTTACAATTTACCAGTAATGTACAATTCAGAAAATTCATCCAGTTTAAAGAGGTTTTTAGATGATAGTTCCTGAAAATTCAGGATATGCATTTTATTTGTCATGTCAAATATGTTTATTATAGGTATTTTAATCAAAACCGTTAGAGCCATTTTTGAGAAAATAGAAATTTTCGAAAGCTTTTCCATGTAAAGGATAGTTTGGGCTGGGGGAGTTTTCTCAAAACTTTCATGTCACATTCCTGGAAGATACTCAAGTTTGGAATTTTATTTAACGTTCCTTTTTGAGTTATCGTGTCCACAGATACACGGACGCACAGGCGAACATTTTTCTAAAATACTTTTTTGGATACAGGGGTTCCTAAATCGTGTATTTCCGGTGGAATCACGTAATCGAGTTTTTGGATGGAATGTAATACCTTCTCTATATACTATGTACATAATACGCATAGAGAAAGTAAAAATATGACGTAATAGCTCTATAGGATCGTAACCCCCTCGCTGCCTCTCTCCACTGCGCGAGAGAACTGAGAGTCACCGGAAAAGTGGCTCTGTCAAAGGAGCACTGAAATTATTGCCTATAATAAATGCTGGAAATATTGGCATTTTGCTCTCAAAAGAAGCAGTATGTCTGATAAAAGTGTACTCGCTCACTCGCCTCAGCTCAACAGCAGGAATGCACTGGTTTGCCAGGTTATTACTCTAAAACTGGCATCGATTTCATCTAGTTTATTTTCCGTTAAAACTGATCTTCTTGGGTGTCTCTTGTCCAACTCCAAACCCGAAGCTTCAAAGTTATAAACTTGTTTAGTTGTTCTTGCAGGCGGTACACAAATTAGAAAACTTTCAACGGACTCTCTACGTACATTCCGAGCATGTTCTTGTTTGAGTAAATTTTGCACATGAATACTTGTTCTTCCACAAATAAGTGACGCACCAAATTTACTGAAACGATATACACAGCTGACTGATAACTGACGCGGCAATAACAGTTGTATATGGTACTAATGCAACTTAGATCAGGAATTAGGTGTCTCAAGTCCCAGTAAATGGCGAGGCAAGGGCGTTATGTGGACCATTTTTATATAACAATGCATTAGGGAATGCATGTTTCATTTAAACAACCATATATAAGCTTCTGTAAAATAATCTTAGAATATTTTTGAAAAAAATGCTAAAATTTCGTAAAATATTCCATTTGAAGGACTTAACTTTTGGAAGATAATGATCTTAAATTTCTAGTTTTTTGTTTAACCAATTTTTATTTTTAAGTAATACACAGAAATATACACGGAACGTTTGCTAAAAATCTTACTTTCTCTAACTGTTCTGAAACCAAATATTATTACGAAAACTTATTCTTCTATCTACTTGATGCTAATCAAGATAGATATCAACAGCAATGTAATACTACATATTTTATTCTAGGAACAAGGTAAATGTGGGAACACACTACGTTTAAATCGATAGTTAAATCTTTTAAGTGCTGGTCGCTATGGGATGGTATCAAATTCCGTAACTCACTGCAGGACCAGGGTGAAAAAAGAAAAACAGAATGATTTCTCATTTTAAGGAGTATACATATTGCGAAATTCAACCAATAACAAGTAATGCTTTGGAAACAATTCACTAAAAATGCATTTGACAGAAATTGTATTTTTAACAAGATTTTTGTGTAATATAATTTTGTCTACCCCATATAGTATATATGTATATATATACACACACACAGACGCGTATATTATTGAACTTTCTGGCATTAGCCTCCGAAGCGCACTCACTTCTGCATGATCTTTTCGGAGCTCGTAAACCGTATTAGTCAGTGTCTGGGGTTAGACGCCCGTGCAGAGGTTTTGGATCAGAGAGAAGCTAGAGTGACTATCATCCTGGTGCCCGGTAGGTGGAGATTGGAGGAATGATGGCAGGGGAAATCGGAGAACCCCCAGGAAACCCGCCTAGTCACCGATTCGTCCACCACAAATCTCTCATGCAGTTCCTTAGGATTCATGCCGGGCCACTTAGATGGGGGTGTGTTTCAAGCACTCAGCCACGACGTCGCCTTGAAATTATTTTCGAAACATTGTTTTCAGAAAGTATATTGAAAGTATACTTGTATGTATATGAATAGTTTTAGAACATTATAAATGCAATAACTGACTTTGTCATTAGCCCTAGCTAGTTTTTCAAGCTCACCACAGTCATCAAATTAACATAGCTAAGTAATTATATCACTTTAAGATTACATATGGATGAAAAGAAACGAAATCCTTCAAAATGTCAATTTTTACTTTCTCAAACACGTACTATGTACATTGTGTATAGAGAATGTATTGTAATGCACCCAAAAATTCGATGCCGATATTTCACCAGAAATACATGTTTTGCGTACCCCTGAATCCAGAAAACGCATTTTTGGAAAAAGGTCCGTGTGTGTGTGTCTGTGGACAGCATAGCTCAAAAACGAAAAGACCGTTGAATACTAAACTTGGTGTTTAAGTTTGGTGTCTTGCAAGGATGCGACACGTAGATTTTCAAGAAAATCCTCCACCCCAAACTACCCTTTATATGGAACTTTTTCGAAAATTTTGATTTTCTCAAAAGATGGCCCTAACGATATTGATTGAATATCGTATATTAAAGATATTTACCTGAAAATATTATTTATATCTTGAATTTTCTGGGAATAACCTCTGAAGACTACTTTATTCTGGATGAATTTTACGCAATTTTGCATAACTGCTAAACCATAAGAGACAGACAAAAGCTTACCACACAAAAATGTAGAGCACATTAAAACACACAATTTATATTACATATCTTTCTTTTTTTCATGGAGTTGATCTTTTTGAGATATTCCTTGTTTTTGGTTTCAGCTTTAAAAAGCTTGTACTTTTCTCATACAGGAATTTGACAACTCCTGTATGTACAAACAAAGTAGCTTCAGTCACATAGCAACCAGCTATCACTTTGACCTATGGTACTCCCTTATTTCGCTTCTACATACAAGAAAGCAAGTAATATAACTCTATCTGCTAATTTTTTCTCGATTAACATTAAGTAAATAGAAGCATCAGCTTTTTAACAATAATTTGTTGCAGAGATGCATAGAAAGTCATGTGAATGGAACACATGAAATTTTTTGTTTATAGCCCTATTATTAGGATTGAATAAACTGGAATCATAATCTGTTTTGGTGTCTATTACTGATCATCAGAAGTAATTTTACACGAGTTTTTAAATGTGACTACTCACAACAAGAAATAGTCCTTTAGAACTCCAAAGCTGTTTTTCTCGTTTTTGTATTTACGTGTTCAAACTGTTTCACACGATGCAAGTGTTGCTCAATTTTCTTCAAATGTTAGAAGTGAAGCTTCTTTATTATCATTAGAGAAATATTAATTACAGTTTCTAAATAACATACTAAATTTGTTGAAAAATATTGCTTCTCGTAAGTTTTTACTTTCTTTTCTCAAAAACTGAAACACCAATAAAATTTCTTTAAGGTGTCTTTGTATCAAAATTGATAATTTTATTATTAAAATTATAATTTTTTCATCGTGTGAACCATTTATTGTTTACCATTTAAAATCATTTAAATTAATAGCCTGAAAATCACCCTAGATATTACAATAAAAATGTGAATACATGCTTAAGGTATAGTGTGTTACTTGCCATATAAATTTAAAAAAAATGCATATGCTCATATATGTCAGGTATAAATTTCGCCTTTGGGTACTTTTATGTATTTTTATGTTTTTCTAGCTACTATTTACTTGGCAAAACTCTCTCCACTCCAATTTTTTCTCTAAACTGAGAAATATTACGCATTTTATTCCCGCCCCCCACCCACAAAACGCTTTAATAGTTTGGTTAAGATCCCCTGCCGTATCATTTCCAGATTAAAATATAGTTTTCCTTACCTTCAGTTTTTCATAACATGTAAAATTTGTTTCTTCTTAATCTGAGGAAGTTTCGTCTGCCTATCCGAGTATTTCATTCAGAATGTAACCCAAAGGTCTTCTAAACTATTTTTTTTACACATTTTCCCTTTGACGTGACCCCCAGGAATTGAATACGGAAGGAGGGGACTGGGCACCAAACCATATTTTGATTATTGTCCCTATATCCCACGAGGGGCTCCTCCGTGAAGGAAGGGTGAGGTAAGAGGATACACTGGGTGGCCGGAACTAGGAGCGACAGCCCAGCAATGACAGGGTCTCTACTGTTTCCAGATAGGAGCATCCTGACCGCCAGACAGGCAGCCGGGGTCCAACGCCCCAACAAGGGCGGTACTCACCCTGACAACCAGCCAAAGTAGTGGAATGGAGTGTCACAGTGACTGTGTTTCTTTCCTGCCACGCTGCACCGAGCACCATCGCCGAAACTTTTAACCCTGAAAGAAACCAACGGATGAAGGATGAATGTAATGACAAAGTATACGGCTTGGAGGGACTGGCAATTCGGGGGATGAAAGAAACCTACCCAGCATACGCCTGGTGACCTAGGAAATCCAATGAGCCAGGTAGGCTGGCCACAGGGATGAAACCTGTGACCTCCCGAATGCGGGTGTGACCGCATGTTTTCTTTTGAATATCTGAGATATTTTCAAGAAGTCTGTATCTCTCAACTCTGGAATTCTAAACAAGTATTTCAATAACTATTCGATAACTAACTGTACCACATTATCCTTACCTGCCTGGACCAAGCTGCTGCATTTTCCATACTACTAGACACTCCAAACCCATAGTTGATATCTATAGCCAAAATTGAAACCATAAAACCATCGGCTTAAACCAGGGAAGGATAAATTCGTTCAAACCACTTAATCTTCATATGTGGGTTTAAATGTAAACGTGTTCGTAGTGCTGATATAACCAACCTAACTTTGGCCAATTCCATCATTTACGCTGCGTCCATACTACAGTACTACTCACATGAACCCTCAGATAACAACTTTAATTTCATGTTTCTTCTATTAAAGATTCCTCATATTTACACAGCATTTTGCCTTTATTAAACATTATAATTAATTTCGTTACCACATACAAAATAAATAGTAATTAGAGAAGATGTATTCCATCAAAAAATTCGATGAGGATACTTCACCAGACCCCTGGGATCCGAGATTCAGGAACTCTGAATAAAAAAAAAATAAATAAATAAAATAAAAAAGCAACAACAACAAAAATCGTTAAATACCAAATTACTTGTTTAATTTTAGCAACTTCTAAGGATGCAACACGGAGATTTCCATGAAAATTCCCCAATCCCAAGCTACACTTTACATGCAAGAGTTTTCAAAACTTTCGATTTCCACCAAAATGTATGTAACGATTTTGATTAAAGCACCATGTATTAAAGATATTGACATAAAAATAAAACATATGTCTTGGCTTGTCTGGAAATAGCCTCTTCATTTTTGAAGGCTTTTGCATAACTGATTAACTTTAAACTACACAAATTATGTGAAAATACTTTTTTGGAGGTAACCACTTCCAAGATGTTTCTTGTTATTGGTTTTGATTTTGCAAAACGTATACTTTCCTCGATGGATAATCGTCATTCGTTTTTCTATTTATTGTTTACTCCTGCTCATAAAAATGGCACGGAAGTTCAAAGTCATCACTTAGTGACGAGCGTTTAATGGATTTGACTATCGCTTTAACGTAGTGTATTCATTATATCTCTGGTATGAACAATGAAATAAGTAATAACAATATATCTGTTAATGCTTATCTTGATTATCATGTAGTAGATACTACAGTTAGGTTTTTTTTTTTTTTTTTTAAGAATAGTTGTTGCAGAATAGGTAGAGAAAGTGATGCAAATGTTACATAATAGTTTCTATTTTATTACTTGACACCTTTAAACCACGTATCCACAGTATGCTTCTGTTTCCTCTATAGCTAATTTTTTTTTTTTTTTTTTTTTTTTTTTTTTAAACAGTAACGGAGTCTGATCAGGACTCCGGTACTGTATCCCTATTTACATTTCCCCCCGTAGGTTTTACTGATTACTGGTTTACTGGTTTTACTGTTTCTTTTACAAACATATACACATTGCACAAACATGTAACACCCATGCCCAAGGCGGGACTCGAACCCACGATCCCCTGCCCACGAAGCACCAAAGCGATACGCTTTAGCGAGCGTGGCCATGGGGACCGGCAATGTTAAAACAGTCACTGCTATTGAAGAAACTACAAGGTCATTAACATAAAATAATTCGGAAATAGCTAACGATAGATCACGTGAATATTACAGTGCTGGTTTGTTAGAATCTGAGTTCTATAAGAAATTGTGTGTTTACAAAACTATCTTTGTAGAGACGCAGACACGCCATCTCGGTTCAGCAGTGTACAGTTTTCAAGATTTGTGTAAAAGTGAAATGAGGAATTTGAATTTTGAAATGGGGAGTACGGTGCGGGGTGGTATAGCTCGTCTCCCTGTAGGCCAGGCCAAGGCGAGGCGAGGCGAGCGAGAGTGTCCTATTGATCCTAGCCTGCAGCTCCCCAATGGGGAGGTGCGGAGCGGTGTGGTTACGTCAGCTGGACCCAGCTGCCTGACGTGATGGTTACCCTACCATTCACGCGTTCATTCATACTCTTTTCTTTCACTTTCTGTATTTACAGATTCCATTTAGCCAGAAAGGTAACGCTGTGATAACAAACAACGACACATTTGCTGCTAAAATTCACCACCTGCTATTGGATGACTGACTGTCGCTTTCAACAAAATCTAAACTTTAATACTGCCCCTTTCTATTGATTTCGCCCATTGCTCAATAAACGATTTACATAACAGTAAACATACGATATTAAATTTTACAAAATATTACTGTATCTAATATTTTTTCTTTCTCTAGCACATACGTACAATGCACATAGTAACTGGCCCTCCGTAGTGTAACGGTTAGTTTGCTAACTTCATACATCCACGCGGTCCACAAGGCATAGCAGGCTAAAGTGTCTCGCTTTGGTGCTTCGTGGCGCAGGGGATCCCGCCTTGGGCATGGGTGTTTATATGTTTGTGTATATGTGTGTGTGTATTGGAGCAGCCAACACGGTAATCAAAACAGTAAATGTTTCAATAAAAAGCGGTATACAGCGAAAAAAATAGGTCGCGGGTTGAAACCCAGCGGAGGATTTTTTTGGGCGTAAAAATACCTAGTATGGCTTCCTTCGACGGGAAGTAAAGCCGTTCGTCCCGTGTCGTAGATTTACGGCTCGTAAAATAATCTCAAGTCTGATAAAGAGGCCTCTGAGCAAAGTTAACTGGTCTTTCATACCCAGTATAGAATGGAACCACAGCAGTTAAAGAGCGTCCATAATTAAAACTCCATTTCCATGTTGCACATAGTAAGTAGAGAAGGCACTGTATTCCACTGAGAATACATGTTTTCAAGACCCTGATGGGTGTGTATCTGTGGACAGGACCACTCAATGGCCGCGCCGTGGCCGAGTGGTTAGAGTGAGATTTGTGGTGGACAAAGCAGCGCAGGGGCGGGTTTTCTCCGGTTTCTCCGGGGTTTTACCCCGCTATTGCATTCCACCGGTGCTTCATCTTCATTCATGTTTCATAAGTGTCATCGCCTGCGGTGTCAGAAGTAGTTAAATCTGGCGTTAAATACCACCAAAATAAAAAGGACCACTCTAAAACGTCGGTTAAATACCAAATCTGGTATTTAAGTGCAGTATCTTCCAGGGCTGTATCATGAACCTTTTCAGGAAAACTCATGCACCCAAACTACTCTTTTCTTGGAGGATTTATCAAAGTTTTCGATTTTCTCAAAAATGGCTATAACATTTTTCATTAAAATTCTGTAAATTAAACATATTTACATGACAAATACCATGCATAACCCGAATTACTTGGGAAAAGCCGCTGAAGCCCTCTTCATTCTGTTTTAATTTTGCATAACTGGTAAAGAGTAACAGATAGACATCTTACTACACTAAACCTGTGGATGTCGTAAAAATGCACAATTTATGTCATAGCCAGCTTTTATGTAGACCTAAGCATTTCCGAGAAATTCCCTGTTAATGGATTTAATTTTAAAATATTTATTTCTCAAATGGCAACACCTCATCCATTTCATTTCTCTTTTATTTTACTCCTGTCCATGGAACGTGAACAGAGTAATAAGGGCAATCGCATAACGACAGCCTTTAAAGGATTTGGGTGTCGCTTTAACCTAGTGTATTCTGTTTTAGTGTATGGTGCCGCAGGCGAAGACCGATGACACTGATCATACATGAATGAGGATTTTTTTTTTTTATAGTCTTTAACGCCCGCTTTTTTTTTACAAAGTAAACATACAGTTCCGGAGTATTCCCCTTTTTTTCTTTTTTCCTTTTTTTCCTTATTTTTCTAGTGTCCCATATTTCTTTTGTACTTATATTTATTTTACCGCCTTCTTTTTACTACACCTACACAAACATACATATTTTTACAAACACGCAAACACCCATGCACAAGGCACGACTCGAACCCGCGATCCCCTGCGCCACGAAGTACCAAAACTAGGCACTTTAGCGAGCGCGACCATGGAGACCGGCAACTTTAATTGCTAGTGGCACCGCAGGCGATGACACTGATGATACATGGATGAAGATGGAGCATCCGTGGAATGCAATGGTGAGGAAACCTGACTACCCGGAGAAAACCCTTCCCTGCGTCGCTTTGTCCACCATACGGTCGTTTGGGATCGAGCCCGGGCTGTCTAGGTGAAACGCGAATTGTCACGGCGTGGCCATATGAAGATGGTGCGCCGGTGGAAGGCGATGGTGGTGGAAACCGGAGAACGCGGTGGAGACCCGCCCAAGCGCGCTTTGTCCACCACAAACCCCCACATGTCTTGGGATCGAACCCGGGCCGTTTGGGTGAAAGGCGAGTGGTTAGACCTTAGGTACAAGAAACTAAGTAATAAGTCCATTTCTGGTAATGTTTATCTTGATTAGCATGGTGTAGATTAAAAAATAATCTTTCTAAGACATTTTGTTTGCAGAACAGCCATGTGAATGGAGCACATCCGATTTTTTGGTTGTGGATTTACGCATTAAAATTTGCGATAATGTGTGGCTTTTATTCATTCATATTCTCTGAAGAGTAACGACTACTCTAGAAGGAGGCCTTGACCTGTCACCAATTATCTGTTGCTCTATATTTGCATTTTTGTAAAACAGTGCACCCAATCTAATTTAATTGCCCACAAAATGCAGCCGCCGTGGCGAATATAAAAACCAAATGTGCTGAAAAGAATCGCGCATACCACATGGCTGTTATAGCATTAAGAAATTTAATTGCAACATAGTAACTGGGGAATGTTGTCACTGGGGAGCTCGTGTAATGTCGGTCAGACTGTAATTAAGGGAAACGTGAACGGAATGTAGAGAGGCCACTGATATGTCCTCTTTGATGCGATGCGGACCAGAAAACCGTATAGCACAACGGAGTTTCCTTCACATTTAAAGGGGATATATTTGACATTTAGCCGCATCTGCAACTTTCTCTCCTTCTATCAAGGACATATCAAATCTGGAAAAAGCAGGATGCTTACAATATGTATACGTATAAAAATAAGGTAAAAAATAAGAGTAAAATAAAATTATAATAATACAATTATAATATTAATAAACGTAATAATAATATTAATATATGTAATAATAATTATAATTATAATGATAACATTTATTATTATAATAACAATAATTATAACCACAATCATTATAATAATAATAATAATAATAGATGAAAGGTATTAACTTTTTAAAATCAAATTTGGAAAATAAATTAAATTCATATATTTGTTATTTTTAGATGGTGGTAGTGCAGGGTTTTTCTACTGTAATAGAAAAATTAGGTTTAAGTGAAGTTGAAATTAATTTTTGTATTAAAATGTTTATGTTTGTGGTGTGTTTTTATGCAATATGTGATAAGTTTAGTTTTATATGTTCGTTTTTAATTCATTTTTGTATTTTATTAATTAGTTATTTATATTACATTATGAAAGTGTAATCATTTAAATGTTGAAAAAGTTTTATAGCTTTATTTTATTATTTTTATCAGTTCTGTTATTTTATAGTTTATCATAATTTATTAGCTTTATTATTTTTATTTTGTAGTGTATATTTTATTTTTTAATTTATATTCGTAATTCATCTGTTAGTAGTAAATGTATGTTGTATGGAAATAAATACATTTTTAAAAATTTAGCATATTAGCCCTGGGCCTAGAAATTTGCTATCTGCCACGGTTTTTATACAGATTTTTATTATTATTATTATTATTATTATTATTATTATTATTATTATTATTATTATTATTGTTGTTGTATTTAATTGTTGTTATTAATTGTTGTTATTATTAATTATTGTTGTTGTTATTATTATTGCTATTATTATTATTATTTGTTGTTGTAATTATTACTTTTATTATTATTACTATTATTATTTATTGTTATTATTATTTATTGTTATTATTGTTGTTATTATTATTATTATTTATTGTTATTATTGTTGTTATTATTTATTGTTATTATTGTTATTATTATTTTTATGATTATTATTATTATTAGTAGTAGTAGTAATAGTATTATTATTATTATTATTATTATTATTATTATTATCTATACCCCGGGATCGGGATTATGTGCGGCCCTCCTAGGGGGGGAAAATGTGTTGAAATATGTCATTTTCAGTCACAAAATTACTTTTTGATCTATTTCTGTAGATACGAAGTCTATCAATCCTTTTTTTTTTCTAAGTATTTCCTAAGTTTTGTGACCCTATGACTTTTCTAACGTAATAAAATATATTATTTCTAATAGCATGTACCCTTTAAATTACCTTCATGTACAAACGTTAGACCTAAATTTCTCAAATTTATCTTTATATAGCATTTTGCAGCAATAAAAATAATTTTTCTTAAAAATGTTATGCAAAGAGGGGGAGGATTGCACTGGGTATTTAAAAACTGATAAAACTAAGTATTTGCTTTTTATAGACTGCTTAATTCATAAAGTAGAAAACTGTCATAAGTACACTAAACCCATTCCTATGACTTTTTCTACAAACTATTCTTATAAAATATTGTTCTTTTATGTACATCATGCTAATCAGAACAAACATTCACAGAAAAGGTTGTATTTCGTCCTTCTAAGGGAAATAGCGTTATACGCTAGGCTAAAGCGATAGTCAAATGCTTTAAAAAGCCGGTCACTATGTGAAACAATTTAAATTCTGTTATATTTTTAAGATCAGGGGTAAAACAAAAGAGGGATGAAATAAAAGATGACAATTATGTATAAATAGTTTAACAATGAAACCAATAACAGATAATACCTCTAGAGCGGATTAATCTTCAACAAATGTATATGACATACATTGTGTATTTTAAAGGGATATATATTTTTGTGTAATAATTTTTTTGTCTATCCCTTATATTTTAGCAGTTATATAGACGTCATCCATAATGAAGAGGTCTATAAAGCCTATTCCCTGAAAATTCAAAATATACAGTTTGTTTACTATGAAAATATATTAAATATATGATATATTAATTAAAAATCCTAATTTTCGAAAAATATTCTACGTAAATGGTAGTTCGGGTAGAGGGATTTTCCTGAAAATCTTCGTATTACATCCTTCAAGGATACTGAACTTCAGTACCAAGATTCTTATATAACCGACTCTTCCTTTTTGAATTATGCTGTCCAAATAACACTGAGATAGACAGGCACTCACTGACCTTTCTCTAAAAATGCTTTTTTTGTATTCAGGGGGTCCCAAGATATGTATTCCCGGTGTTATCTCGGCATCCAATTTTTGGGTGGAATACAATTTCTTCTCTGTCCACTATGTACATTATGCATGCGTGCTAGAGAAAGTAATATACTTAATTTATTAAACACAGTTTGTAAAACATTCAGTAACAATTTCGGCTTCATTAGGTTAAAATTGTAGGAGAAGATAGATTTTGAGTGCACGTGGTTTTTAAATACAAAACCATTAATAACATTAATAACCAAAAATATTAAAACTACGTAGTTGAAAATTCATTGGGTTTATACACAGGTCATGTAGCCATTCGCTTCCTTATTGGTTTCACTTTCAGGTAGCCATCTTTGTCTATATCCACACAGTGTCGTTTTCAACATGACTGGGCTGAAAAACAATTTATGCATTTAAATGAGCCATTGAACTGTATTTCAATCAAGGTGAAATGTAGGGCCAATTCAGATACTCAGTCTGTATAAGATTTACTTTACAATTGTTACTCAAGAAAGGACTAAACCAATAGAAGGTAATTTAGCCTTCTAGAGAAAGGGTGAGAATTAGTCGTTTCGTGGTTAAACTGGACGACAGCTACGAAGTTTAGATTCAAGCTTGTATCTGCAACATCGAGACGAAGGTTAATGCCACCAGGGAATGGACTTACCAAAATCCACGTAAGTAAAGGCAGTGTAGAATGAAAACATAGGGCTAAGGGTTCGATTCCCGGCTGGGGCAGGGAATTTTTCTTTAATCAGAATTATTCCCTAATCCCCACAGAGAACTGCAAGTATGTATGTGATAGTGAATGTGTGGTGTGTATGTTTGAGGCAAAATAAATCGATTTTAACTCAACGTAAAGAACCTACAAACAACGACTTGTTTATAATGCAAAGTCCCTGATATGACCTTAGATGTTAAAAGGGGGCTATACAAATGAAAAGTAAAAAAGGTTAAGTGTACTGAAGTGATACATCTGTGAAATGTTGAAAATTCACAGTATGCAAAATTCGTATTTAAATGTGTTCAAATTATTATACACAATAAGAGTGAAGTTTTTATCATATATCAAAATTGCTTGCATGGTTATTTAAATTCATTATTCTTTTAAAGCTGAGCCACATGCTGCATTTTAAAAAAATATTCACAAAAAGTCCGCTTTTGCAGAAAATCAGTATAAAAATAGATCTGTCGTTATATTTTATATTAGAACTAATTACTTTATAAAAATGTACTGTTTTTACTGTGAAAACATTGATTTTTCAGCCTTTAATCATTTATATATCAAAATTAGAGATTTATTTCGAAAAATTATGCCACCATTTTATTTAATATGCTTATGAGAACCAGCATAACATTTTGAAACAAATTACTGAAAAATTGCGTTGTGAGGAAAGTTTTGATTATGGAATGCTTTAGTTAAAAGTTTGCGGGAGAGTAAAGGAGTGCCTGTGAACAAGCTTGCGCCTACCCAATTAAAGCTACAGTTAATTGGTAGGCAGTTAAAGTGCGCGAAGTGAGAAAGTGAGTTAAGTATTTATGTCATCTTATTGTGAAAGTCAGACACCCTCATTGCAGCAAGAATAGCACTTAAGGCAATGTTATGTTTCTGATTATTGTACTATTCCAGCATTATGTGAGGATTACGTTGCGCTTCTGTTTGAAGCTTACAAAATTGGTCATTTTGTAATTAAGAAGAAGAAAATGAACTCTTGAGTTTTTTTCATAAGCGGAACTAGGCAAGATCTCTAAATATTATTTTAATTCATCGCAAATTTTGGTCGAATTTCACAGAAAAAAATGCTTAATCTCCGTGTTTGATTATATAGGTATATTGCATTACATTATTAGTTAGGTAGGTAGAGTCAGACTGAAATATTCAATGCCATAGCCGAGATTTGAACCACGGATCTCCCGGTCTTGAGCCGTTTGCTTGGTGTCCAACACTCGGTTTCTATGAGAGAACAATTAAAATTATCACAACTGTCCATAATAGTTGACTATACTATAAATCCTGTGGCTTAAAGTATTTGCAACATTGTAAGTCGCCATTGGGATTGTCAACTCAAAATAATTTGAGATCACCTTGCGTTTACTGGGAAACTTGCAAGTCAGTTGAGAAATTCAAAGCATGGTAGCTCAGTGGAAGAGTAACTGGCTAAAGACCGGGAGATCCGTGGTTCAAATCCCGGTTATGGCATTGAATTTTTCAGTCTGACTCTACCTATCCAACTCCTGTCCTACACTCGGTTTCAGTGAGAAAACAATTAAAATTTCAATTATTTTTGTACCCTGGTTCAACGATGCATTGCGTTAATGGCACTCTGCTAGTAAGAATACGTTTGTATTTTTATTCTTCGGCGGTTCGATATATTTTACGATATATATATATATATATATATATATATATATATATATATATAAAAGTTTTCAAGGGAAGTTTTAGTGGTAACTTTAGTTTTCGGATGAGTAGTCAATGTTTATAATACTAGGTTATTCTAAAACAAGAGTTACCAGTTGAAAATTTTACCTTTTGAACCAAGAATGACTGAAAAGTGTGTTGCTCAGCTTAGTACATGATACACCTAGATTCGAACCTAGTACAGGGCGGTAACCACTCCCTGGAAGGTTTTTTTATTGCAATGGTATACAAAACCGAAATATTTAAGTAAACGGCTTGCTAATTAGTATATACAAAATTATTATTTACGAAATGTTTATAAGCATAATATTTCTGAGAAATTTAATTTTACAAATTTTGATAGTGCGAATTTTTAAATTATACCGTTCTCAGGTTTGTATGTGGGTTAATACGATATAAAGAATCGCATTGCACACAAACACAAGGTAGGGGGCATTAGTGGTGTAAACTATGTTTCTTTCCGTTTTAATTAACATACAGAAAATGCAGCTTTATAGCTGTTTTCGAAACGTTACATGTAATGTATACTGCACTGAGAGGGAGGAGTGAAAATGAAGTTGGGAGATCGGAAAGATAGGGAGCAAGACGAACAGAAGAAGGAAATAGAAAATAAGACGGCTATAGTGGGGGAGAGTAAAGTAGAATTCAAAAACTTAAGGTGATATTTTAATAAAAAAGTCCCAGTTTTCTTCTGATTGCTTCAACACTTTTACCTATACACGTGTGTGTATGTGTAAAACATGTAGTGCACAAAACAATTTAAAGTGCTAAATTTGTTTCCAGTGTCGGCACCGTGGCGAAGTGATTAGACCACGCACCTCCCAACTAGGCCGCCCGGGTTCGATCCCAAACGCCCGCGTATAGAAACTGTGGTCGACGAAGTGGTGTCTGAGCGGGTTTTCTCGGGTCCTCGGGTTTCTCCTGCCACTCATTCTACTAATTACTCTATAATCACCTTTCCTATCATCCATTTCGCTTGTATTTTATATCCTCCACTTCCTCACGCTCATGCTTGGGCCAATCACTCGTTCCAAGTTCTCCATCTGTGATTTCGTGCCAGGCTTCTGACCCCTAGACACCTGCCTATAAGGGGCTATCAGTCCTAAACACGGGGTGGGTAAGCTGACTACCAACATTTTTTGTAATTCATAATTAATCAATTCAATATGCTAATATGCAATATCCCTTCCCAACATTTTAAATTGAGCTTAGTATAGGAACCCAAAAGACAAAATGCATACTTACACGTAACCAGATATCACAGATACGTTGCCTTAAGGCAATAAGTTGTGGGGAGCATAGTTGCGGGGGATTAAACATTGGATGCTCAAAACAAACGATCTTCTGCGTACTTTTTTATGGCTATCATTTCATTGATTTCCCGGATGTTGTTTGCTTACTTTGGATAAACATGCAAGTCAGTTTAATCCTTCTTGCAAGGAAAGAGGATAGACATGGTCTACGGAAGGCAGAATCTACCTACTAACTGCTGTTCTCAATATTAAACGCAGCCGTTCCAAGAAACCCAATTTAGCTTTTGTGTTTGCGCAACAAAAGGTACATAGTAGTTCTTCTCAAGATCAATTTCTTCAGGGAGTGTGTTCATCAATGATGAAATGTCCTGTGAAAGAGAAAATACTCGACGAAATAAGATATTCGGCGAATATTGCAGAACCCCACAAAAAAGATAAATGTCATTGAATAGTGAGAAAAGTGAAAAATCAATCTAATTTGCCAACGTAAGAGAAGCTAATTTTGAAAAATGGCAAAGCATCAAATCTGCGTTTGAAAAACATGACTGATTTAAGCACAGATTAATTGATTCTGAAGCTTCATGTTTTGTTTTCACCGTCATATTACTATTTGGAATATCTGCCTAGTTTGATATATGATTTATGTTTGTTGGCCAAATTTAAGTATTTAAATATGCCTTAAAATATATCACTGTTATAGGAATTCAAAAGACAATTATAATGGACAGAATACTTAACATTTAAAAACATTTTGAAACCATTATAGCAGTGAAGCAACGTTACAATGAACCATATACAGGGTGGGAGGTGAATAAGTGTAAATATTCCTATCAGTGTGTGAGGACGATGTGATGATCCAGTAATTACAGTTGTTTTCGCTATTTTCTAAACTTGTGTTCAGATAAAAGCTTCACGATGTTTTTAGGATAGTTATTACTCCCTGTCTCAAACTTTCAGTTGTTTATATAACAGGTCATACTGTTGACCCTCCTCAGACCTTACCGACTATAGGTGGTGTAATATATGCAAACACAGCAGAGACAGTTCAAGACCGTTCAAAACACATTAGACCCTGAAATTTGTGCTTCATTTATGACAATACTATTAGTAAGAGGAAAGAACGAGACACATCTATGTGATATACCTATTGTTTTTAAATTAATATGCATAATGAGTAAGTTTTAGAATAAAATATTTAAAAAAATCGTACCATTTTGTGATAGGTATTTCTTTATAAATGCAATTCAGTTTACTTACATATTTTAACCTTATTCTGTAAAAAATTAAAATTGTTTTGAGTAGTTTCATAATTATCGGGTTTGTAAGTAAATTAATTTAACATTGGTAGCACAACCAACTTCATCTGCCCTTAAGGTAAAGCATTTGTTAAAATTTGGAGAATTCACAGTATATAACATAAATTTATTAAATTGATATCAGTTTTACATACACACGATATCAGTAATGTGTTTGACCTGTTTCAAAATTACACCTTTTATGTTGTTTTGAAATAAAACAAATCAATGTTTAATAAAAATGTCAATGCCATTTCTTTTATTTTAAAATATTAACATAAAAGTTCATTTTTTACAGCAAGTGAGCTTATAAATAGAACTATATCATATTTTTATATTCATCTTTAATTATTACAGAAAAAGATTTATCGTTGTGCATTCCAAACTCGTGGTTTTTGAAAATTCAGTAGATTGTTTATAAAATTTTGTGATTACTTCAAAAAAATAAATGCTAAATTCTTTAATGTAGTTTTGTACAACAATTTTGAGACAAAATACTAGAAATTCCATCATGTGGAGCATTATGATTATGAAATATATTTTAAAATCTTAGCGAGAAATCGTGTCTATTAATAACTGTGTGGCTCTTCATTTGTAGCAAAAAGACAGCATACTTTAAAATAAATAATTGCATTTCCTGGGGTGCACAAAACACATTTTTGACGTCATTGTGAAGCACTGGGTCGGCTAAATCTCTCTCATTGTCAAATTTAACTCTATTTACTGATTAAAATCTGTCTTATCTGACATAAATACAGCTGGAGGTATGAAACGTTTTCCCAAAGCACTGCAAAATGTGTTACAAAATATCTGGTTGGATTTTATTATTAGTCATCGATTGCTTTTAAAACTTAATTAGTACATAATGTGCTGTTTTTGCCGTATAAAATACTTGTTCAAACAAAACTAACCACTGTGGGGAAACTTCAAACAGGCAAATTTTAAAAGTAATTAAAAATGTAATTTAAATATGGTGCATCTAGTCCAGTATCTGTAGAAGATACGTTTTTGATGCATAACTAAATCGAATAAATTAATTAATGAATTAAGAATCAAAGGATATGTACCTGTGACTGAAATTTGGTATGATTACTTTTTCTTTTTACAATAGTTTCTGTACAACAATTTTCACCTCTAGCTTTAATACTTTAGAAAATCTCTTTTTTTATTTCGGTGTATCCTTCATTGGTAGTGCAAATGCAGCGGGCGTAAAAACTATATATTTTTCTTAAAGTATAGAATTAACTATTTTACTATAAAAGTTGTTAAATTGTTCTCAATTTTCACACACATTTCATAGATTCATAAAGTTAAAATACTTAACTAAAATTTTGCAGTATAACGAATTAGAATAAAAGTTATATTTGCACAGCACCTGCTCAATGAACTCCCTCATAAGTTCTGATATTTGCAACAATAAATATTCTGAAGTTTAGTAGACTGATAGCGATTTTCATGCTGCGGTACCCAATAATGTTTTCTTCCTTTTAAACCACAACAAAAGATAGCAACGGTAAGTTGATATGTCCATTCCTAAAAAACGAGATGTAAAACATGTGATAGTTATATTATGAAAATAACTTATTCTGAATCGTACATAATAGTCGCAATATTAAATGAACATTCAAAACCATAAACGGAAATACACCAAGTATGTTTATAATTACAAAAATATCTCCCATATCACCAGACGCGACATTAGCTGTGTCTTTCATCTGAGGATGATTTTCACTTGATTTTGCATACCTACGACAAAAAGACTATGCCTGCTGTTGACAATGTTGCACCAAAAATGCTTCTGAACGCATGGGTTGTGGTTGAATACGGGATGGAAATTCTCCGTAACAGTAATAGCAGCCATGTTGAGGTTTGTGAACCATAAGCAGCATACGGTTAAAAAAATCCAGTTTTCGCTATTTCATATTAGTTCAAAAGCTATAGATATTTTGCCTCTTGGCCAAAATTCTCGGGAGGGCGTAATCGATTTTGCTTACTAAGATTTGAAGGTAATTAATTATTATAGCCATCAATTTCATTAGCGTTTTTTCACTTTTTACGTCTTTAATCCCCGGAAATAATGGTTCTCAGTGTTGTAATATAGACCTCAGAAATTACTACAAAAGCCTCACACAACTAACTCGGTACAAAAGTGCTAGACTAATATGCATGCAACGTATAAAAGAATAGTATTAGAGCATCGTTTAAACTCATCCGAATCCAAAAGTAATTTTAGTCAAATAAGCTGCCCTCTCATCAGTGTATTGTTTGCTTTTTTCAGGAAACACTGTATGTGTACATATACATATCTTGTAATAGCTCAGTCTTAAATTAATTACACCTTTGACTTATTTATATACAAAATCAATTCTTCTATTCTTTAATTAAACAACTTTTCCATCAGACTTTCATCAAAAACCCCGAATTCCACTGATAATGTCCTATTTACCAGCAACATTGCTAAAACATAGAGTGTGATTTTTGTCATTGTATTTCTTAAGCAAGTCCTTGTTCTCTTCAGACTGAAAACGCAATGCTCAGGTTCCGCTGTTTTCATGGACGTCATTACAATTTCCAAAAGCTTTGCGGCTTCACTGAACAGTTATGAAAGGTTATTTTCGTTTATGAATGGAACATTTTCAATATTAAGTTCATTTCGTCTGTAAATTAGCATTTTCGCTGGAGTAGAAAAGGATAGGATTTCACTACTCGTGTGTAAATTTGTTCAGGGAAGCGCACATAGAAATCCTTAAATAACGCATTGCTCAGTAAAGAAGCAGCTTCTAGATGCTCATTATTACTATCTGTAACAATACTTTGATGATCTCCTTGGCATTGCCTAGAGCTTCGGAAGATCTTCACGTAAATGTATTTATTCATCAGTGTTCAATCTTTCCTTTTCCATTTGTTCTTAAACACAAGGAAATTACTCCTTAACGTTACACTAACTTTGCTCTTCTTTTGAAGCTGCTGATACAAAATGTTTACATGAGATAGGATTTTATGGAAAATTCCTCACCAAAAATAAAATTTGTGTCTCCAAGAACTCCTCTGTATCTCTCATTTCAATAGTTTCAGAGTAATCTTTCAGGTTTTCTATGTTTTCGCATACAACTTAGACAATACAAATATTTTAATTCCATCTTGATAATGTGACTCTGGACAGTCTTGTCAGCATTACTTTCTCTAAAACCTATCGCAGAGAGGAATTTGAAAAAATGATGAAATAGCCTAAAGATTCGAAATGAACACGTACTTGTGAATTAGCATTTGTTTTCTTCTGTATGATTAAATTCAATTGGTGTGCGTAGCGGTGGACAGAGTAAGCATATGGACATATTTCCCTTATTTTGGCCTATGCTTCATCATTCCTTCCACTCATAAAATTAGCCTCATCAATGGTCCGTCCGTGCAATGAGCTTTTCTTTGGTATTTGCAAAAAAGGGGTTGATTTCATCCCCTATTCAATTTTGCAGAGATCCCGCATGTCTTACTTCAGGATTCCCTAATACCCAAGGTCTTCATATAAGGATTCCTCATTTATGTAACGGAAAAAGCAACATCATTTCACAGTGTTTTGAGACATCAGTTGTGTGACCGCAATGAATGGCAACAAATTTAGCAGTTCGTATTTGGCGTTCTATTTGCTCCTTACACACATTCATCATACAGTCTTAACAGTTCATTCTGTACTGTTATCGAAGTTCTTTTCAATACTGTGGCTGTTTCGAAATGTTCCTTCATTGCTGTATCTTCTTCAGCTGTATAATCAAGGGACTCCTGTACACCACTAAATTTGAAGATGTCATAGTCGTGTAGTACCTGCACAAAACTTAACATATGACTTCAACCTTTTCTGAATATGATGTATATTTTACTCGCTTGAATGTTTGATTTTTAATTAATATGAAATATTCATGCTTTTTAAATTTTGTTTTTAAATGTTTTATATCAAACACTCCTTTAACTGTCAACAAGTTATTAGCAAATATAGGAGCAAACAAAACACACAAAAAGGACATGTGAACTTTGCAACCAGTCCAGTTTCTTCCAAAACCTGTTAGCCTTCAAACGGGACCGCTCTCTTCTATCACAGGGCAATAACTATTAGCAATAACCAAAAGACAAACCTATGCTGGGAGCGAAAGGCAAGATAGTAAAATATGTTTCCTGGAAACACTGTTTGCAAGCCGATAATCGCGCCTCAGTTAAGGGACCAGTAAGTGGAAAACTTGACATCAGAGAGGGCTGGTATCCAACCGCAAACCCCCCAATCGCAAACTTTAAAGTGACTTTGTAAGAACAGTTAGGCAGGGACGACATCATGTTCTGAAAAATATTTGTATATGTCTTTAGAATTAAGCTGAGTCTGAAAAAGCCAGTTTTAATTTCTTTTAGTTTCCACATTTCTTATTAAGAATTTGGTGTCGTTCTACCCAAAGATTTTAATTTTTTTTTATTTTTTAAAGAGTTAACCTTGAAAACTGTACTTCTATAAGTGATTACACAGAGTTGCCATATTTCTTTGCTCAATACAATTATAAAGTTACCTGCTACACTCTATATTAGTAGTACTAGCTCCACGAAGAGCATTAAAATAAGAAACTTGCGTGTTTTAACATTACAAAACTACTGGGGGAAAATTTCTCTCCGCGCCCAATATGCACAAACACAACTCCCTACACTCCCTCGCCGCCGTCGCTGTTAACATAACTCCATGGCGCGAGAGCTCACAAAGAACCTTTGCCTACCGCCCGGCCGCTGCGTCCTCCATTTCGGTCCATGACAGACGTCATGGATGGGATGCAGTATTGGAGGGTGAGACATAGTCAGCGCCTCGAACCCCCGGGCCGGTTAATGCGGTCCTCACGACCTGGAGCCGCTAATTCTCCATCAAGTAGCTCCTCAATTGGCCCCCCAGGGACCTCACGAGGTTGAGTGCACCCCAGACCAGGTCTCCCAGCGCGGGAAAAATCCCCACGCCGATACCGGGAATCGAACCCAGGTCTCCCGCTTTTAGTAAGCACAGCTGCGCTACCCACTCGCTAAGGAGACGACCCGCCATCGCTGTTACATACCAATTTTGTCAAGTGAAACATTCTTGTCGCTCAACCCAACGCCACCGCGCCGGGACTGTAGATATTAAAGGATAACTTTTACCATCATGATTTGTAATGGCTTAAAAATAAATTGGTGTTGATAGTCTCGAGGCGAAGGTTAATTTAGTGCCTTAAGATTTCCTAGGAGCGTCTTCGCTTCCTTATAAGGAACTGTTCCTGTCATTATTCCTATAAACTAAACATCCTGTATTGCAGTAAAGATAAACGCAGAAGTATACAGAAAACACATATACTTTGTCAACATCTTATAGGGATGTAGTAAAGTAAGTTTCTATAAGTGCAAGCCTGTTTACAATGTGCTATATATACACCATAATATGGTCATCCTTTAATGCTTATGCATTAAATCACTACAGAACTAAGCAAACCTGATTAGAAAAGTTTTCAACAACGAAATTATACCGAATAGCCTTGACCAAAATGAACAGAGTTCAGCACAATCTTCATTCCTGGCATATCTGCAGTTTGTGCCATTCAAATCAATATACTGGTCTATGCTTCAGGTTATTTTCTGATCAAGTATCGTCAAGGTACCTTGAGATAAAATTAACACAGAAAAACCTATGTATAGCATTCGCACGGCGTTTTGTCCATCACTCAACAACTAACTTGTAGTTTTAATTTCTGTGGAACTCTTTCTAAGGAAGATTCTGCATTGCGTTAATAATGATAAATATATTCTAAAATGTTTGCAAATCAGAAAATATATGCTTTATTGCATGTAAAACTAGGAACTTCTCTGATTATATGAAATAAAATGAGTTAATGCAAATAAAATAGGAATCAGAAATGCTCTTGCAAGCTTCATTAGAAAACATAGCTAGGTAATATTGGAAACCAATAAGCATACCACTAAAATAATGTAAGCTGATAACGCTACGAAAATATTCCCCATAATAAATGTTATATCTTCATGACCTCCACATTCCCTTGTAGGAGGTTTAGATCTCCAAAATTTTCCAATTTATGCAAACTCGGCGAATGAAAAGATAAGCACCTTTATTATTCAGCGAATGTCTCAAAAGTATGACGTGTGACTAGCAGTTTAATTAAAGGTAATAACCCAAAGATACCAGCTGGCTCATCCACCCTTTATTTGACATATGCAGATAAACTTCATGCATTAAAGAGCTGCAGAACTGAATGGGAATATTTCAAATTTAAACGTATCAGTAAGAAAAAGTTCCTGTCAACGAGCACGAGCCACTCACCGTCTCCTCTGATAAGCAAGAGGGGTAAAATGAAGACCGTTCTCCTAGTTCCCCGCTGGTTTAACTGTAATAGCCCCGTTGAGTTCTGCAACTTCTTTATCGCACGAAGGAATATTGTGACACGAATTATACACGGAGTTGGGCCACCTTGTACAAACAGCAAACATGTGAATGCCATCGCCGCGAGCAATTGTTGCAAAGAAATTGCCACCGATATGACCTACATGTTAAATGTTAAAAGATGTATATACAAGGAACTATATATCATTATATAACATGTGGTAGTTAATATTTATATTGGGTCCCATTTAGCAGTTTCTTATAGCAGCAAACGCTAAATTTAGCCCCTTGTTAGCTATTTTCTCTGCCCTCTAAATGGAAATGGAGTTTTATTTATGGACGCTCTTTAACTAGTATGGTTGTGAGCGTTCCATTCTATATTGGGCGTGAAAGACCGCTTAATTTTGCTCAGAGGCCTCTCTATCAGGCTTGAGGTTCCTTTACTTGCCGCATTCTGCCCTTTGAAGAGTCAACCCAAACATATGGTTCATGATAAGGAACTGAGGATTTCAAAAGTCAAAATATTGATGTAATATTCGATATAATCCATAATTTCCATGAATATTAGAAAATCACCAAATCCCTTTATGACCATAAGTTCAGGAGACCACAACCAGATCGTTCCTTTGTCCATCGGCCTCGTATTCCCTGATAAGACTTCTTCACGCAGGATAATTAGCGGAATGAATTATGCGAGAAACAGAACTAACCAGAGGAAAGATCCTAAATGCTCTTTGAGTACTCCATGAATTCTACTCATTCTGCTGTTACAGAATCCGGGTCCCCTTTCCAGCAGTTCTTGTCCTAGTATCTGTCAAATAAGGCGCACGTATATGGTTTGTTTATACCATCGGTCGTACCGGGGGCTTGAACCCGCGATAGGAATCAGAAGTGCAGCGCCTAACCAACTGAACCACCCAGACCAATAAAATAAGGCACATGTGACATGTACTATTTGTATATGAATTATATAACCTAACTCTGTATTTATATCCCAAAATCTGTTATTTGAAAATAGACAAATATGGTTCGTAACTTTCTCACATAGAAATATAGGTTTCAGAAGTTTTCATTATATACACAAAGATTTCAACCATTCATGGTGCAGGTGCTCACTTCATAATCAGGTTTTACCATAAAATGCAGATTCCGGGCTTGTAGGTCGTGGTCCAACAGATGGAAGTACATCCAACGTTTTCCCCATAACTTCGCTGGGCATCTTCAAGGGAAGATTTGACTTCTTACCGGTGCTTGCCAGTGTCTGGCCGGAGTAGCTTTATAACCATATTTTGTGACTTTCTTGTAGTTTTGTTTACCTTCCGTAATCAAGGCAAGAGCATCAGGAGCTCTGTCACCGTTCTCATGAAAGCTTCTCAATCGTTGACACTTCCAAAACTTTGAATGACTATTGCCTTACTTGAAGGGCGCAGTGCTGTTCTGTGCTTTATTTGGATTTTTTGCATCTTCCAAGCCAAATTTCCAGAAATTCTGTTCTTCTCAGTTATGTACATGTTTATAAAGCGCTCGACACACGTGGAAATATACTGTGTATGCACTCAGTAAATTTTTGAAAGAAAACGAAAGATGTGCATATAAGCATTCATCTTGAGTTAATGAAACAAAATTCGGTGATACTCTACAATGCTATAAGATACTTTAGTTTTATTGAATTTGTAGCTGTAAAAATATAATTTAAACTGATAAATGTTGGAAAAAAGATGAAAATAATGCATTATATACAGTATACATTCACGTAGAACGACACTGGACAGGTGTTGGAATGATGCATTTGAAGTGGAAGAATTGTGAATGCTGTCCATGCTTCCGGCCGTGATGATCCCAATCTGATACTTTCGGGTCTCTCGTCTTATCCACCACTTCCAGGGATCATGGTAGAAACAGGAAGGACTAGTAGCCTATTTTCGGTGCTCTGCAGTGAGCCTCTCCTTTCGTCCAGTTTTTCCTTTACCACTGGATGATACGTGTCAACCATGCAGACACTCCAGATGTGACAAATATTACTAAGCAGGTTTAACAATCCACTTAGTTATTCTTGATTAAAAAGGTTACTTACACTCGAACACACACACACACACACAAACATTTTAAAACGCGATTCCTTGGTTCAAAATAGCGCATTATTTACGATAAATTTTATTCGTCTCAAGCTGAAAATTACCAGAAATATTTCTATTGAACTTTCATTGTAAGCATGGATTTATTGAATTTATTCGCGTCATATTTGGTATAGATGTAGACACGTGGAATATACCGGTACAATAACAAAAGCTTTGTTACGCAAACAGATTTACTTCTCTAAGGAGCAATTTTCTTCCTAGAGGACGGAATTGTACACCTGGTTAGCTATCTGTAAGTAAATATCTCCACGCTAATAGCTACTCAGGTCTCTCCCACATAAGCTTGAGAGGAAGCCTTGCTAAGTACTTATAATCCTATTACCCCCACTGTTAGATGACCTTAGCTAAGTTATTCACCAGAGAAGGTTCCAGTGACTTCTCAGCACAAACCAATAATATAACTTTGCCAGACCGACGATCAAATCAGGTCAGTAATTTCTGCATCAATACTCATTGAAAATAATAAGATATCTTGTTATATTTACATATAATTACGACAGGAAACTATATCAATGCAAGATTCTACATTATGATGCAAAAAGTCCCCTTAACGGAAATCCTTGCAAAAAATAGCAGAAAGCACACGTATAAAGTATCTTATATGGTTACAATTGCAAATACTCAATGGCGGTAAAAACGAAGATTTTTGAGTCGTCCTCCAATTATTATACAAAACGTAGTTTCAGTGAAACATTTCGCAGTTGTCTGTATTTAAGTGAAATATTGATACCCAAATATAGTTACACGTGTGCGCAAAAGCGATATGGATAATTATGGAGTAGAAAAGCAGTATACCCGTACAACACTAAATCCGTCATATCAGTGTTTCCGATTGTGTAAATTGTTTGAGGCAGTTCAGATGTATACAAAATGCACTCTTGTACAACACTACTCTGCCGCGATATGAGTGCGTTCGGTGGAAAAAGGCACTAAGTGGTTACAGAAAAAGCAGACGGGGTAAAGATAGCATCCACGGCTCCGAGTCGCATTTACTGTTGAGCCCGAGGCATATAAAGTCATTGCACTTTTTATTGATCAACTGCAAATTCCCACTAACACTTTGTTTCCCACTCCTCGGATCGCACCTTGATAAGTTGCGCTTTGTCAACAAAACAGTGTCGTCACCCTCCATGCGTACTCTTATCGTGGCCGACTAATATCAGTTACCGTCACTAGGTGCGTGTGCTGTTGTTAAATGCCATATAGGTGTAGTGAAGCCCATGGATGGTACTTTAAAGCCGCAATTTCGTGCTGTTTAGTTTCCAAATTACAGTATAGTACGCGCCTATAATGGTTAGTTTTTCATTGTCAGGCAGAGTAATTTTAGTAAGTAAACCATTAAGTTAGGAACACACCGCGTTGGCGAGGTAACTGTGACCTTATAGTGTAGAGAGGGAGAGAGAAAGAAAATTCCGGGGTGGATTTCACACTGCTTCCGTTGGCTTATTGTACATCAGATACCAGGAGGATAGGATGAGATGAGAGTAATTACAATGGACGGCCGAAATAGGTGGAATGAGAAGAGCCATCGTGGAGGATCCCTAACCTATTCCAAACAGTTCCTCTCGATGCGGGGAGCGCTAGGAGCCCGCGCCGAAAGTCTGACAGAACTCTCTTGGTCCAAAGACGACTGCCAAGAGGCCGCCGAGAGCTCTAGTTCCAGGGCAAAGTCACCACCACAGAAGGGACCCCCACTGTAATCCTCAGTAACACTTAAAAACCGGAAATAGACCGGTTGGATAAAATGAACATGAAATGAAACGACAGGAAGTTCGGGGAATGAAGAAGCTTAGTAAACCGAAAAAGCCCCCGAAAAAACCGAGACGGAGAGGTCAGCCACTTGCATCGACCCCACGATTTCCGGAATATCATTCTCAGACGAAATGCCTGAGCGACCTGGCTCGGCACCTTAGTGTTATTTGTGAACAAATATAATGAGCAGTTGATGGCACTGCACCCTGCTTCGAAAGCAGGCAAATCAGGATTAAGAGATCGTAAGAAATATATGTATGTTTGGCAAATTGTAGTGTGCAATAATATTCTTCAACCACTAATTAAGCTATTAAGTTACACAAATCTGAAATAGTTGCCTTTTCTTTTCAATTGTGAGTTTGATAACATACAAGATGAATGTTATAAATGCATGAAACAAATCTCATGCGATTAGCTCTACGTTCCACTTCACCCAGAGTAGTAGCATCAAATAAAAAACGAAATAGCAGACGTGCTTGAGATTCCCTGTCGCAGTAGCATGTTCCACTATTATACATTACATACTTTAAATGCTTCTCTATGATAGTTGTTAGTGTTACCATTACATCTTAAACACTTCCAGTCATAGCTTTACTCGGTGTTTCTAAAACCTGATCTATCGCCTCAGGAGCTTCTAGTAGTTTTAGTGAAGATGTTTGTAAGTACGTATTATGTAATGGCAATACTACTGAAATCATTTTAAATATAGGGACGGTCTCAAAACAAAACGGTGAAATCATTTACTTCACTGCGTCAAAGGTTAAATTAGTGTAACAAATGCCTCGATTGACCTTCCTCCTTTTATATCGAGACGTCACAAACTTTCCGGAAACTTGACGACGGTAGTAGAAACTGAAACTTGCAGAAACATCTCGAATATCGGAAAGAATCGTGATGTCGCGAGAAGTCTCGCGTTCTTAGCGTCCTGTTACGTCGCGCAGCTCCGTTGATTACCATCGAACTACAATGCCTTATGTTCCAGCTTCTCTACTGCATACCAGAGCGAAAATGAGAGCGATCACATGCCGGACGGCGTTGTGACATTATGGTAACACTTTTGGCATGATGTTGAGCTTAGTACACTGCGCCTTTGGCCACTAGCCATGATGGTTTCGCCAAATGTGTTAAAGTTTACTCTGCCAAATTCCATCAAGAACAATGCTAATTCTGATGACGATGTCTTCGTGATTCTTGCTTGCGTTAGGCATAGTACCATAATAGTAGGGGGTAAAGGGGGATTTCGGGACTCAAAGGATGCCGCCCATGTAAAACATCATGTACATATGTAACACTTAAGATAAACATCAGCCGACAGACCACCCACACAGCGCTGCCTCTTTGCCAAGACAACAGTCTAAAAGCTTCCCCATGTACCTGTCAATCAAAGTATGTGCTGCCGGCTAACTACCCCCTCCCCCTTTGCCAAACCACCTGTCTAAAAGATTTTACTTGCAGGGCTCTTAATCACTTGAACAATCGTCTTTCACATTCACAGATCAAATTCAATTTAATCGATTGACCACGCCCACTCGAATTTCTAATTTTTGAGCTACAAGGTTCATCTGCATATCAAATCGATCTAGTTTTTCACGAGGAATCTGAATCTCTCATCATAAATACAAAATTCTTTTGATTTCAATTCGATAGTCTCTTTTAATTAAAAACACGTAGGATTTCTCTATCTCTGGCAATTCGAGAGCTACAAGGCTCATTTGCATGACAAATCAGTCTAACTTTTCACAAAGAATCTGAATATACAAACATAGTTCAACTGTCATGGCGAAAAAACTCGATAAAATTACTGAGTGGAATATTTGATATAAATTATTAGATATCAATTGAACATGCGTTAGTGGTAATATTTTTGCAAGGAATTATAACACTCACACGATTGAACATGTTAAAAGCTTTATTATTCAATACCAACATATGAAATGAAAAATAGCAAGAGAGAATTGCTTTTATAAAACATACTAACTTATCACATCAAAAACCAATATGGCGGCGAAGTGATTGTGTTTCCAACGAGCAGAGGGCAACCAACAGGGAATTGAACCTGGGACCTCTCGAACACCGAGAATGCCAACATCATTACAACTCCAAACATTATAAGTCTTAATATCCGTTCTTAAACGAGGACATACATTCGACTTTCAGTGAGGATGCAATCACATGACTTTACGACTATGTATAATTAAACAACTGCAAAAAGGATTGAATGTAGAACGCAATTATAACACTCGCTATAAATAAAAACTGTTCTTATTCCATTATAAGCCCCTATCCAGTACAAGAATTAACTTCACGAATAATCAATAAACTTAAATTACAATTACACTAATTAAAATGACAATAATGCTTAAAGAATTGAGGTTACAATAAAACGCCATAACACTTTTCTTATTCCTTTATCAGCCCATACACAGCACAAGTACAAGACACACGATTGGTTAATTTTAAGAAATTTGAATTACAATTACGCTAATTAAAATGTTAATAACGGTTAAATAATTGAGATTACAATAAAATACTATGAGACTTTTCTTGCTCATTTATCACCCTTCATCCAGTACAAGAATGAATTCCAGCTATCCAACTTTAATTACAATTACGCAAATTAAAATGTCAATAACACTTAGAGAATTGAAGCTACAATAAAACGCCGTAACACTTTCCTTATTCCTTTATCAGCCCATACCCATTTGTGATTGGCTAATTTAAGAAATTTTAATTACAATTACGCCAGTTAAAATGCCAATAACGCTTTGAGAATTGAAGTTACAATAAAACGCTATTAGACTTTTCTCAATTCTTAACCATCCCCTATTCAGTACGAGTATTAGATTCGGGATTAATTCAATACATTTTAATCACAATTATACCTTTACTTTAAGTTTAAAAATGCAAATAACAACCCAATTTGCAACACTATAGCGAAATGAGTGATACAAATTCTTCACGAAATTACATCTACATGTCAACTACTACTTGGATTATACGCCCAGTGTATTCAAACATTATTCGTAACTATCAAAAGACATATAAAATGTTTTTATTTACGCAAATGTCAGACCTATACCAAAATATGGTGTGTTCCATTCACGTGACCTTCTATACCTCTCTGAAACAAATTATTGTTAAAAAGCTTGTACATCTTTTTACTTCATGCTAATCGAGTAAAAACTAGTAGAAATAGTCTTCATACTTGCTTCCTTGTAAGTAGAAGCTAACTAAGGGAGTACCATAGGTTAAAGTGATAGTCATAGTCAAAAGTTGGCTGCTATGTCACTCTCCTGTAAGAGAAAAGTATATGTTTTTAAAAGCTGAAACAAATAACAATGATTATATCAAAAAAAAGGGTTCACTCCACAAAAATCATGTATTTAACATAAATTGTGTGTTTTAATGTGCTCTACATTTTTGTGTGGTAAGCTTTTATCTATCTCTTATGGTTTACTAGTTATAACAATTTATTCAGAATAAAAAAGGTCTTCAGAGATTATACTCAGAAAATTCAAGTTATACATTTTATTTGTCCGGTAATTATCTTTAATATGCGATATTCTAATCAAAATCGTTAGAACCATTTTTAGAAATAAAATTTTTCGAAAAAACGTTCCATGTAAAGGGTAGTTTGGGGGTGGGGCTTTTCTCAAAAATCTTCGTGTCGCATACCTGGAAGATACTAAACTTAAATACCAAACCGAATTTGCGTTTTTGAGCTATGCTGCCCAGTCACACACATATACACACCAACACACGCAAACACACAGACATGCAGACACACACGAATCTTTTTCTAAAATGGATTATTTTGGATACAGGGGACCCTAAAAACATATATATTCCCAGTGAAAAATCAGCATCCGATTTTGGGTGGAATACAATACCTTCTCTATACACTATGTACAAAGTACGTGTAGAGAAAGTAAAAACAACAGCTAACACAATTTGAAATCACTTAGACTGCCTACAACTAACTGAGCTGTATTCTCTAATTTTCAACACTGTACATTTTCAACAAGGAGATACCATAGTAAAACCGACAGCTAACATGGCTTGAAATCACTTAGACAGCCTACAACTAACTGAGCTGTATTCTCTAATTTTCAACACTGTACATTTTCAACAAGGAGATACCATAGTAAAACCAACAGCTAACATGGCTTGAAATCACTTAGACAGCCTACAACTGACTCAGAAGTATTCTCTAATTTCAACACTGTAGTATAAACTATAGCTTGAAGCATAACGTACCTTGACGATTATGCATAAATTGAAATACCACACCAAAAATAACAGCTAACATTGCTTGAAATCACTTAGACAGCCTACAACTAACTGAGCTGTATTCTCTAATTTTCAACACTGTACATTTTCAACAAGGAGATACCATAGTAAAACCAACAGCTAACATGGCTTGAAATCACTTAGACAGCCTACAACTGACACAGAAGTATTCTCTAATTTCAACACTGTAGTATAAACTATAGCTTGAAGCATCACGTACCTTGACGATTATGCATAAATAAATACCTTCAAATGAAATACCATACCAAAATAACAGCTAACATTGCTTGAAATCACTTAGACAGCCTACAACTGACACAGCAGTATTCTCTAACTTCAACAGAGAAGTATAATTTATAACTCGAAGCACTCATCACATAACTTGAGGATCGAGCATAAATAAACATTTTCATAAATGGGGGGGGGGATATTTAGTAGCCACTTATCACAATCGCTATGAAAGAAAGCCGCGCAAGGCTGCTCACCTCTTGGCTAACATATAACACAAGGGAAAACGGAAACATACTACCTATTACAAAAAGCGAAGCATGATCCGACCAGTTCCAGACGATAAAGAAGGCTGGCGACATTTTGAACAAAACATCCTAGCTCTCCCCTTCAGAGCTTTCTGTTAGAAAAACATCCTCACTCGGCCCCTCTAGGCTAAGAACAGGCAGATACACGCATTCCCCTTCCTTAGGTATACACTGAAGAAAACATGTTTTTATGTGAGCAACTATATAAGCCTGAGGTCTGCAATATAGAGCTACTTATTCGATATAACCGCCGTGAAAAAGCATTCTTGAAAACAAACGTCAAAGCTTTTGATGATATGAACGAATACAGGAGAGAGTGTGCTGAAGATTCGCGTCATTATACATACTTTCACAAAGAATCGTGCAATGGACGAATGCATACGATTACATGCATATACCCTGCTTACCATAATCAGATACCTTCAAGGAATCCCTGTACCGAAGAGTGCTCTGTCTACAAGATAGATATATTGTAAGTACAATACATTCACGTCTTTCTACTATTATAAGTACTACAAATGTATTCGAATAATGATGGCTAATTCCAAAACATTTTTATATATCAAGGGGTCGGAACACACAAGAGCTTCACGATTCAGATACCATAGATGTAACGGATATGTTTAGATCAGCACATGAGATTGAAGATCACTTAGAATTATGCATTCATGTGGCGATTTGTTCAAAACCCGCAGTGCATGATAGAATAACATCATACTTCATCTGCAACTTGACCTGTAGCGTGTATTGGTCAAGGCACATGAGACAAAGGTAATTACAAACTAAAAATACGATGAGTGACCAGCACGTCACACATTTATTTCTTGAAAAAGTTAATAACCCTCATTGTTCTTTCCAGAGTTCGAGAGTCAATCCCCATACCGCCAGAGCTCATAGACCCTGTTAGGACTGACGTTGACGAGGTGGATGTCTGCATTTCAAACCCATGGAACACCTGCCCTGTACAAGATTATGATGACATTCCGAATACGAGTACGTCGAATCAAGCATCAATGTGAGTATAATATATTGCTATTACATCAAGAAAGAAACTAACCTTATTTCCATTGCAGTGATCGAATCAAAGGAAAATTAATAACATTTACTAATTTTCAATAATTCTAATGTTCCAGATCCAAGGAGATATAAGAGGAGAAAGACCCTTTTGCTAGTCATCTCAGGAAGCTGAGATTGCTGGAAGACCGCATGCACAGCATTTGTAAACGAGAGGCAAGCATAGAGAAATATGAAACCCAGAGCAGACCAACTGAACGTATCCATCCAATTCTACATATCCAAAACAAATAGTTCTAGTGTAGCGCTTTATTATGAACTACCAGTGCTTCTCAACAGCAGTGATCCTAATGACTTTGTATATACATGACATATATAAAGCGCGCCTATGACTCCCTAAATTCTGCATGTGCACAAAAGACAAAGTGCGCACATTGTGAATATATTGAAAAATATAGTGCTATAATATATAATTGCATTCATGAAAAAAACGAAGCCGCTAGACTCTTTTAATAAAATAAAACAAAGGATGAGTAGGATTTAAAAAGAAATGAAGATGTAAAGAAGCTGGCACATTTATAAGCAAACATTTATTTAATCTAACTAATGAAAATAAAACATTTTGAAGAGGCACGGACATGGAGAAGGAATGTAATGAAAATACTTATAAATAAAATTATTATGTACATATAATCCCACTAATGTTTTTATTCCACAAAAACAAATACAAATTTTCAACATCCTATTCCTTTGCATAATTAGGCATTTAAATTATCGATTACATGACAGGTGATAAGGGCTTGTAGGTAAATACATTATTGTGTATAATCAGACAATTTAATATTGTAATTTCTGGTGATAGACGTCCTGCATGCTTTAAGGTTGAGAGCGAAAATACCCCTTTACAACAGCAAAACAGGAACACCAGGCTGAGTCGCAAATATCTAGAGGGCACTTCTGTTTACTAGCATTCATACAGGAAATAATCCGTTTCTTCAGCTTTACTTTTATCACACACTTCTCTAACAAGAGTGTAAGTAATACATAGCTCGACCAATGAAAAACAGTTTCAATGCTAAAAACCCAATCAAGTTTACGGTAGAAGCCCATCTATAAAAGTGGAACAGGCAGATATCAGATAACTCAATTTAGAGAAAAGGTCTCAGCGCAGTGATTGGTAGGAATCATCTGAAAAACTACGAGCTAATTCGCAAAAAAGAAGATACCTAATCAATCAAGAACCTTGAAACGGCTGGTAGGATTTTTAAGAAATTCGCTCTCCTTGTTCTTAAATGTATAATATACAGCGACAGCTTAATTTACTTATAATGCTTTTTCAGAAACTTTACAGGTGATTGGCTAGCTTCATGAGAAAAAATTGCATTACATAAGAACTTCATATATTTCTACAAAAGAGAATTTGTACAAGTAAGTTCGATACAAAAGGTTTTTCACACTGAATACACGATTTGAGGGCAACCGAACACTTAAAAAGCAAGTTTTAGACAAAGTATAGTGTGCGAGTGAGTGCATGTGAAGCAGCGTACCTCTAAAAATACACAAATTCGAAGTGACAATTGAAGTGCTTTGGCACATTAAATTTCTTATTTCTAATGTACAACGGAGTAACATGTAATGAAAACATTCTGCTATTATTTAGAATTATAAGCGTGAATTAAATATAAAAGAAAATCTCATCTTAATGATGGGCGATTCGTTCAAGTCATGGGTGCAGGAGCACAAGGACACTAATCGGTTGAAAATACCAATTGAGCATTTTCAGAAAAATATTAGTGTTGTATGTACAGTATAACTTAAACACTCAATTTTTATTGACTTCAGATTTATACTACTTCAACTCTCTTAAACCGGAAGTGATGTTTCGTTTCATCTTTATTGGTTTACTCATGTCAATGCAAATCGTGAGGCCGCGCCATGGTCGAGTGGTTAGACTACTCTCCTCTCACCAAGGAGGTCCGGAGTCGACCCCAGGCAACAGCATGTGGGATTTGTTGTGGACAAAGCGGCGCAGGGGGCGGGTTTTCTCAGGTTTCCCCCTGCCATCACATTCCACCGGTGCTCCACGTTCATTCCATATATCAGTAGTGTTATCGCCTGCGGTGCCACAAGTAGTAAAAGCAGGCGTTAAACACATAAAAAAGTGAACGTATTTCAATGAGAATCGCAGGGCTAAACATTATAAAAGATCCGACTAACCTAGTAATTTCCGCTAATGTCCCTAATTATAAGGGGAACAATTGAATAAGAACATGTTTTTTCTGGAAAATGTTTATCTTGAATAGCATGAAGTAACAGAAGAATATAATTATTTTAATATTGTCTATCATGAAATCTCAACCCTTGTGCACGCTTCTGCTAAAGAATGTTTCCTTACACCTACATCACGCCGAAAAGAATACTACAGGTGAACTCATGGTTTCACTACAGAATTTCATGTCTAGTTCTTTATTACATTAAAACTCTTATAAAGTGAAGGAAATGAAAATCCATTTATGTTGATAGAACTAAACCGAACACGCAGTTTTAAATGGTCACTCCTACAATCACTGCTTCTAATCAGATCTGCAATCAATACAAAAACAAGGTTAAACATTCAATGCACTTAGTTATAATATCAGAAAATAAGACTGTCTCCGTGGTCAAACGGGTAAGTGAGCTGACTTCTCACCTGCAGATCCACGGCTAGGACGGCGAATTTTTCTTTAACCGCAATTACTCCCTATCCCCACAGAGTCTGGAAGGTATAAATGGGCATGTGTTTAGTAATATAAAAAATTAATTACCACAAAGTTCTAAACCTACACTAATACGACTTGCTTCATAAGTCAAAGCCCCTATGTGACCATTGTATTGCAACAGGTCCCTAAAGAGATATAATTACACATTCATATATCTCAAGGTTTTTCTCAAGATCGCTCAACATCCAGGATTCACAAATATTAGTTTCTTATATGCTCTCTTTATAACATGGAAAATATTTTAACATCTTCAATTTCTTCTTCTTTTATTATTATTATTATTATTATTATTAATATTATTAGTTTGTCACATTTCTGGGAAAAAACACGACTGTAACTCAAGTACAAAATTAAAAAAATCGGATGCTAGCAGTTTTGGTTTGTATGAGAACTGGTAAAATAACTTAAGGATAAACCCATGCGGATTTTATTATAAAAACGTTACAAACTTATTTGTTGCTTGCCAAGCGGTAGATCTGCGATCGATTCATAGTACAGGCATAGGAATTTTTTCCCCAGCTAGGCTACATGGACCGGGGTGCACTCAGCCTCGCGAGGTCCCTGGAGGGGGCCAATTGAGGAGCTACTTGATGGAGAAGTAGCGGCTCCAGGTCATGAGGACAGCATTAACTGGTCAGGGGGGGGAGGGAGATCAAAGCGCAGTCCACGTCTCACCTCCTCAATAGTGCACCCATCCATGACGTCTGTAACGGAGCGAGATGGGGGACACAGCAGCAGTCCAAGGCTCTTAGCTGTGCAAGGGAGTCACAAGCTTATACTAAAAAGCCTGCGATTTTCACAATGCACACAATAATTTTCTTAATAAGTAACATTTAATTAGTTGACCCACCCTAACCTAAATAACCTAAATTAACCTAACCTTCCTAAACTAATCTAACATCATAGCCAATAATAAACATCAGACACACCACATTCATTATAGAAATACATTACAACATCATATGACCTCATTTGGCAATTTTTCGCTCTATTACAGCAGAATCATTCACCTCACGCATATTCAAGAAGATGTCTTTTGACTGCTTCCCTTTGTAAGCTGCTTGCGAGTACATTAGCAATCGCAGCCGATCTACCAGAGAATTTACATCATCATAAGAAGATGTTTTATCTACACCTCTGACTTGGTCCAAACACTTCATTGCTGAGACATGTAGCTTCTCTTTAATCTTGAATAGTAATAATAATGGCTAACACAAGACTCGTGACTTTGAATTATATACATCATTAAATGATGTTGCCATGCATGTTGCATCAGGAAGGCAAATCACAGCACAGGCAAACACAATTGCAATGAGATACTTTCACAGCATTGTGCAAAACATAACATAGAATTCCATCAGAAAATTAGAAAAATAGTTGCACAATGCTAATTCAACAAATCAATGTATGATATCCTAAGGACAACCTAACCTCAGTCATCATATTCAACATAACGCAAGCAATAACATTATACGTTAAATGAAGAAAATTCATTCTGTATATATTAATTATGACAGACAATAGACACATCTTTATCTACCAATACGTTTAATTTTTGGAGAACTCTTCAAATGGGGTATACGCTTTCCAAGAAACACGATACTCTCTTCGAGAAAGAAATGGTCAGATAGTGGTATGTACTTCGGTTCCTTTAGTTCCTTTTACATGTCTCAGCAATGAAGTGTTTGGACCAAGTCAGAGGTGTAGATAAAACATCTTCTTATGATGATGTAAATTCTCTGGTAGATCGGCTGCGATTGCTAATGTACTCGCAAGCAGCTTACAAAGGGAAGCAGTCAAAAGACATCTTCTTGAATATGCGTGAGGTGAATGATTCTGCTGTAATAGAGCGAAAAATTGCCAAATGAGGTCATATGATGTTGTAATGTATTTCTATAATGAATGTGGTGTGTCTGATGTTTATTATTGGCTATGATGTTAGATTAGTTTAGGAAGGTTAGGTTAATTTAGGTTATTTAGGTTAGGGTGGGTCAACTAATTAAATGTTACTTATTAAGAAAATTATTGTGTGCATTGTGAAAATCGCAGGCTTTTTAGTATAAGCTTGTGACTCCCTTGCACAGCTAAGAGCCTTGGACTGCTGCTGTGTCCCCCATCTCGCTCCGTTACAGACGTCATGGATGGGTGCACTATTGAGGAGGTGAGACGTGGACTGCGCTTTGATCTCCCTCCCCCCCCTGACCAGTTAATGCTGTCCTCATGACCTGGAGCCGCTACTTCTCCATCAAGTAGCTCCTCAATTGGCCCCCTCCAGGGACCTCGCGAGGCTGAGTGCACCCCGGTCCATGTAGCCTAGCTGGGGAAAAAATTCCTATGCCTGTACTATGAATCGATCGCAGATCTACCGCTTGGCAAGCAACAAATAAGTTTGTAACGTTTTTATAATAAAATCCGCATGGGTTTATCCTTAAGTTATTTTACCAGTTCTCATACAAACCAAAACTGCTAGCATCCGATTTTTTTAATTTTGTACTTGAGTTACAGTCGTGTTTTTTCCCAGAAATGTGACAAACTAATAATATTAATAATAATAATAATAATAATAATAATAAAAGAAGAAGAAATTGAAGATGTTAAAATATTTTCCATGTTATAAAGAGAGCATATAAGAAACTAATATTTGTGAATCCTGGATGTTGAGCGATCTTGAGAAAAACCTTGAGATATATGAATGTGTAATTATATCTCTTTAGGGACCTGTTGCAATACAATGGTCACATAGGGGCTTTGACTTATGAAGCAAGTCGTATTAGTGTAGGTTTAGAACTTTGTGGTAATTAATTTTTTATATTACTAAACACATGCCCATTTATACCTTCCAGACTCTGTGGGGATAGGGAGTAATTGCGGTTAAAGAAAAATTCGCCGTCCTAGCCGTGGATCTGCAGGTGAGAAGTCAGCTCACTTACCCGTTTGACCACGGAGACAGTCTTATTTTCTGATATTATAACTAAGTGCATTGAATGTTTAACCTTGTTTTTGTATTGATTGCAGATCTGATTAGAAGCAGTGATTGTAGGAGTGACCATTTAAAACTGCGTGTTCGGTTTAGTTCTATCAACATAAATGGATTTTCATTTCCTTCACTTTATAAGAGTTTTAATGTAATAAAGAACTAGACATGAAATTCTGTAGTGAAACCATGAGTTCACCTGTAGTATTCTTTTCGGCGTGATGTAGGTGTAAGGAAACATTCTTTAGCAGAAGCGTGCACAAGGGTTGAGATTTCATGATAGACAATATTAAAATAATTATATTCTTCTGTTACTTCATGCTATTCAAGATAAACATTTTCCAGAAAAAACATGTTCTTATTCAATTGTTCCCCTTATAATTAGGGACATTAGCGGAAATTACTAGGTTAGTCGGATCTTTTATAATGTTTAGCCCTGCGATTCTCATTGAAATACGTTCACTTTTTTATGTGTTTAACGCCTGCTTTTACTACTTGTGGCACCGCAGGCGATAACACTACTGATATATGGAATGAACGTGGAGCACCGGTGGAATGTGATGGCAGGGGGAAACCTGAGAAAACCCGCCCCCTGCGCCGCTTTGTCCACAACAAATCCCACATGCTGTTGCCTGGGGTCGACTCCGGACCTCCTTGGTGAGAGGAGAGTAGTCTAACCACTCGACCATGGCGCGGCCTCACGATTTGCATTGACATGAGTAAACCAATAAAGATGAAACGAAACATCACTTCCGGTTTAAGAGAGTTGAAGTAGTATAAATCTGAAGTCAATAAAAATTGAGTGTTTAAGTTATACTGTACATACAACACTAATATTTTTCTGAAAATGCTCAATTGGTATTTTCAACCGATTAGTGTCCTTGTGCTCCTGCACCCATGACTTGAACGAATCGCCCATCATTAAGATGAGATTTTCTTTTATATTTAATTCACGCTTATAATTCTAAATAATAGCAGAATGTTTTCATTACATGTTACTCCGTTGTACATTAGAAATAAGAAATTTAATGTGCCAAAGCACTTCAATTGTCACTTCGAATTTGTGTATTTTTAGAGGTACGCTGCTTCACATGCACTCACTCGCACACTATACTTTGTCTAAAACTTGCTTTTTAAGTGTTCGGTTGCCCTCAAATCGTGTATTCAGTGTGAAAAACCTTTTGTATCGAACTTACTTGTACAAATTCTCTTTTGTAGAAATATATGAAGTTCTTATGTAATGCAATTTTTTCTCATGAAGCTAGCCAATCACCTGTAAAGTTTCTGAAAAAGCATTATAAGTAAATTAAGCTGTCGCTGTATATTATACATTTAAGAACAAGGAGAGCGAATTTCTTAAAAATCCTACCAGCCGTTTCAAGGTTCTTGATTGATTAGGTATCTTCTTTTTTGCGAATTAGCTCGTAGTTTTTCAGATGATTCCTACCAATCACTGCGCTGAGACCTTTTCTCTAAATTGAGTTATCTGATATCTGCCTGTTCCACTTTTATAGATGGGCTTCTACCGTAAACTTGATTGGGTTTTTAGCATTGAAACTGTTTTTCATTGGTCGAGCTATGTATTACTTACACTCTTGTTAGAGAAGTGTGTGATAAAAGTAAAGCTGAAGAAACGGATTATTTCCTGTATGAATGCTAGTAAACAGAAGTGCCCTCTAGATATTTGCGACTCAGCCTGGTGTTCCTGTTTTGCTGTTGTAAAGGGGTATTTTCGCTCTCAACCTTAAAGCATGCAGGACGTCTATCACCAGAAATTACAATATTAAATTGTCTGATTATACACAATAATGTATTTACCTACAAGCCCTTATCACCTGTCATGTAATCGATAATTTAAATGCCTAATTATGCAAAGGAATAGGATGTTGAAAATTTGTATTTGTTTTTGTGGAATAAAAACATTAGTGGGATTATATGTACATAATAATTTTATTTATAAGTATTTTCATTACATTCCTTCTCCATGTCCGTGCCTCTTCAAAATGTTTTATTTTCATTAGTTAGATTAAATAAATGTTTGCTTATAAATGTGCCAGCTTCTTTACATCTTCATTTCTTTTTAAATCCTACTCATCCTTTGTTTTATTTTATTAAAAGAGTCTAGCGGCTTCGTTTTTTTCATGAATGCAATTATATATTATAGCACTATATTTTTCAATATATTCACAATGTGCGCACTTTGTCTTTTGTGCACATGCAGAATTTAGGGAGTCATAGGCGCGCTTTATATATGTCATGTATATACAAAGTCATTAGGATCACTGCTGTTGAGAAGCACTGGTAGTTCATAATAAAGCGCTACACTAGAACTATTTGTTTTGGATATGTAGAATTGGATGGATACGTTCAGTTGGTCTGCTCTGGGTTTCATATTTCTCTATGCTTGCCTCTCGTTTACAAATGCTGTGCATGCGGTCTTCCAGCAATCTCAGCTTCCTGAGATGACTAGCAAAAGGGTCTTTCTCCTCTTATATCTCCTTGGATCTGGAACATTAGAATTATTGAAAATTAGTAAATGTTATTAATTTTCCTTTGATTCGATCACTGCAATGGAAATAAGGTTAGTTTCTTTCTTGATGTAATAGCAATATATTATACTCACATTGATGCTTGATTCGACGTACTCGTATTCGGAATGTCATCATAATCTTGTACAGGGCAGGTGTTCCATGGGTTTGAAATGCAGACATCCACCTCGTCAACGTCAGTCCTAACAGGGTCTATGAGCTCTGGCGGTATGGGGATTGACTCTCGAACTCTGGAAAGAACAATGAGGGTTATTAACTTTTTCAAGAAATAAATGTGTGACGTGCTGGTCACTCATCGTATTTTTAGTTTGTAATTACCTTTGTCTCATGTGCCTTGACCAATACACGCTACAGGTCAAGTTGCAGATGAAGTATGATGTTATTCTATCATGCACTGCGGGTTTTGAACAAATCGCCACATGAATGCATAATTCTAAGTGATCTTCAATCTCATGTGCTGATCTAAACATATCCGTTACATCTATGGTATCTGAATCGTGAAGCTCTTGTGTGTTCCGACCCCTTGATATATAAAAATGTTTTGGAATTAGCCATCATTATTCGAATACATTTGTAGTACTTATAATAGTAGAAAGACGTGAATGTATTGTACTTACAATATATCTATCTTGTAGACAGAGCACTCTTCGGTACAGGGATTCCTTGAAGGTATCTGATTATGGTAAGCAGGGTATATGCATGTAATCGTATGCATTCGTCCATTGCACGATTCTTTGTGAAAGTATGTATAATGACGCGAATCTTCAGCACACTCTCTCCTGTATTCGTTCATATCATCAAAAGCTTTGACGTTTGTTTTCAAGAATGCTTTTTCACGGCGGTTATATCGAATAAGTAGCTCTATATTGCAGACCTCAGGCTTATATAGTTGCTCACATAAAAACATGTTTTCTTCAGTGTATACCTAAGGAAGGGGAATGCGTGTATCTGCCTGTTCTTAGCCTAGAGGGGCCGAGTGAGGATGTTTTTCTAACAGAAAGCTCTGAAGGGGAGAGCTAGGATGTTTTGTTCAAAATGTCGCCAGCCTTCTTTATCGTCTGGAACTGGTCGGATCATGCTTCGCTTTTTGTAATAGGTAGTATGTTTCCGTTTTCCCTTGTGTTATATGTTAGCCAAGAGGTGAGCAGCCTTGCGCGGCTTTCTTTCATAGCGATTGTGATAAGTGGCTACTAAATATCCCCCCCCCCATTTATGAAAATGTTTATTTATGCTCGATCCTCAAGTTATGTGATGAGTGCTTCGAGTTATAAATTATACTTCTCTGTTGAAGTTAGAGAATACTGCTGTGTCAGTTGTAGGCTGTCTAAGTGATTTCAAGCAATGTTAGCTGTTATTTTGGTATGGTATTTCATTTGAAGGTATTTATTTATGCATAATCGTCAAGGTACGTGATGCTTCAAGCTATAGTTTATACTACAGTGTTGAAATTAGAGAATACTTCTGTGTCAGTTGTAGGCTGTCTAAGTGATTTCAAGCCATGTTAGCTGTTGGTTTTACTATGGTATCTCCTTGTTGAAAATGTACAGTGTTGAAAATTAGAGAATACAGCTCAGTTAGTTGTAGGCTGTCTAAGTGATTTCAAGCAATGTTAGCTGTTATTTTTGGTGTGGTATTTCAATTTATGCATAATCGTCAAGGTACGTTATGCTTCAAGCTATAGTTTATACTACAGTGTTGAAATTAGAGAATACTTCTGAGTCAGTTGTAGGCTGTCTAAGTGATTTCAAGCCATGTTAGCTGTTGGTTTTACTATGGTATCTCCTTGTTGAAAATGTACAGTGTTGAAAATTAGAGAATACAGCTCAGTTAGTTGTAGGCTGTCTAAGTGATTTCAAGCCATGTTAGCTGTCGGTTTTACTATGGTATCTCCTTGTTGAAAATGTACAGTGTTGAAAATTAGAGAATACAGCTCAGTTAGTTGTAGGCAGTCTAAGTGATTTCAAATTGTGTTAGCTGTTGTTTTTACTTTCTCTACACGTACTTTGTACATAGTGTATAGAGAAGGTATTGTATTCCACCCAAAATCGGATGCTGATTTTTCACTGGGAATATATATGTTTTTAGGGTCCCCTGTATCCAAAATAATCCATTTTAGAAAAAGATTCGTGTGTGTCTGCATGTCTGTGTGTTTGCGTGTGTTGGTGTGTATATGTGTGTGACTGGGCAGCATAGCTCAAAAACGCAAATTCGGTTTGGTATTTAAGTTTAGTATCTTCCAGGTATGCGACACGAAGATTTTTGAGAAAAGCCCCACCCCCAAACTACCCTTTACATGGAACGTTTTTTCGAAAAATTTTATTTCTAAAAATGGTTCTAACGATTTTGATTAGAATATCGCATATTAAAGATAATTACCGGACAAATAAAATGTATAACTTGAATTTTCTGAGTATAATCTCTGAAGACCTTTTTTATTCTGAATAAATTGTTATAACTAGTAAACCATAAGAGATAGATAAAAGCTTACCACACAAAAATGTAGAGCACATTAAAACACACAATTTATGTTAAATACATGATTTTTGTGGAGTGAACCCTTTTTTTTGATATAATCATTGTTATTTGTTTCAGCTTTTAAAAACATATACTTTTCTCTTACAGGAGAGTGACATAGCAGCCAACTTTTGACTATGACTATCACTTTAACCTATGGTACTCCCTTAGTTAGCTTCTACTTACAAGGAAGCAAGTATGAAGACTATTTCTACTAGTTTTTACTCGATTAGCATGAAGTAAAAAGATGTACAAGCTTTTTAACAATAATTTGTTTCAGAGAGGTATAGAAGGTCACGTGAATGGAACACACCATATTTTGGTATAGGTCTGACATTTGCGTAAATAAAAACATTTTATATGTCTTTTGATAGTTACGAATAATGTTTGAATACACTGGGCGTATAATCCAAGTAGTAGTTGACATGTAGATGTAATTTCGTGAAGAATTTGTATCACTCATTTCGCTATAGTGTTGCAAATTGGGTTGTTATTTGCATTTTTAAACTTAAAGTAAAGGTATAATTGTGATTAAAATGTATTGAATTAATCCCGAATCTAATACTCGTACTGAATAGGGGATGGTTAAGAATTGAGAAAAGTCTAATAGCGTTTTATTGTAACTTCAATTCTCAAAGCGTTATTGGCATTTTAACTGGCGTAATTGTAATTAAAATTTCTTAAATTAGCCAATCACAAATGGGTATGGGCTGATAAAGGAATAAGGAAAGTGTTACGGCGTTTTATTGTAGCTTCAATTCTCTAAGTGTTATTGACATTTTAATTTGCGTAATTGTAATTAAAGTTGGATAGCTGGAATTCATTCTTGTACTGGATGAAGGGTGATAAATGAGCAAGAAAAGTCTCATAGTATTTTATTGTAATCTCAATTATTTAACCGTTATTAACATTTTAATTAGCGTAATTGTAATTCAAATTTCTTAAAATTAACCAATCGTGTGTCTTGTACTTGTGCTGTGTATGGGCTGATAAAGGAATAAGAAAAGTGTTATGGCGTTTTATTGTAACCTCAATTCTTTAAGCATTATTGTCATTTTAATTAGTGTAATTGTAATTTAAGTTTATTGATTATTCGTGAAGTTAATTCTTGTACTGGATAGGGGCTTATAATGGAATAAGAACAGTTTTTATTTATAGCGAGTGTTATAATTGCGTTCTACATTCAATCCTTTTTGCAGTTGTTTAATTATACATAGTCGTAAAGTCATGTGATTGCATCCTCACTGAAAGTCGAATGTATGTCCTCGTTTAAGAACGGATATTAAGACTTATAATGTTTGGAGTTGTAATGATGTTGGCATTCTCGGTGTTCGAGAGGTCCCAGGTTCAATTCCCTGTTGGTTGCCCTCTGCTCGTTGGAAACACAATCACTTCGCCGCCATATTGGTTTTTGATGTGATAAGTTAGTATGTTTTATAAAAGCAATTCTCTCTTGCTATTTTTCATTTCATATGTTGGTATTGAATAATAAAGCTTTTAACATGTTCAATCGTGTGAGTGTTATAATTCCTTGCAAAAATATTACCACTAACGCATGTTCAATTGATATCTAATAATTTATATCAAATATTCCACTCAGTAATTTTATCGAGTTTTTTCGCCATGACAGTTGAACTATGTTTGTATATTCAGATTCTTTGTGAAAAGTTAGACTGATTTGTCATGCAAATGAGCCTTGTAGCTCTCGAATTGCCAGAGATAGAGAAATCCTACGTGTTTTTAATTAAAAGAGACTATCGAATTGAAATCAAAAGAATTTTGTATTTATGATGAGAGATTCAGATTCCTCGTGAAAAACTAGATCGATTTGATATGCAGATGAACCTTGTAGCTCAAAAATTAGAAATTCGAGTGGGCGTGGTCAATCGATTAAATTGAATTTGATCTGTGAATGTGAAAGACGATTGTTCAAGTGATTAAGAGCCCTGCAAGTAAAATCTTTTAGACAGGTGGTTTGGCAAAGGGGGAGGGGGTAGTTAGCCGGCAGCACATACTTTGATTGACAGGTACATGGGGAAGCTTTTAGACTGTTGTCTTGGCAAAGAGGCAGCGCTGTGTGGGTGGTCTGTCGGCTGATGTTTATCTTAAGTGTTACATATGTACATGATGTTTTACATGGGCGGCATCCTTTGAGTCCCGAAATCCCCCTTTACCCCCTACTCATAATTCTTAACTGATTCTTATGCATGAAATAAATGGAAAACTGCAACGAAACCTGCCGTTGTAGTACAAAGGGCCCCCCACTCCGTGTGGTAACCTGATTCCTCTGTTTACTTACTAAAATCCGTTTTACCTACACATTTGTACCAGTATTCATTAATAGGCGCACAAAAAACGTACAAACTTGTTGTGTGAGTTACTCTTCATTTTAGCAAAAAATATTCAAATGTTCCATGCATTCAAATTTTAATTATTTTCATGCAGTAATAATTTTATTATACTGCATCTGCAGTAGCAATTTCCTAACCTTAAAATGTTTACTTTTGTATTCCCTCTCTAATCTACAATTTTCTGCATGTTGTTAATCCGCATCCTCTATATCAGTCTCTCGTGAGGTACTGACGTCAGAATTCGTGGGGGAATGTTAGTGAGTCACATATACTTGCATACATGCATACATACAATGTTTGGTAGTAAATGTGCTGTTTTAAGTAAACATAAACAAAATGTCAGCTTCTAAATGCGAGAAGTATCATTTTCATATAATTTTCAAACACTCCACATGAACTGCAAATGGAAGTATTTGCTACAAAACTATAAAAACATAAAATGTCCGAAAGAAAGAGCTTGGGAGTTATATAATCATTGTCTAAGGACTAATTTTCCAAATTAGGATTATTTCCAGCACATTTAACAGCAATGTTATCCTCCACATACATTTGCGAGCTAAGTTTCTCTAAAATGAATTATACTAAAAACCAGCATTGTAATTACTACGCGACCATCATTTGGTTCAATCATTAAGGCTCTGTACATCATCCTTACCAGAAGATATTAACAAGCTGGCGCAAAATAAAACATATCACCGAAGAAAGCAAATAAACAAATAAATAAAAAACATACAGCACTTGATGTAAATGAGGCAAACCTTGCCATTACGAACAATACATCCTATCGCATAGAGGCATGCCGCACAGAGAGTTGAATGAGATACTGTGCATTCCAATATTCTCTTTAATTTGAACATGCCTGCTATATATTCTCTGCTTATACAATTAGACTCGCGAATGTTTTGCAAGGGGGTTAAACTCTAAAGGTTGTCTTAAAATCAACAGATGAAAATATACTATAAATAGACGAACACTTGAAAGTAAGAGTTCACTGTAAAGGAATGTTGCCTTTAACCCTCGAAGCACTAAACGGAAAGGAAATGTCTTCGAAAAATATTATCAAATGTGTGCAAACAAGACCAAGACCACAAAATGACTACAGATTTATGCCACAGAGGGAAGCTTGTAATACAGGGTATATACAAATGAATATCGGGGTTTTAACCCTTTATAATATTTATTACATTCAACTTACAGTTATGAATGATATGTCAAATGAAAAAGCAACTCAAACAGTTTTACCAAGAAGCTTATAAATGTTCAATGTTACTACCCTTTGTCACACGGCACACATCAATTCTATAGCCGAGTTCTTCCCAAACGTTGATAAGTGTGTATTCAGTAATTGTAGCAACAGCTGCTTTAATCCGGCTTCTTAATTCAGGGAGGTTAGCTAGTAGCGGAGGCACGTACACACGATCCTTGATGAAGCCCCAAAGATTAAAATCGCGTGGCGTTAGGTCAGGAGAACGTGGAGGCCATGCATAGCAAGCCCTGTCATTGGAGCCCTAGCGGCCTATGCAGCGCTCGGGTACAGTGACGTTCAACCGATCGCGTACTTCATTATGCCAGTGAGGTGGCGCACCATCCTGCTGGAAAATGAAGTTCTCTTGTTCATTTTCTTCCAACTGAGGGAAGAGGCATTGCTCTAGTGTATCAAGGAAGAAGTGCCAGTTACAGTAGGTTAACCAAAAACGAAAGGCCCATAAACTTTTCGCCGGGATACGGCACAAAAAACATTCACTTTAGGGGAATCTCGTTGCATTTGTACCATCTCGTGAAGATTTTCTGAGCAGCAGATGCGCACATTATGAGTGTTAACATGTCCACTAAGGTGAAAGGTCGATCCATCACTGAAGACAACACGATCCATAAAATCGTCATGAAACAATATGTCGTTTGCGAATTTGGCACATGATCCGTGGTCTGTCGGCTTTAGAGCCTGTAATAACTGTAAACAGTAAGGACGTAGCTGTAAGCGTTTTCTTACAACTTTCCAAACAGTCGGCGCAGGAACTTGTAATTCACGACTAGGCTTCCGGACTGATTTCTTTGGGCTACGAGTGAACGACTCTCACTCGCTCAACAGTCTCTTCACTTACTCCTGGTCGTCCCGTGCTCTTCCATTTACAAAGGCAGCCGGTATCTTCAAACTGATTATACCATCTACGAATGTGTTTAACACTAGGAGGATCACAACCGAACTTACTACGGAACGCACGTTGCACAGTAACTACAGATTCGATCTTTGCAAACTGCAAAACACAAAACGCTTTCTGTTTACTAGTCGCCATCTTTGCTACTACCGCTGTCTAGAGGATTGCGGCAGAAACATTGCACGCACATGCGCACTTGTGCCAACAAACAAAACAGTTTGAGTTGCTTTTTCATTTGACATATCATTTATAACTGTAAGTTGAATGTAATAAATATTATATAGAGTTAAATCCCCGATATTCATTTATGTACACCCTGTATAGTAATCGCTTTCCCTCCTAGTTTGTTAGTTTCTAATGACCAATTGCGGGTGTATTGTTGTGTTCCTCAATGGAACTATACTTTTGTAAACTTTATTTTTAAAGCAAGAACGGGAGTTATTAATGCCCTGAAAATTGCAATGAGGAAAAGTTAAAGACATTCTAGTGATATTTAACTTTCAATTCCGGTGATAGGATAGAACAGTCAGAGGGAAGGGCACCAGCCAATGGAGCTCAACACAGCACGTAGACCATCCCAATAGTCTCGTGGTGTCTTACGCGCCCACATACAGCAAAAGATGAAGAGACTACAAAAAAAGTATCAAAAATACGATAATGCAAGCAGAAGCGGGAATCCTACCGGCGCAAGTCTGCCTGCACCAGCATCAACCCGGAGGTCCTGGAGGAAGCTCCACAGTAAAGGACACCAGCCGACCATCCAAGTGTTTAAGGAGAAATCCTTTACACAACTTAAATTTCACCACCGTGCCACCACGCACTACAATCCTGAAATGTATTATGAAGCCAAAATGGATGTTGGAAACGGTGGACAGGAAATTCCTGGTGAAAGAAAGACCATCTACCAACTATGAGAATACCCAAACAAATTGGAACCCAGGAGTTCCTTAAGGCAAGTCACAAGTTACTGTGGAGCGGTATTATTCCTGGATGATTTTCAATATGCCGTCGTAGATTTGGATCCATTTCAAAATGCAGAATACCGGTGTTTTTCTCGATCTATTTTGAGCAATTATAAATTCAAGGGAGAAATATAATTGGGTTATCAAGCTAAGGAAACAAGATTTGAACTAATGCATAATGTTTTGGATTCTCTCTTTCCCTGTCTCTACCGAGCGAAATGGCGCAACTGTAAAGTAAACAATTCGAATTTGGGAGGTTCTGAGCTTCATTAGCAGTGAACGACCACTCTGGCCCATGGGTGTTTGGTTTCCCTGGTTCGGTAGGTGATTGCTGAGGTGTTTTAACATGAATAATAATAATAATAATAATAATAATAATAATAATAATAATGCGTCAAGTTCTATGTCTTATGTTATTATTTTCTTATGGCACTTTCTTGTTTTGATTCACTCCGTTTATACCTATAGTGCTTAATAATAAAAAAAACAGTAACAATACAGCAAAATACTAAGAACTCTCATGCATCGTTTTTTATTACAGAACCTAAATGTTTTGATTTAATCCTGTAGTGGGTCTAGCCTCTATTGTTAAGTAAGAACAACGTATTACACAGTTACAAAACGAGCTATTGGTGGTTACTGACAGAGCAAATGAAGACCTTTTTTAATTACTTGTAAGTATAAAAGCTGACTTTATGTTCTCAGAAATTAAAAGAATTGTAACTGAAATAGAAAACCTGTTTGCGCTGTGTCTGTATACCAGATCACAGAATTCTGTTTCAAACCTTGAAATCTCTATGAGCGAGATTTCCTCGCCGTTTCCGCTAGAATGCAAGAGGAGTACAACGCAGGTTCCTCGCACTAACACCGCCACTGACCGGTGTTTACTTGGATTTTCCCCGTTGAATTCTGTAATTTTTTCAACTACGGAGAGTTATGGCGGTATTAGAGTTGTTAACATTCAACGCATTATAATTTGGCTTTAAATAATCTTAACTTAACCTATGTACTATATAATTCTTAAAATATTTCAAAAGTATTTAACATTTCGATATCTAATCATCAATAACGTATATGAATTCTATTCATTATATCTTCAATCTACATTATCATTTCATGTATAATACACATATTGTACTCAAGAGCTCAAGAACAACATTTGCTATTGTATTATTTGTTCAGTTGTGTTTTTGGTATTTATTTTAGCCATAATTTCAACATTTTTAATGTCCCGCAATTATTAGAGTATAACATTCTGGGATACTTAAAACTCGTGTCACAAACGTGTTACCAAGCTAAGAAATTTCGAAGTATTAAATCCAGGACGAAAGCAAATTAACCTTAGCTGTTACCGAACTTTGCATCAGACACCCCTCTGGGCCGCGCCGTGGTTGAACGTTTAGACCACTCGCCTCTCACCTAGACGGCCAGGGTTCGATCCCAAGCGACCGCATGTGAGATTTGTGGTGGACAAAGCGGCGCCGGGGCGGGTTTTCTCCGGATTCTCCGGTTTCCCCCGCCATCGCATTCCACCGGTGCTCCATCTTCATTCATGTATCATCAGTGTCATCGCCTGCGGTGCCAAAAGTAGTTAAAGCGGGCGTTAAACACTACCCAAAAAAAAAAAAAAAAAAAGAAGACGCCCCTCTGCTGACATTTACAGACAAATCACGATGATATGAGTATAGTTAGTTTTAAACCAATTAAAACTTGCCACGTTTCCACGGGAAACGTACACTTGAGTACACTTCCCGTATTGAACACTGCAAAATACAAATCGTAATGAATCTTGGATCCGATCCTCTTAGAAAGTGGGATCGGAATGGAAACGTATTGAAATATGTTACTTGAAAACACCTTCGTATTCAAATCGTACTGAATACACAGTAATATTATATTATACTGTTTGCAATACGCTGCACGCTCGTCATTTTGCTTTCTTTATTAAAATTGCCAGGTACTGGTGTAAGAGATATATTTTATCCTTTCGATTATCTAGCAATATTTATTCTACCGAAAAGCTTACACTACCCTCCAAATCTGTATATTATACACAGACCTATGTTTAACAGTTTCACCAACGCAAATCCAATGAAAGCTTAATATATTTATTCTCGAACGATCTTAATTCGTACTGAATTTAACATCTGAAAAGTGAGTATTATTCAATTGGAATTAAACTCAAACCGATTTCAATTCCCCATGGAAACATGATAAATGTTTTTGAAAACCCTTCAGTTTCTTTTTTTACCAAAGTTCACTATAGGTGCATAAAACCGATCCCGCAAACCAAACGGCACTTATGACGTCAAATTCAGAGGCATTCGCAGTTGCACACCAGTAAACTAAGCTCATAAAAGGGACGGGTTCACATATTTGCCGCGGGAGCTTTTGGTGTATTTATTACACGTATCCATAAGCTATTTACTATTTTAATACTACATTGCAATAAAATATACACCATTAAATGCTTTCAGCGGAAGAAGCAAGGCAGTGTCGCCAACCTATCACTACGAAAAGAGTCGGTGTACAAAGTGAAAGTTTTGAGATGCAGTAGGTATGAATCATGTTAACCTTGAGCAGTGGTACCAATCTCATCCACAGATATAAAAGAGAGAATATATGCCATGCAGAGCCGATTTTCTGGTGAAAGCCATCTCCACAGAGGAGACCACAAAGAATAGAACGTCTTATACATGAAATTGAACTCCCTTCTAACCCACTCAGGCAGCGAACCCTCCTGCAAGTACAGGTTGGCATATCGCTCTTTAGATCGCCACTCCAATGACAAGGATTGGAAATAAACCGGCAATTATCTCCACTTATTGTTCGTCTCTATCAATGAAACGAAATGTGGGGCAGGGGAGGTAACAGGCAGATTATCTACAAAATGATTTCGCCTCCTTTTTTGTGGCGAACTTTAATGATTTATCTTATTAGATCGTTGGTTTGTGCTTGTGCTTTCCATTGTGCACATGAGTGTGTGTATAGGTATGTATTTATTCCACTGCGAGTGAGTAATATCCGTTTGCAGAATTAAAATATATGTTTAAGATAAAGTCACAAGAAAGAATGCAATGAAGAATAAATATAACAAGAAAACTGTCTAACTATGTATCTAATTAAATGCAGTTTTTAAACAATGAATAAAAATTACATGAACCAACAGTTTCGAAACAGATTACTATAGTTACCAGTTAATGAATTTTTACAACTACGTATAATAGTTAATTACACACTATTTTGAAGTAATTATTTTAATATTTCCATTCATATATTAACTATCTAATACATATAACCAAAAAGCTAAGTATTAGTACTTACAATATTAAGGCAGTACCGTGGCCGAGTGAACAGATCACTCGCCTCTCACCAAGGCAGAACGAATTCGAATCCCGGCGAATGCGTGTAGGGTTTATGGTAGACAAAGCGGTGAGGAGCGGGTTCTTTATATTCTCTAGGCACCATCGCATTCTACCGGTGCTCCTTCATTCCATGTATCATCATTACCATTGCCTGCTGTACCAGATGTAGTAAAATCGGTCGGTAAACACTATCAATACAAATTACAGCAATACTAAATCACAAGCATACACTTAAGTAGCATTTGCAACATAAAATGTCTAAAAGTTTAATACTTAGGATGGTCAATAAAGATTGAGACTGGTGCTATAAAAATGTTATTATCAAGAATTCTGTCAAAATATTTTTTATCCTTCAATGTAGTCTCTATTGATTGCAATAAATTATCGTAGCTTCTCATCCACCTTCAGAAGGCTGTCTCAAATCCATTTTTGATAAGCGCTTCAAAATCGCCTCTGAAACCTTCACTGTTTCAGTCTTGAAGTAAAACAGTTGCACTTAGAGATCTTTTTTGGCCGATGGAAATAATAAAGGCCACACAGTGCCACATCTGAACTACAGGATCGGTGGAGAATCATAGACATGCCTTTCTTGGCCAGACATTTTGTAACAGCTGTCGCTGCGTGAGGACATGCATTGTCGTGGTGAAGCTTCCAGTTTCCAGCCAGCTCTCTGAGTTTTTTTTTTTTTTTTATGATCTTTAATCGTTTAGTAAAGAACTCTGCGATAATAGTCTTCAGGTACTGTCTGACCTTTGGAAACCTGATCTATGTACATCACGCAAAGACAATAATAAAATATGCGATAATTAAAGCTTTAGTATAAAAAGTATAATCCTAGCTTATGGGCCGTGGTCTACTGAGCTCCTTCCCAGTTGCGGTTAGCACTTCTAAAAGAGTACTTCAACCTTGACATTGCCTTTGAAGATGTCTGCCGTAGTTGCAGACGAAACGTCTGGGAGAAAGAAGAAAGAGCTCAGTAGACCACTGCCCACAAGCCCGGATTATACCTTTTCTAGTATTGCCATCGGCCGTGAAAGCCTACGAACTTTCATTAATGCTTTGTTTACAGATTTATGGACACGAGATATTTGCAGTATGTTTGCCCCTTTTAACCTAATTTGTGCTTTATCTCTTCGTTTCTGGATCAAAGCAGTTCAGTCATGACTCATCGGCAGTGGTAATGATTGTCCAATAATCATTCCCTTCTTTTCGGAAAAACTCGTTTCCTTGGTTACACATATCAATAGAAATCTGCCTCTGAATGGGGGATAGCTCTTTGGGAATCCAGCTAGCTCATATCCTTGACATGTTTAATGACCGTTAATAATGTGTGAATGCTTCCCAACTATTTATTCCCTAATTGTTACTCGAAGATTCATGCACACGACGAGGCAGTCAGTAGTGTTGATTGTGAATTCTGAAAAGACCTTCTCTCATCCTTCCAGCTCACAACCTTCTCTCCTACCTTTATGCCAACAGGAACTCGCAGCACGGGACATTGTTGACTCACCATAGGCTCTAGAATTCTTGTTTAATAAAACATACAACTTTATCGCTTGGCGTTGTTCTCTCATTTCCGGCATTTTGCACTTTAGGAGCGCCTTCACTCCTTACCAGATGTAAACTACTATTGTTTCTCAGAAAAATTTAGCTATTAGCAACAATTAAAGGTACATTTTAGTATAGATATTTGATTGATCATGTTCACACGACTTACAGATGTCAATCCCAGCCATTATCAAGAAACCCACGTTTATTGAGGTTTTTCCTGAATTTCTCCAAGGAGAAAGGCTGTTACAGAAAATGCATTTCGTTTTTAATAGTTCTATTAATAAAGAATAATTTCTGATCCTTTTGCACATAATTTTGAACAAATAATCGTCATTTCCCGATGGGTGTACAATACCATAACACAAACAAATAAAGCGCATTGTATTCCTAATTTATAGAGGAGATGTGTAGTGAGCCTAATGATTGGCATAGCGTTTTACTGAACACCTATATTGGACAGAAATATGGAAAACAATTCCCAAAGTTAGGGAAAATGGAACCGGCAGCAGCGTATATTCCTAAGTACCGCTTTGTAAGCTAAAGGATAGAGTTTCTTTGAGGTCTGTATTAAAAAGCAATTTTATAATAAATTTCTAGTAAAAAGATGTGCTTAAATTCAGAGTACAGAAAAACTTAGTCATCCAAACTGGAGAAATATTGCACAATAAACTTAAGGCTTTCCTGTAGACACTGCACTTGTTTTATCTCCAAAACTTAATCAATCAGTGGTAAATATAAGTGTAATTCATGGTTAGTATTTTTACCATAAAATATATCTCTTTTCATATTCAAATTAATTATTAATATACAGCAACTTCTGTAATTGCACCTTGGCATTGACGGCGAGGTATCTATGAACGTTCCGCGATAAAAAGTCTCAAACATGCCACTGTATTAATTAAAATTAACGACCAAATAACAATAACTCTACGGACCGTTTACCTTCTAAGATTCTTGTCATGGCTTCACATTTTAAAAATTCTTATATGTTCTATAATTATGAAATCCGCTCCTAAGATTGTCTGAAAAACAGCATTAATGTTTTTACTGTAACCTATCTACGACTGAGGGCCCAACTTTCTTTTTATTGTAATAGTTTGCATCAATATTAAAACAAATTATGGATGGTTCTAGGGATTATTTGAAGTCAAATGGTTTTCTTTATAATCCTGCTACCAATGAAGTGGTTTGGATATTTGCTGTCAGTGTATAAAATGTGAAATGTGAGGAAAGTTCCGAAGAATCGTCCTACAACTCGAAGGGTTCAAACTTTTTATTGGCGTACTAGAATATATAATATAATCTAGCGATATTTCTTGATGAGGTAATTGCAGATGCGTCTAAAGAGTGGATGGCTTTAAGGATGAATTTACAAAGCTTTTGGTGCACATAATTATTATGAAACATACTATGTTCCGCTCCCAATGTCTTACCGAACTCCCTGTATCTTACAATTGGCTCCATCGCCATTCCGTTGCCGAGAGCTGTATTTCCAAAGCGCATATACCACAACGGAAGACCACAAACACTGAATTCCTCTCCGAAACTTAACAACCTGAAAGAGACCATTGGATGAAATGAAGGAACCGGAAGTTCTGGGAAATGAAGAAACCTCCCCAAAATTCGCCTTGAGACCCGTGAAAACCTCGAACAAGCCCATGGATCAGGGAGGTCTACTGTGGGAATCGAACCCATGAACTCCGAAATGTCAGTTCCAGATAAAACGTCTCACCTGGTTTGGTGCGTCATGGTGGTACTTCTTAATAAAATAACACGAATAGTTATTACTTAAGGAAACAGTATCAGAGGTGGAATATGGAAACAAAATACTACGGAATCGGGTCGATACTTTTGAGTGAAAAGAGGAAGAGATCATTGGGTCGTGGACGAACTAATGATTTGGTTATCTACGATAATGGTGTTCCGATGTAAAATTAGGATGTCTATTATGGCGAAGAACGTTTATTCATATGCATATTTCATATCTTGGCTTGTGTGTGAGCTTCAGTAAAATCCGATCAAACAAAACTCCAACTGTTCTACACATGGCTGGTGTAAAACAAAGAATTACTTCACAGTGATTGACCTAATAGTTGATTGAAACTATGATGCCCACGACTTAAGACTGACGACATTTTAAATCGCTACCTGAATGTATCATCTGAATATTTTTATAGTGTTTAACGCCACTTTTACTAACTGTGGCAATGCAGGCGATGATACCTTTGATACATGGAATGAAGATGGAGCGCCGGTGGAATGCGATGGCGGGCGAAGCAGGAGAACCCGGAGAAAACCCGCACTTGCGCCGCTTTGTCCACGACAAATCTCTCATGCTGTCGCTTGGGAACAAATCCGGGCCGTCTAGGTGAGAGGCGAGTGGTTTAACCACTCGGCCACGGCACGGCCGATCTAAATATAATGTAAGATTTCCGTATATGGTTTATCAGCAGAAGGCGAGCCAGTTGAGCAATTTAAATCTTTATGGGCATTTTGTCATAGTAGTACAGTGGTTAGAGCAACCGGATGAAGACCAGGAGCTTCGTGATTCAAATCATGGTTATGTCATTGAATTTTTGAACATGACTCTCCCTTACCAAAGATACTTCTATTCTGCATCCGCGGATTGACTCGGATACTTCTTGCGGCAAGCTTTCCTTGTCACCCGCCAAGTTCGCATTCCTGATAATCCAACACTGCTGTTTACAGCATTGAGTCGCTCATCCGTCTCTATGCACTTAGAGATTATGAATGACCTTACTCCTTTTGTGAATTTCCATAAGTAATTTTATTCTGTATCCTCCGAAATCACCTCACATATTTCCTTAATATTACGAAAATTGGAAGTTTAATAGTGACAACTATTTGTTTACAACTGATACAAAAGATCCACATGTTACAAAGTATTGCTGTGCTTCAAAGTAGTCACCAGCATTGTGCACAACCCTTTGCTGGTGATGTGGTAGGTGAAGGATATTTAGTAGTCTGTTACGTTCACAGTTCGAATGGAGCGATCTACGAATCTCTGGAAAAAGTTCTGAAGCAAATGTAATTATGCGATTCGCTCATCCTTGGAATACTGTCGAATGTCACAAGGACTTACGTTCAGTGTCGCTGCTTCTTTCTCAAAAATGCCTGCAGGTTGTGTTCCAAAAACCGAACACTACTACTGCGCAGTGCCGGTTTGCTATGGAGGAACGCGATACGTTAGAATAACACCGGCATATTCATACACGAGAAACACCATAGCTTACACATTCCTGGGGTTCTAATGATCTTCCGATTATTGGATCTTTGACTGTCGAGCTTTGTGATTTTCGGCGACACGTTCTGCAGAGCTAACCCATAATTTTGCACGAAAATATTTGACCGCATTCAGTAAAAACTGTGGCTGATTTGTTCGTCTATGGAGTTGGGAAATGCTGCGCCATCCATCATATTCCCTGAACAAACCATTTTGAGTTTTTCTTGATTCCGAAGATGAAGGAACCACTTCATGGCATTCGCTTCAAAACTGTTCTAGAGATTCGTAAAGAAATAGACCGCTTCATTTGAATCATCAACACAACCAGCGCTACTAAAGGTATCTTACGACTTGAACAATCGCTGGAAACACTTTCTGCACAAGGCCGGTGACTACTTAGAAGCACAGTAAAACTTGGTAACATATATCTCTTTTGTATTAGTTGTAAATAAATAATAGTTGCCACTATTAAAGATCCAACCCTCGTAATTTCTGAGCGTACATCTATACAATAAAGTTCGTTTATCTATTGGTTGGAAAACTTTACAGAACTTCCCCATTTGTTTCTGTCCTGAGAATTTGAAGCGTATTAACTGATAGCATAACAAGATAAGCCATGTTCTATAGAACGCTTAACCTTCCATATTTAATCCCAGCTTTTATTGTTAAGTGCATATATGTTTAACTAAAAGAAAAAAATAATCTTTAACGGGAAAACTGGATGCCGGACATAGCTTCAGGAAAAGACTTCCTATTGGGATGCTAAAAGACTGAGTTTACAAATTAAAATATTTTCTCCTAACATCCCGTTGGTTCGTACAACACATTTGTACTTAAAATTATATATTATATAAATATAGTATCCGATGTATTCCATTCATATAACTTTCTCTATTTATTCTACATATAAACTATCATTGGAAAAAGAGTATTACTGTGCCTACTAATGTTTACCAAGATAAACATTATCAGAAATTGTATTATTTAACTCTTTATAAATGCTAAAGAGCTAGTCAATTCTTTTAAAAACTGTCGGTATACAATTGGAGTTCGCTTGTCTATCGAAGATCAGGAATAAAAGAAAACAGTATGAAGCGGATGAAAGGTTCCAATTTGAGAAAATTTTAAGCATTTTGAAGTTGAAGAAATGTGGGGGAATGTCTTTAAAATGGTTGGCTCTACAGAAATGTGTATGACATAAGTTCTATGTTTAACGGCATATATATTTTTTGTCTATCTCTTATGGTTATCAATTGCAGAAAGTCATTAGAATTAAGAGGACTTCATGGGCTCTTCTCAAGGAATTCAGGATATACACTTTATTTGTCATGTACATATTTTTAATATGCAGCATTTTAATGGCATTTATGTGATATACATATTTTTCGTGCAGTTGGCGGTTTTCAAGACATTCCTTGTTATTGATTTCAGTTTTAAAATACTTTTCTCATACGGGAAGTTTCAACGCCTGGCCACGCCAAAAAAAAAAAAAAAAAATCAATCCCATAGTAAATACATTTTAAACTATGTGACTGTCGGTTTAGGCTAGTTAATTCACTAATTTCCGTTCTACTTATAAAGAAACTAAGTAATAAGGGGGTTTCTGCTAATGTTTTAGCATTAAATAGACAGAAGCATAAGCTTATTAACAGTAGTTTGTTACTGAGATGTAGAGAAAGTCATGTAAATGGAGCACATGAGATTTTTTTTAATATCTCATATACAGTATAAAACAAAGGCAAAGTTTGGATATAGCCGGCAGCAATCTTGGAAGTCAACAAAGAGTTATAAAATAATAATTAAAATCTCAGTTTTCAACAGTTCATGGATAAGCTCTGTTAGCTTTAAAACACCTGACTTGTTAATACAAAAGACTGAAGTTTCCTTTTTCTGTTCTATATTTTAATTAAAAAACCTGGATCTAATGGGTCCGCTACCACTGCTTAATCACAACATATAGCAAACCCAAAAAGACAATCAGCTTCATAAGACTTGTACTTGAGTATTTGATGAAGTAATAATATTCAACTGCTAAAAGATCTTCATTGCTCCCCATCTCCCTTCTCTCCCTTCGAATAGGCTCACGTAATATACCAGGTGAGTAAGCTGAGGAAGATTTCCTGGGTATCTAACCCGTAGATTATAGTCTTGTTTGAAAACATCCCCCCGTTATCAAAAAGTGCGTTCTTCTGCAACTGCGCTTCTCCCAAAGCATTTATTCATCTTGTGTATTAATTATTAAATTTTGGACAAATAAAAACAACCTTGCTAAAGTTAAAATTTCAGATGCTTGGTATGAAAAACTTTATAAAACTGGTTTATTCGTTGATGTACAGGATAGTGATCTTTGACACCATTTAAATATCAAACATTAAATGTTCATAGAATGACTAAACTTCAAATACAGTGGAAACATTTTTGATTGCGGTTTTGTCTTTCTAGCGATTCAAATGCCAAAACACGTTTACACAGAATTACGTAGATTGTATTGAATTACCACATTAATCCATTCTCATAATTTTGTCTTCAAATGTTTTTTTTCCACTTTCTATAGCATAGAGTGAAATAAGGGTGGGGTTCGTTTTTTAATATAAACGGGTACATTGTAGAAAAAACCAAACGAAATCCACTTTGTATTCTTTTCTTTTTCGTGATTCTATTCAACACTGCAAACACGTTTATTCGATACTTTTTTGTATAATGAGAGCTAATATTAGCATATAGTAATAAATTAACTGCCACCGTCAATACAAACAATGCAATTAACATTTAAAAGTCCCTGTTATGAGAAAGGTACACTTCTACTTTTTGTCTAATTCTGAAGGAAGAAATACTACGAGCTGATTTAATGTGCAAAATTTGGATACCGTAGGTCCAACAACATAAAATAATTGTCTCAATAACAATATATTAAACATTTTAAAGAATTTCATAGTGGCATTTTTAATTCATGCATATGTATATATTTCTCCTCAGGAGTAGTGCGTTTGTTATTATTATACAGGTTAGATGTGAAACTGTTAAATAACCATCTATTGCGCGACATTATACTTAACCGTGCTACTCAAAAGGTTAACATTGACTTTATCTTTATTATCACGGACCTCTCAGATAACGCACTGATTATTCTGAGATCTCGCCGACGTTTTGCAGTGCACCAATGAGCGCGTCACTTCAGCCAATAGAAATCACAAATGACAGAAAAAGAGGTGGAGTCCGCGTGGAGTAAAGCACGTCTTATCGCAGCCGTTGAAGCCGACAAGTTAACCTTTTTCATATGAAACGCAAAGTTTCTGTGAAAATGGATTTATCCAATCAGTGCTATCCGAGATGCAGTGTTGCCTATAGGATATAGTGACAGCAACAGCGATAGTCAGTTCTCTGCCTGCACTGCACACTGAACTTTAACTCAGTCGCGAGCTATAAAACAACGAACGGAAGCAACTGAAATAAACTTAAGAGAACAAAATATTACATATACAATCCTCGTATATGGTATAAAACAGGAAGCAATTACAAGTGTCATGTTCTTCCTCGTGACATTCGTAAACGTCCCAATCAGATTCACTGTTATGGATGTGAATAGGACATTCTGCAAACGGCAACCCTTGTCATTTTTTGTATACCAGGGCAATCCAGAAACTAACAGACGATTTGGCAAAACTAAATAATATCGAAAGATATCAACACAAAACTTTATTTAAAAAGTTGCAAAACCTTATTTTATTTCTCAACGTAATCGCCATTGCCATCTTCTACCGCCAAAGATCTGAGCCAATATGTACTGCCACTTTGAGGTCGGGAAATGTTGTAACCCAAAAAGTCATGTATGGTGTCCAAAGTCAAAAACAGGGTTTTCGAATTCTTTTATCAACAATTACTTTCAACTCCTCCATAATGATTGGTGAACTTCCACTCCGCTCTTTGTCGTGCATACTAGTTATTCCTTGATTGCTCTAAATTATGCTCCATTTCCTAATTGAAGACGCATTCATTGCACTATACCATACACTTATGCTATCTGCCTAGAACATACGATTGACTGAATATTTTGAGCATTAAAAAAAGCCAACAGATAACTTCTTTGGATGTAGAAAAGTAAAACATCGGCATTGAAATGTCTTGAGAGAATGGAGATTACGGTGAAAAATAGAGTATGGTACTGTAGTTTTGTAAATACAGTTTTGTGCTGATATCTTTCGTTATTATTTAGTTATGAGAAGTCCCCTGTTACTTTCTGGATTGACCTTGTAGAAATCTTCTTCCTGTTACGTTTCCACATATGTAACTCAAGGTGCCAAGTTCTTTTTGTTCTGCTTTCCTTACTTTTCTGTTTGTTTTCCTATTCATTTGCCGTTTTACAGATGCACGTATACACATTTACAAAAGCACAAACACCCATGCCCAAGGAGAGACTCGAACCCGTGATCCACTGCACCACCAAAGCTAGGCACTTAAATAAGCGCGAACATGGCGATCGGCGCTCTTCGCAGCTCTGTTGAGCACTTTATTTGCGAGCTGCCCAAATTCCGTAAGTCGAACTGTATTATGCATCGTTCTTTCTTTGGTAGTGTTTAACGCCCGCTTTTACTGAAATAGCACCGCAGGCGATGACACTGATGATACATGAAGATGGAGTCCCGATGGAATGTGATGGCGGGGGAAACCGGAGAACCCGGAGAAAACCCGCGCAGCACCGCTTTGTCCACCACAAATCTCACATGCTGTTATTTGGGATCGAACCCGGGCCGACTAGGTGAGAGGCGAATGGTCTAAACACTCGGCCCGGCATTATGTATCGTTGGTACCTCCTTCTTTATGGAGCCCAAATAAGCTGTAGATATACTGCTGATGATATGGAAGGAGATAAAGCGAATAACTTGGTGGTCCAGCATTTAACGTCCGATTGTACTACATTTGGCACCGCAGGCGATGGCACTGATGATACGTGGAATGAAGATGTAGTATTATGGAATGCGATGGCGGGGGAAACCCGAAAACCCGGAGAAAATCCACCCCTGCGCCGTTTTGTCCACCACAAGCCCCACATGCGGTCATCTGGAATGGAACCCAGACTGGCTTGGTGGGAGGCGAGTAGTCTAACTACTTGGCCACGGGTGTCCCGTATCTCTTCAGTGAATCAATGCACAAACATGCGGTCTAAACAGTCAACCTCAAAATGATTAGCTTTATTTAATGGTGTTATCTAAGAAATTCTTAACGTAAAATGCTTTGTGACCACAAAGAAAGAAGCAAAGCTCGTTGCCTCAACAGGTTAACTCGTTTCTTTAGCTAGGCAACGTTGCCATACCCCCTTGGGTAGTGTGGTGGTAGCGTGTCTGCCTCACATTTAATAGGTCGTGAGTTCGAATCTCGCTTAGAGTGAGTTACCCGGATGAGGTTATTTTTTCGGGGTTTTTCCTTATCCTGAGAAGACGAATGTCGAGTAACTTTAAGCTCAATGGACCCCGAGATCATTTGAGCATCATTTCACCAATTTCATTCATCGTCCGATATGACCAAACCAGGTTAAAGGACGTTAAAACTATATTTAAAAAAACAAAAAAAAACATTGCAGTAATCTCAGTAGCTATACTTTTGTAGCTCTGCCTTATGCTCATACATGTTTTCTGTTTACTTTAGACATTATTCTCATCGTACAATGCAATTTACAAAATGGGTTAGCAAACTTTTGCAAATTCAGGATAAGTTCTTGGAATCAACTGCAATCCAGAGTAAGCTGTTTACCTGAAACCATTTTTTTTCTTTCTTTTCTTAGTTGAGTGAGGGACCTTCTTTTACTTACAGAAACAAAAGAGATACAATGTGGAAGCGGAACACTGACCTAAGGTATATCTGCTTAGGAGGATGCATAAATGCATAAACTTAAAACGTGTGGCTTTTAAATCAATGCAGTGGTTTCTTGAGAAAATTGTAATGCCACGGTATGGTAGGAACTTTTAATAAAAGTTATAGTTTTAATAACGTATATAAATGTCCCTGCAAGTTACTTCATACTTAAAATTATACACCTTTTCGCTTCCGTTTTATTTTCTGACTGCTTTTGTATCGTGCACCGAATAGATTTAAAATCTCGGCATATCCCTAAATGGATCTTCCATAATTTGTTTTCAAAGTCTAGTAAGGAGCATTTCTGGTTGTTTACTACTCTTCTTACCATATCACTGATAGACTATCTGTGTGCACTAAACCATTAATATTTCTCCCACTCTCTTCGCTTATTAAATCAAATATATGAGCAATATTTCATCATAATGTATGTACGTCGCAAAGTACTAGTGTTAAGGAACTTGAGATTGTCCACCTCTAATATATTGAAATTATAAACTTTGGTAACAAAATACTCGTGTACCTTGAAGTGTTAGGCATGTTGTCTTTGTGTTGGGTCGTTGTGCATCTGATTAGTTGGAGTTACGAGCTCTCTCTTTCTCTCTCTCCCTTTTCCTCTCTCTCTCTCTCTCTCTCTGGGAGTGGACTGTTCTGACGCTTATCTTGTTTACTCCTACTTAATTTATCAGTTATAAATGCCTTTCTGATGCTCTGAGGACTGGTAACCAAGTTCTGCTCTTCCTATGTTCAACAATGTGGGACAAATACTATGGCTGTGAAAAAATGTGGATTTATAATACAAACTGAAAGCCCGGAAATTGTACAATCTGTGTCTGACTCCCGCCGTTAAGGTCTTTCTCGATAATTAAGCTTAAAAGAGAACACAGAAGTAACAGAAATAGCCAAATGATTGGTAAATAGAAAGGGTTTAGTTTAATGCAAATAATTAACATACGAAATAAAGTAACTGGGGCAAAAATAGAACCCTGAGGGACATCGTTTTAAAAGAGCTTGTATTTGAAGAATAATCTAGCTAACATTTTGTCTCATTTAAAGAAAGTTTGTCTTGAGTAATTGTAACCTAATCAAACCCTTATAAGACCAATTTGTCTAGCAAATTACTAAGACATTTACATAGTATCAAGTGCCCTAGATAAATCATTAAATATACAAGATAATAATTTTGAAACTTTCCAAGTCAAATATTCCTTAACCAGGGAGGCAAATTCATATGTGCAATGATATTCACTATCACTCTAGTATTTGACAAAAGGTTATTATTTTAAAGCTTCTGGTGCTAGTGGAAATAATAGTAGCTATTGTGTCAAACAGTTTCATACTACACCTGCAAATTCAACTATCGCATGAGCCTCAAGACCTTAATGTGTTATTTGTATCTGAACCCTTACTGTAGGACTGCAGTGCTAAATAAATAAATTTGGCTACTATGCACTAGCATAATAGGGTCAAAAGAAGATAGCGTACAACAACAAAATTGAATACTACACATGTAGAAAAAACGTTATAATAAAAATGAATGTGAATTAAATAAAAGTATTAATTTAAAATTAGGTATATAGAGTGCTCTGACCTTCCGTCCTGTGGCCTCCCCCTCTAACGTTCTCCATAGTAATTAAGCCCATTTGCTGAATCTTAGTTAGAAATGCCCTCTGTTTATGACACCCAGTGTCCGACATTACATCAAGCGAGCCCTCATTCGCGAATAGAAACTGAAAATCCGATGGTAAATACTCTTTACTTATTAATCCTGTTTCTCTCCATTCAGCCAGAATAATTACTTTATATTCCTTCTTAATCAAAGAGGGCATATTTTCACCTTAAGTTACATTTTAATTTCTTAACTCTCCAGGTGCCAAATATTTACGATGCTCTGCCACTTTCTGTTCTGCGGTACATTCACTATCTAATAAACAAATATTCTCATGGGACAGATAAAAATGTTATTTTTTCTCTTCCAACATATTCGTAATGTTACAACAAATGCTTATACAAATTTTTACAACAAATGTGATTAGTTCGCGAGTTATTGACATATTAATAAGAGCGGGTCGGGGGTGACGTTTGGTTTATGTAAGAAGAAATCAAATCTTAGATGATGTTTCTCGGGGGTACTACACATCTCCAACTGCGTTATAATTCCTGAAGATATACCGTGCAGTAATGGTATCATACCAAAAAAATGTCTAAAACATAATTTAACAGTACACCACCCACACATAATAACTGTCCCTTTTTCGCATTTATCACATAGTTTTTTCACATACTTAAAGCAATAATTCGTTGTGTTTTGGAAATGTTTTTTTTTTCTTCTAATAGTCCAGCCAGCAGCCAACCGTATTGGAAGGACTTACGAGAACACGCTTTTTTTTTTGTTAGATACCATTTGAGTGTTCAGGAATACTCACATCATTTGGAGATGTGCAGTACTCCTGAGAATCTTCAATTAAGGTAAGAAATTTGATTCCTTCTGGAGTGGTACCGGGGTTACGGGTTCGTATCCCGGGTGCAGGTTTTGGCTATTGGGAATATTGTGGATTTGTGGGTGCCGTATCTCAGGATTTTTACTAGCATGGAAACTCTTTTTAGGGTGTGGTATGACACAAGTGCTTTGTTCAATTAGTTCGGTCCCGCCGTCGAACACTCACGTATTCCTCTTAATTTTCTACTGTGAAACTACACTTCACCCGAACGCGGCAATTATTTCTTATTACTTTTGATGAGTGATTTCGTCCGTACTCTGGTCTGTATTAAAATAACTATTTCCCTCACAACTAAAGGTAGTCTACTCGGCTCCACCACGGACCCTAACTATCATACCCTTGCTCTGCCGATGTTCTACGCCAAGTGCCCTCAAAAGTGTCGCTTGACCAGTGGGAGCATTGTTTTCTCTTTTCCCGTTATGTTCCTCTCGTGCTGTGTATTCTCACCCCTACGGTTCAGTGCTCTACCCTCTTAACGGTACTGTCCTTTCAGCTCGTGACACTCGGCTACTTAGACGTGTTTGAAACCTTTCTTCCTTGCTTTTTTTCAATGTCTACATTTGTCCCCATTTATATTTCCCTTCTTGGTATAATTTATATTATTAGCTATGACGTATCTGTCCCTTCTGAATAAATCTTAGTCCCGTGACAAGACATGTACTGCCTTACTTCTCACATAAAACCAAACGTCAACCCCTCCCGCGTTCTTATTAAATTATTATTTCATTCTTAGAGTAATGATAAAGGCATGCAATTTCAGTATAATAATCCTAATACCCTAAACTATTTTTAGCAAAAATAAAAAAATTGCAATTTTTGGAAAATTTTACCTACATCTAGCCTTAATAGTCAATAACTCGCGAAGTAATTGCACTCGCGTTATAACAATTTGTATAAGCATTTGTTTCGATATTACAAACATGTTGAAGAAGACAACTCACATTTTTATTTACCCCATGAAAACGATTGCTTCTAAGTAGGCTTCCCTTTCAATCCATACCTCTTAGAAGCTATAAATTAAGTGAATTTTTACCGCACACTGTGATTCAAAAGGCTATTTTTAGTGTTAGGCAATCACATCTAAATTATATTCTAACCTCTATCTCCATGTCTCTTCCACGTAATCAAATGTACAATTAAAATGCCTTCCAATTTCTTGCATGATTTTCCCCAACCTATCCCGTCTTCCCCAAATTGAGCTCTGAAACGCACAGCACGTAGAAGTGTCGGGTCTTCCCGTACATTGCGTAGTCAGCATTTAAGGGCTATTATTTTTAAATTTATGATTTCATCGTATAACCAAATTTTCTAAGATTTTTCTGCTTTCCTACACGTGCAACTCGCTCCAGAAAATGCACCTGGTTCTGATTTAACTTTTTCGAGCCACAAAAAATTCTACAATTATCGCGGATAGCAGAATATATGTATGTGAATTCCTACAATATGATATGTCAATTCCTATGAAGATTGTTTTCTATAGCTTTGTACAGATTTTGAGCTGCTAAAATGGAATGGAGATTGGTGAGTTAAAAATATTATCTTGCTTCATTGTCAGTGTAGTAAGTATATAAGCAATTACAATGAAATTGTAAAACAACTATAAAAAGTCATAGGCAAAAAAAAAAATCTAATATATTACATTCACAGAACTTCTCTAACTGTTCTAGAAACAGACTTCCTACAAAAGAACACACTCCTTTCTTCACCATGCTAATCGTGATGATCATTAGCAGAATGCACTTATTACTTAGCTCCTTATAATTAGAAGGGAAGTAAAGGAATGTGCTGTGCTAAAGCGATAGTCATAAATTTTAAAGTTATCGTTAAGCGTTTGTCCTTGAAATTGGCTTCTCTGCTTGGCCAGGAGTTGAACAAAAGAAAAACGGACACTTCCTGTCTGAGAAAATTATTAGTATTTTAAAGTTGAAACCAATAGCGAGGAACACCTTGAAAATCTCGACTCTACAGCGAAAATGCATATGACATAAATTGTGTGCTTTAAAGTGTAATACGCTTTTGTCTATCTCTTACCGTTTAACCGTTTTGCAAATTCTGTAAAAATCAACCAGAATTAAGTACTCTTTAGTGGCTATTCCCGAAAAACTAAAAATATACATTTTATTTCTGATGTAAATATCTTTAATATATGTGTTTTAATCAAAATAGTTAGAGCCATTTTTGAGAAAACCGAACTTTTCAAACATTTTCCCATGTAAAGGTTAATTTGGGATGGGGTGATTTTCTTAAAAATCTTCGTCTCTTTGGAAGATAATAAACTTAAGTACCAAGTTTGTTATTTAACGGTATTTTAGTTTCTGAGCTTTGCTTTCCTAAGGCACACAGGGAACTTTTTTTGAAAATGTTTTTTGTTTGTTTCAGAGGATTTCAAAACATATCTTTCCCGTGAAATCTCGGTATCGAACTTTTGGGTGCAATACAATATCAGTAAAACAAAAACATTTGGTTATATTTTGATATATTGTATGGGACCTTCTTAATGTAATAACATTTTGTTATGCACCAATTTGAAATCCATGGGTGCATAAACGTTTTTCTTCAAATCACCTACATGTACTTTAAAAATTAAAACTGAGTTAAAACTGAAGCTCTTAAGTTATTATGATTCTCAACGTCCCATTCTGGGTGAGACAGACTGCATAGGTTTCCTCAGAGGCCTCTTTGTCAGGCTTGAGGTTCTTTAGCGTACTGTAAACCTGCGATACGGAACCAACGAGATTTGCGTTTTTCATATCTATACGCTTCCAACTTCTATTCACAGATAATACGAGTCTAGATATGTGTGTGTGGTATATATATTTTTTGTTGTTGTTGTTTTTTGCTCTGTTTATTTTCCTTGGCAATTATTAAAACTAAATATTTTTTTGTCATTAAGGAAACATCCAAACACCTTAGCGGTAAAATTCCACCTCCACCCCCAAATGAACAACCACGCCTCGTTCTACACGTGGAGTTTAAACCGATTTATTAGACCAACACAGGCAAGCAAACTGATTTACTGATTTAATGTTACTGGATTATAATTTAAGACGTTATTTCGACACATTTATTCGTTATTAGGTTTTCGCTTTTTTTCACAATATGCAAATTTTCAAATAACTTACTGTATTCCATCTTGGTTTTATTACTTTAAATATATAATATGTACATTAAAATGCCTAACATGTTACTATATGATTCCGCTAAAATATAAAGCACTTCCCTCCATTAGAAGTTATAAAAATGTGTTTTACAGTAAAATAGGCTGCTAAAACAAACACCGGTGAAATGTATCAGTACATTGGACTCTCGACGGTAAGATTACATAAACTATGTGCAATACTTTTACATCGAGTAATTCACGTAGTGCTATTATATTCAAAAAGCAACTTATGAGAATATTACACAGTCAAAAACAAAATATACAATTGACCATTCCAGTATTTAGGACGCCTATAAAACCTATAGTTTCTTTTACACAATACTGACTTGAAGCTGCAGCTAATAGTAATACCCTGGGTAGTTTTAAAGTGGATTCCATGCATATTTTACACGATATTAATTCCTTCACAGCTGCCTTTCCTTCATTTTACAAAGTTTAGCCTTAGATGGTTAATTAAAAATCTCTGAGCCCAGCTCTTAAGGAAACGCGAAGACAAGAAAATTATTTGGTCCTTCGCTTTCACCTCTGTACACTCTTTCCTCTCTGATTAAAATCTCGGAAAATTAATGTCCCTGAGTGTCATGATGCTACTCTAGTTCTTTAAGAGAGATTAGCGCAAGTTTGGTCAAATTTGAATTGAGTATAAACACTTCGATATCTGAAGTTCAAAGTGCTCTTTAGCTCATCAGTATATAAAAACATTTCAATATGGTAGACCTGGTGGAAAAATGTGTTTAAGGGTATTGAAATGAATGAGAACACATTTGCTGCTTTCAACTTTTATTTATGACTTAAGTGTTCAGCGTAGCACAACACTACACTTGACACACAGATGCCAACCCCTCAGTACAGAATATAACTGATCCGTCGAATCAAGTAAAATGACCTGATGAGTCACAACTCAGAAAACTGAGCTGCGATTTATACTGATCTATTTTAACTGCCCCCATTACTGTGCCAACTGAATTCGTCATATTTGCAGCTTAAGTAACCCAAATAGCTGTATTCCTTAGTTACCGCTCCTTCTTTATTCTCTCTATATAAAGTGAAACGATCTAGAAGGAGGGATTACTCCAAGCTGCCGAAAGGAATATTGAGAGGCAATAATTACCCAAACCCAACATAATGTTTTTTTTTTTCTTTTTCTTTTTTTTTTTCGCGCAGCTATTGTTTCGGTCGTTAGCCGCGTCCAGGTAGATGAGCCGGAACGCAATCTTAATTCATAATTGATCCTACACTACGAATATAATCCCAATCTACTCCTCCTGAAGAACTGAACAATAGAAAACAGACCTCCCCGAACCACAAAACAGACAACGCAAAATTAAGTACGGGATTCAACCGATCCGTACAGCAAACCATTATCCCATTGTTCTTACTTTGGAAAACACTACTCTAGGTCAACCTTGGTATCTAAGTTTGCCGGGCTTGTTGGCCGTGAAAGCCTAAGCATCTACTGTTCTAGGTGTTAAAGCCTTTTACAAAGCTTAATTAGGTTATTATGGCTACTCTAAAATTTAAAAAAAAAATTAAGATTCAGATCTTGAAACGTTTTCTCATGGTTGTGGATGTTATCATTCTTTCATCTCTTAATACTGTTGTTGCTGCAAATATTTTATGTAATAAGACTAATTTGTGTTACTGCTACTAGGGTAAACTACAGCTTCACACACACACACACACATATATATATATATATATATATATATATATGTATGCTATCTATTGAGTTTTCAGCCTCCCCCTATCTCTCTTTTCCTTCATTTTACCTCCCTCACTAACACCCAGTCTCCTCCCCTCTAAGACTTTGAACATTTCTCTCTCAGCCCCATTCACGCACTTCCCATCGCTGTTCTGTACGTCATACTGTATTCTGAGCACCAAAGACAAAAGTACATTTTCTAGGGTGCTAATAAAGATTTAATTATAAGTGAAATGTTTCATTATAACTAAATGTGCTCTTTCTTTACGTATGTGTTCGGAACTATATTGTTTTCCGAGATAACTAATTTACGAACATGTATAATGGTTTCGAAAAGTTCCTGGAATTTATGTAATATTAATTTCACAGAAATTGTGTGTGTAAAAATGTTTTCGGAAATAATATGATGTATACCAACTTTTGCTCAATGCAATGTGTCCTAAAATTGAAAAAGCAGGCCTTGTAATATTTTGCATAACGCTACATCAGAACGTTTCTTTAGAAAATAAAAACCTTTTCATACAACTTATTCTCAATTAGGACTAAAGGCGTGCATTAGTAAGTGTTATTACAAACGATTATACAATTAAATGAAAAGGATACACTCACACACCACAATTTTGGGTTCAAATTACCACAAAATTTCCGGGCAGAATTTCAGCGAGTTATTTGGTGAGTTTAGTTGTGTATTGGCATCTCGCTATTTTAGCTCAGTGGTTGGAGTCACTCGACAGAGACCAGAAGATACGATTTTAAATTTTGGTTGTGACATTGACGTTTTCATTCTGACTACTTTTCCCTCTCCTGTCACTGTTAGTGTGGAAGAAATAATTATTTCACAAGAGATCAGGATTACAGTAAACACTATTAAGTATACACATGAAAATAATAATGGATGATATTATGTTCCCTGTCTCGTGTTGCTATTGCAATTTATTATAATTAATTACAGTATTATTCAAGTATGCCATATAAGTAGTTTATATTTCTTTATTTCAAAATTATTTTACATAGATTTTACAATATTTCTCTTACACATTTGAGTTCCTATTTTAACCCTTGGTCCATTACTCATTTTTACTTCCGTAGTTATTTATGCATGGTGGTCTTGCCCTAGTTCACATTATTTCCATTTATTCTCCTATAACATTTCTCTCTTTTTTGCCATAAATTCTCCCAAAACTTTTATATCTCCTTCCTTCTTTAATGTCATTACCTTGACTTTAAACACCTCTCTGCTATATTTCCCACATTTATTAGGTACAAACTTCTCCCTCCACAACCTCCTTTCCTTATATTCTAATATTTAAGTGATTATCTAGCCCTGTTAATCTATGTACACCATGCTATATAGGGCATAAATAATAGCAGGTATCTGCTTATTTTTTCAACAGTTCACGATACCAAAAGTATATTTTGTTGTTTTCTGAGATGATCCTAATAGCCACCTGAAGCGCTACTGTCAAACCCACACGTTTTCTCTGCACATGAAGCTTTGAGGTTGTGGTTCCACAGTGAAAGTAAATACTGAAATGCATAGTGTTGATAGTGCTGTATCCCACTAATCGTAAACACGGTTCTAGTTCTCTGACACTATTGCTTTTCTCCCTCAAGCAATGGAACGTTTCCTTATGATGTGGCACAGTGTTGATTAAGCTTAAACCGTTTGATAGCTTGCACATCTGACGGTCTTCAGCAGGAAGTACTGACACACTGCTTCAGATATGACAACGGGTGGACCAATAAAGCTGTGCTGGTTGTGATTCCCTTCGCTTGATGCGCTCACATTCTGTTCCCAAATCATTGACAGCATTTTCCCAAATATCTCTTGCAGTAGTAATCCACTTTATCCAAGGCAGTAGTTTCTATTTAAAATACAGGAAATATTTATAAACTAGGCTTGCTTTAACAACAAATGTAAGTACCTAGTATTATATTAACCGCGAAACGAGAGGGGCCTGAGCTCGAATTTCGGACGGTTAGAGTTTCTGAAATGAGTTGATTCTTGTGTGAGTTTTGTCTTACACTGGAAAGATAAATTTGCGGACAACAGTAGGATCTTTAGAATAAAGAACCGTTTGATCATATCTTGCTGAATAAAAAGCAAATTTGTCAATTTACTAGATAGAACGCGTTTCTATGATATGTTTTAAATCAGACCTAGAACGCAGCACCGGGAGCGCCAACGTGCCCCTGTTTCTGGTTCCGTGATTTAACTTGTACAGCTGGTAGCGTTTCACACCCTAAACGTGCGAAATAAACAGCCGATGGCATAGCTTTCAAGATGATTGCAACAAAATTGTCATGATCAATAGAGAATAGGAAGAGATATTTTCTTTGCCTCACACCTTGGTGGTGCCTATCGTTTACCATGTAAAGCGCCTTTAAATATACCTCGCATTACAATATAAGAAGGCACTTCACCAATGACTCAATTTTTCGGTGATTATGTTGAAGAGTAACCTTAAGTGTACAACACTTTTAGTGATTAAATAATTGTTTTCTATGAACTTGTCTTTTTTTTTTTTTTTTTTTTTTGCCTTTTGGAGGTTGATAAAAAACGGCTCTTGTACTTCTCGATTAAAATTAATACACGTTCACTCTTGTATTAATATTTTCGGACTTTTAAGAGCATGGGGAATAATAATACATAAATCAGAATTCCATTACCAGCTTAAAATCGAACACACATTTTTTATTTTTAATCCAGCATGTTGACCACCTTTCTATCAAGACACTTACCATTTGTAATTCATTGTTGACGACTTAGTGCATTAAGATTGAAAGGCAGAAAGTAAATATGTGAAGAAACTGCTAAAAACAAAATTAAAGCTTAAATCTACTTTGATGGTTTATGCTGTTTTATAAAGTGCTTTAAATTCAGTTATGCAATACTTAAGTCCACTGAAGATACTTGCTTTTGTTTGTTCAGTTGTGGGTGAATTTCATGCAATCAGTTGACTGATTTTAAACTCCCAACACAACATTCCGGGTCCAATCCCTGTGCATAAATGCTAATGACTATAAATGCAGTTTTGAGGTAATTGTAGTTCAAATTTAAGTTCCAAGGCATAAAAATATTAACATATTCATCATTAGCTGTACCCTGGACTAACTCCTGATTTAAAGGTCTATGCCTTTTGCATAGCTCCTTAGATACAACCTCTGATACCCTTTCAGCAGGTAACATGCGCTGAGGTATTAAACGTTTAGCAAAAGGACGTGAAATTCCAAAATTGATAGCGACGCCTTGTGCTGTTTAATTTTTAACGGATGATTATTTTAAATGGCCAAAAAACCATATCTATTAATTTTGAGATAAAATCGCAGTTTTTATTCTATTGAAAATCGAAAATGCTAAATTTTGTCATGTTACACTTCCTAGTTACGCAATATTGTGCAAAATCAATCAGTAAGCAGAGGCTTTCACAGGCTGTTCACTGTAAAATCTACATGTTATTGCTCATATGGTATTTTGTACAAAATTGTTAGTAATATTTTTTGAAAAAAAATTAAAATGTTTTTATGGCAAGTGGAATTATATTTTAAGGATTAAATAATATATCACTTAATTCTAAAATTTGGTATTTTTCAATTCGTATTATGCTGTACACACAAGCGCACGTTATTCTTTTTTTAAGCTGACGTCAAAACATATATTTCTGATTACATTTCAATGTGGCGCTTTGAAAGTGAATATAATATCTTCTGCACGTGTCATAGTTGAAAGAGAAACTACATAAATATATTGATACACTTTCCTTGAAGTACAGCTCATTACTTGAATCCTCATAATATGACAAACGATGTGATACAATAGTGAATTCATGTTTTTAATTTATTTTATAGGCGGTTTTAAACAAATCATTTTAACAAAGTGTTTAGACATCTGGCCTTCATCATTCATTTGGAACTTAAGAGAATATGAGGTGAGCTCTTAAGCACAGCTTACTTCGTTTCTTTCTTTTCAAAATTTAATTTTTGGGGTAATTCCACATTCTTCTCTTTGACTTTCATTTTTCAAAGTATTTAAAGAACAGCATGTAACTGTAGTTTTTATTACTGCACACATTATAGCTTAGTTTAATTTTGGGGTAGAGTTATTCTGAAATTTATTGCAGGTTTACATAGATATAAAGTTATATGCTCAATGTTTCTTGTGTTTTAACCTCTAAACATTCAACGTTCCGTTTTGATTCGTAATCTGTTTACCCTCCCCGCATTTGTAGGACTGACACCCACCTAGGACATACAAGCCAATGCCTAAGGGTCAGAAGCTTGTCCGGAGAAGCTGTTACGAGGGCTCGGTCTGTAGTCAGGCATAAACATGAGAAAGTGGATGATACGAAATGTAACCGAAATTGATGATTGGAAAGGTGACGATGGAATAATTGGTGGAATGAGTGGCGGGGGAAACCGGAGGAGCCGGAGTAAACCCGTCCAGCCGCGCTTCGTCCACTACAAATCCCACATGCGGACGCTGGGGATCGCACCCGGGCCGCCTATATGAGAAGCGAGTGGTCTAACCAGTCACCCACGACGCCGACAGCATTCAAAGTACGTGTCCTTATTGGTGTTATATTATTAAAGATATTACGTCTTTCAGTGCCTGGTTCATTGGCCATACATTTGTTTGAACAAGTTAAAGATGACAAAATAGAGAAGAAGAAGAAGAAGAAAACGGTAAGAAAGATAGAGATTAGTTATCTCTGACAAAATGTTTAGATAATTGCCGGTGTTTTGCAATTTCTCTGATGGCGGTCCCCTAGCTTTTGTGTGAATTTAATTGCTTGTTGAATCTCCTAATGTTCACATTCTTTGCAATTTGAGCTAATAATCCAACACTTAAATACATTATCTAATGTTAGACTACTATGTAGCCTTATTTCAGAATGAAAACAACTTATTTTATAATTCCAAATTTGCTTAAAACATGTTAATTTAATTATTAATCTTTAAAATAAGCTAAATTCTCAAGAACTTTCCTCATTTAAAGTATTAGGTTAACATTTTTCGTAGTAGCATACCCTCCCCGTATATAGGACCAAGAGGATGCCTGAAATTTTGGGTTAAAATGACTGAAAAGTAACTCTTCGTAAGCAACGAACGACTTTAATTTTATGTGATATGGTATTTATTCTTCAAGTTAAGCAGTTTTGTGCCAGTATTTATACCAAATTTTCCTCAGGGTGAAATTTTAAAAACAAATACATATTTTAAATAATCATGCTGTTTATTATTCTTACTGTTCAAGGTTGTCGTATAATTTTATTTGTACCTGTATTTTTATTTTAAACGCTGGTTATTATAAATTTGTATTACTGTGGATATAAATAATACTTAATGACTAACTCCATTACGCAGAAACCCATATTTTTTTTTAAATTATCAGAGTATGCAAGAACATATTTTGAAGCTTAAATATTTTTGGAGACTCGCATTCTTAAAGCTCATTTTCGTGAAATTTTCTGGAAATATTCGACGGCGAAAAAAAAATTGTTATCTACTGGCTGGTCTACACTGTTCAAGAGCTATGAACTGCGTTTAGAATCCCTTCTGATAGGTATTAAAACATGGATTTTGTGAAATCTTTCATAATACCATACACTGTAGCCACTATTTTCCTATGTAAATTTGATTTTTCTGCAGTTTAACTAGTTTTATCTTTGTACCTTGCTAAGTATTATTTATGACTAATTTATAAAATCCTGCATATTTTTAATGAAATACAGGAGGATGGTTAAGATCAACAAGTGAGTTGAAGAGGAATTAGATTTGAAACATGGGAGAAAAATATATTTTAATACGTTAGAATTACATAGACATACCACAAACACCTTGTTATATAAAATTACAACAGAATCCGTCAAAACAATTCCTCTTTCACTAGAAGCAATTAATTATATTACCCTGTCATTTCTAATTCAATTCTGTCAACAGTTAAACACTATTATCAAGCTGGGATTTCCAGCGGCTTATGCGTTTTCTCTCATCCTTTTTCTGCTCAAGCAGAACATTTTTAACCTTTGAGAATGTCGCAGTAAATACGAGTGGGTTAGTGAGATAATAAAGGGAAAGCAGAAATGGAAGTCTGTGAATGAATGGCGACAGCAAAAATAATTCTTTGTATGCGAGGACTTGTTTTCGACCTGCCGATAACATTTTTACTTGATGAAAACATTCATAAAGAGAGCCCACACTTATTACGTGCGTACATAATGAGAAAATATAAGGTATCTGGAAGAAAGCAAAACTCGTCCTCAGAGAGCAAATATCACCACACCACTTCTTCCATATTTACATTTTTGTTATTATTTGTGCCCCTTCAACAAAGTTTCAGAATTACATAGTTGGAGATTTTCTTTTTTGTGCAAATGGCAAATGATGGTTATATTTAAATATATCCGCCAGAATCATAGTGTGCTATATCTAACATCTGGGAGGAAAGGTTGAGGTGAAATAAATGAGGGGAAGAAACCGTTAATAACCCATATCCACTACACTTAGCAAATGAGGAAGGGTTGGATTTATCTGTTTACGCTAATGCGGTTTGCGCCCTCTGTCTGCCTATCTCAGAAGTTCATTGTTTTGCAATGATAATTAGGTTATACATCGCGTTGATGTAAGAAGTCGCTTTAAAAATCTTTGGATATAACACCTTTTCATTAAATATCACTTCTTTGGTATTGTATACTCTTAAGGGTCATTGTGAGTGAAATTGCAAACTTATATTGTTTAATAATAGATTTTATGAAACGTTTAATGTGATTCTAGTGATGTTATATGAATATAAATACCAAATATCATTCACGTAGAATAAGTACTTTGCAAGCTAGAAATGATTTCATAAACTTTATTATATAAAGATACAACATAGTCAAACTATTACATACCCCACAAATGTTGAAAAATTATTTGAATTTTTTTTAATTAACCTTTGAACCACACAAGAAAAATCTTGCTACTTCGACATTTCAATAACTTTCATTACTTAATTGTTATAATTATTTAACGCGTAGACACATTAATCTATAAAATTCATTTTATAAAAGTACAATTCATATGCTTTATTTTGTAAATATACTGTATAGTCAAAATGCTACACACGCCTCAAAACTTGAGAAAATTGGTTGGATTGTTTTCATAAGTCTTTTGAGCCATTCAAAACCCTTGGCATTTTGATATTTCAATATCTTTGGCTACTGAATTATGATAATGTTTTAAAGTTTTGATATTTTAATCTTTGAGAGTTATTCTATAAAAATATTTTTTATAAAAATTACCATTGCTGACACGAAAATATTTGGCTGCAATAATACAATGGATACTTTCTCACATTAAGAAAAATTTGGGTTGTATTTAAACAAATACTGAGACGCATGGAGTTTTTGAAGGTGTGAAAATATAGTTTTGAGAAAAACGCTATCTTATAAAATAATATACTAAGTAACAGGTGGATTGTACGATCCTTAAGTGGCTGTAGAACTAGAAGGAACAGAAGTACAGCTAAATGTTTATTTTCTACGACTCAATAAAGGTTCCTAAAACCCTTTGCTAGAAAAATGCTATTTTCGATTTTTTACCGACTGTAGGCAAAATTTCACCCCCCGTGTCCCTTAAGTAGCCTATCAATATTTGGTGAAGTACACAGCCTTAAGATATATACAAAGTGATCTTCGCGTAACCGATTAAGATATAGGATTTTAATACAGTTTTATTTGGAGAAACTCTGTTAGCAAATCAATGTAGTCTTTATTATAATCAGCCGGAGGGCACCTGTAGAAATTCTGTTAACTTTGAAGCGTCAAGTCCACGACAAATATTGTTCGTTAATGAGGCATTTGATTTTATTCTCCTTCTTATACAAAAATATTCGTCCTCAAAATCGCTATGCAAAGTGAAATGTTCCGACTTCTTATAAATTGCCTTGGAATAGACGGTTTGTGTCCGTCACTGGGTACTCGCTGTCTTGCTTTGATTCTACATGCCACAGACTCTACCTGAGTAAGCGCCTGATTCATAATCCTTACTCGAATCTCACATAATTTCCAATATCACCTGTATAAATAAAACTCAACTGAAAAGTGAGTGAGGAAGTAGTGAAAATTGAGTGAGGTTTCAGTTTGTTTTCTACTAGGTCTGGTGTAGACTTGTGATACAATCAAAGAACTTCTTGAGGATTGGTGATCATAATGTTTCCGAAGCGTTAGATTAGATTAGATAGCGTTTATTGCCAACAACTATTATATTAAAGCAATGTCATAAATTAAAAATTACCACGCTAAGTTATAAAAATCATTCACAGAATACAATGGATTAGCCACCAATGTATGCCGAATGGTCCTTTTAAAAGTTAAAATAGGGAGCTCCCTTAATATTTGGGGTAAAATATTATAAAGTTTAAAAGAAACTACTATAAAGCTGTTTTGAATTTACGTATGTTTAAATGTGTTTATATATATATATATATATATATATATAAGTTCTGACAGTTTCGTATTGTATAGTTATGAATGTTTGAGCAAACTATAAAACTGCTAAAATTTTCCTTAACATATAAGAGACAGTTCAGCACATACATTGATGGCAAAGTTAAGATATTTAAATCAATAAAAAGTTGTTTACAAAGTTCTTTTGGATGAACTCCAAAAATTAATCTAATAGCCCTTTTTTGTAATAAAAAGATTTTCGTTGCCAAGGAGTGATTCCCCCAAAGAAGCAAACCATAATTAGCATGCGAATAAATATGAGCATAATACACCTTCATCACCACATCCTTAGTGACATTATAGCTCAAGATTCTCAGCATAAAAATTCCTGTTGTGATTTTTTTTAAAATATGATTAATGTGCGTTGACCATCCCAAGTCAGAATCAACATGAATACCCAAAAATTTTAGTGAGCTTCCAAAACAACCAATGTTAAATTTGTATTGAATACAGTAACTTTTCCAGTGTTTATGCTCAAATTATTGGCATTACACTAATTGTTAACAACCGATGTTAACATGTGTACTTTAGGTCTTAATATATGTTCATCTTTGTCAGAGAAAGTAATTGCTAAATCATCTGCATTAAGATAAGGAGTAAACTTTTCATCACAGATTGAGGCAGGAAGATCGTTAATATAAATTATAACAAATACAGGTCCCAACATTGACCCTTGAGGAACTCCATAGTTTACAGATTTAAACTCAGATAAACATCTATTAAAATAAGTTTCTCTAAGATAATATTAGGTGAGAAAGGTTATTAGCATTCACCAAACACGAAAGTAAATGGCACAAGTGTGAATTTTCAGGCCATTCTATTCATTTGCTAATTTATAATGTTGAGCTATGCGTAACTGGCGAAGCTAAAGCCCTGAGAGACATTGCGATATGCGGGGTGAGCTGTATGCCGGTAATTACTGGATTTCTATGCCTGTAGTACAGAGCTCCTAATATGACGATTACATTTTGGCATTTATATTTTACTTGTAATAACGGATAATATTTTGGTAGCAACCTTTCACTACATGTAAATCAGAGACACAGAAATACGGCTTTCGCTGTCGGCTAGGAGCTAAATCAGTTGTTTGCTACTGGCCCGATAGGGCTCGAATATCACATGTCATAGCTGTTTTGTGTGAACCTGTTTACTAGCTGTAGATGTGAGGTATGCCTCTATGGATAATGCAGACATTTTGTTTAGGCTGATTCTGAAATTAATAATTAAACTCCGGATGTTGGTACTTCAGGGTGTTTTGGCCAACTCTGCTTCACTAAAGTGCTTCGCCTCGCGTTAGATATTTTTAGATGGTGCATTGCTTCAAGAACCCCCACAATGTCTCGGAACTCACTTCTCGTTCCCCGGGTTAAGAGGTAAGGTAACCACAATTAAATTATCTATCATAACGACCAAGTAAAAAACTAATCTCCTCTTTGTAACATAATGTAAATACAATTAAGATATTACGATACAGTTACCACCCTCGTAGCGTATTATTTCAAGTATGGCTACATTTCACTGCCCTTTAGGTTAAGATTAGGATAGTTGTGATCCTCGAAATCTCAGACTACGGCCATCCATAACCACACTCATATAGCGGCATTGCCTAAAATGTGCTCAATTCAAATTACTCTTCAGGACAATACTAAAATAAATCCTACCGCAAGGCATGTCATACATACCAATACAACAATATGGCTTTATAACAGGCAGGTGCACAATAAAAAGCAATTGTGAGAGTTTTAGACATCATTCGAAAGGCAACCATGGTTGTGGGAGGATACGTCTTCGCCGTCTTCATAGATGACGCGAAAGCGTGGCACCTTGTGATTCGGAGGGATAGTGTTTAACTCCCGCTTTTACTCTTTTGGCACCGCAGTCGAGGAAACTGATGATAGATGGAATGAAGGTGGAGAGCCGGTGGAATGTGATGGCCGGGGAAACCGGAGAACCCCGAGAAAACCTGCCCCTGCGCCGCTTTATCCATCATAAATCTCACATGCAGTCGCTTGGGATCGAACCCGTCCGCCTAGGTGAGAGGCGAGCGGTCTAACCAGTCGGCCATGGCGTGGCCCCCATTGGGATGGAGAAACAATGCTGTATCCTAGGAGTGGAAAACTGCAATCCTCTGCTCATAGAGAACATTACGAGAACCAACACAATGACAGTCAACGACAAAGTCACATTACCCGAAGGAATGGTGTACTATAAGGGGATAAAATCAGCCGGATGATGTCAATCTGCTGACACAGATTGTTTCTCTATTTCTGCTTCTGTGCGCAGACGACATGGTTATGATGTCGAGCAACCAAGAGCCCAGGATGACACAACCTTATAAATAGAACATATGGTCAAGACAAAATGACCTAGATATAAATACAAGAAAAACAAAGGTGATGAAGTTCAGGAACGAGGATGGAGGAGATGTCTCTAAAGCAGACAACTTCGTATGTGGCAACGACAAATTGGAAATTGAAAACTCTTAAGAATACCTAGGACTAACGCGGCAAATAACATAAAACATTTACCAAGCACATAGAAGAAAGGATCGCGCCACCGATCAAGACTACTTTCGATATAAAGAGCCTTCAGAAACTCTCCCTTCATACACCTGTTCGCCACTTCTACATCAATCGAACCAACTGCAAGCTACACGCTAAACAAGATATTGAAATATCTAACCACTTTGAAATTGAAGAGACTGTAAGCCTAAAGAGCACCACAACTACAAAGAAAAGCAAGAATGAGAACAGGCACGGACTACTTTGTAGGAGAGTTAAAGATTAACAACGGCCTATAGATCGCAACAAAATATGAGACCCACATCAGAGACAGTAAAGCAAAAGCAGTACACCTAGATCTAGAACTCTTCCAAACCCCATCCTTGAGCAGAGAGGAATGGAAGAAGCCGAACTTTGAGCTGCGACACGTCTTCGCGAGAACAGCGACCCATGGACTTCAACATAAACTCTGTGCCCTAAGAGGATAGATAGCACCTGACTTCGGAATAGTGCTCTGTGGACACATCTGCCAGTAAAATCATCTGCTCACCTGGCCAGCAAGAACACACTCAATAACAGTCTACGTAAAAGTGGAATCCTTTTGACAACCACTGAACCTACACATTGTGTTCAATAAATATGTTATAAGCGTTCCATTCTCTGTATCCCGTAGTGGCAAATCCCGTCTCCGTTACACTTGGTGAGGCACCGCAACACTATTTATAACACAGGTAAATTATTTGATGACGAATTCATAATGGGCTGTGCGGCTCTACAATGTACTTCAACGAATGGCAGAGATGAATTCGCTATCACTTGTCTGAATATAATAAAAACACAGATATATGGCATAGGAAACGACACCGCTATGGTAGAAAACAGAGAACACCATCAGTAAATAATATGACTTTCAGTATAATTGTCTGGGTTGAAGATTGTTGTTGCTTTTACATTGTTACAAAAGTGTGTAGAAGTATGTAAAACATATTAGTAAATATTGAGGAAGCTATTAAAGCACCCATTATCGATTTCTATGGGTAAATAGATGGGTAAAGGGTAAGAGGATAATTCTTGCTAAATTCATAAGAACTGAATTATTTTGCCACTACATTCAAAGCGCAAATCTTTTATGGTTGGCGGACACATTCTAACTTCCTATTTAACCAAAACATATGTGGTTCTCTACAATTACTATTTTAGGCACATATTCGTTTGAAGAGAGATAAATATTAAGATTTTCTAAAAGCTTGATCCTAAAAGAAAAACAATTAATTAATAAAACCCAGCTGGAAACTTGTTCCTTGTACCTTTCTTGATGTCCCCCCCAGGGGCCTACTACGGTAGGTACGGGTTAGGTGCACCCGGGGTCCCGAGCCACCTTGACTCCCTCTGTGGGCAACCTCAGAGTGGTGAGGGAGTCAGTAGGTGAAAATGCCCACCCACGTGTAGGCCGTGCGTGGAGACCCGTGTCGGTGAAGAGGAATATCCTGGTTGGTTGAGGGTTGCGTACCTGAGCCTGGGCTTCTGTCTTTCAGTAACTGGGGAGGGTGCGCAGCCTAATACACCGCTTTGGTTTCTGATTTGCCTAAACGGGAGGCTAGGGACTAACCCACCCCTAGTCAATCGGCCAGGACTAGGTATTACACCGAACTCCAGGGTGAGTGGGACGGCGAGCCCGCTATATCCCCTGTGTAGCCCTGTCACCCCAGTGGGGTGACCCCTCGTTGGGCTCCGTGGTGGGTGGGGAGCACTGGGGGATGAATTTATACAATTTTTTTTTATGGCACCAAAACTTAAACCCCTGATTTCAAATAAAGACGTTGGAAAGGAAGTAGTCGAGTCATGTGGTCCTCGCTACTTGGTTATTCATAGGACAGAGGAAGGTAAGAAGTTCCTTACGGTGAGCCCTTTTACTATCCAAAAGGGTCTCGATGCCATTGCTGGTCCTGTTAAATCCTGCGTTCGAGCTCGCAATGGTACACTTCTTGTAGAAGCCAACTCCGCCTCGCAAGCTGCAAGGATTCTTAAAGCCACCATGTTAGCCAGCTATCCAGTGAAGGTCGAGGTGCACAAGTCGCTGAACTCCTCCCGCGGTGTAGTAACAACCCGCGCGTTGGACGGTTTGTCTATTGAGGAGATCCAAGAAAATCTAGCGACTCAGGGTGTCTCAGCTGTTTATCGGGTACAACGTAAGATCAACGGTGAATTCCTGCCTACTCGTACCCTGTTTCTTACTTTTGATCGGGTTGATCTGCCTCAAAAGATTAGAGCAGGGTATGAAGCCATCGAAGTTAGGCCTTATATACCCAATCCGCTGAGGTGCTTTAAATGCCAACGTTTTGGTCACACTAGTGAGTTGTGCACCGGCAAGTCCACCTGCGTCCACTGCGGTGACATCTCCCACGATGGGGCTTGTGCTTCAGCTCCATCGTGTGTGAACTGTCACGGGGAACACCCATCTAGTTCCCGAGACTGCCCCCGTTTTGCAGAGGAACGAGCGATCCAGGAGATACGGGTGAAAGAGAAGGTGTCCTTCTTGGAAGCCCGGAAGCTCCTGCGACTCCGCCAACCCTCTGCCCCGAGGTCCGGTACCTATAGCTCAGTTGCAGCTAAACCGGTACCGCGTCGGGAAATCGCAACACAGACCGGCGATATGAACGGGGCTACAATTGCGGAAAAGGTCATTTTAGCCCAAGCGCTGCCAAAGCCTTCGGCACCTACACCCAAGTTGGTATCAACATCTGCCAAATCCGCCAGCTTACAGAATAGTCCTGCACACTTGTCACCGAAAGCCTCGACCTCGGGAACTAAAGCTGGTAAATTCACGACGTCTTCTGCCCCGGAAAAACAGTTTAAGACCAAGTATGTACGACAAGACTTTTTGAAAGAGAATGTGCAATCTATTACCAAGTCATCTAAAGGTAAGAAAAGTACACGCAACTCCACACGTGTATCCTCCTCTGAAGGGTCATCTGGGGAGGAGGGCGTGAATCGGCGACGGCCGTCTTCGCCAATCAGCACATCCAATCGGTTCGAACTACTTGGACCGAAAACTGCTCTTGAAAAAGGGACCCCCCTTGTGGAGGAGATGGACCAGGAGGATTCTGCCGCCACTGCCAGAGGGACAGTGCGGAAACGGCAGGATCGTGCTCCTGAAAATAGTACTAGCCCAACGCCTAAGAAGAACAAATTGAACCGACCAGCTAATCCCAATCTGCAGAAGCGTCTTTCGATTTGAAACTTATCCCATAATATACTCAATGGCTATCCTCCATTGGAACATACGCGGAATTCGACCACATCGACCAGAGCTTGACTTGTTGCTGCGCCAGCATGAACCCTTGGCTGTATGTTTACAAGAGACGAAGCTCCGTCCACAGGACACCGTTACCATCAGGCAGTACTCCTCCGTACGATGTGATTTATCCCCGGAGGACGGTGTGCCGGCACATGGGGGCACTATGATGCTTATTCGAGATGATATTTTTGCCAACTCCGTACCCATACAATCTGTAATCCAGTCCGTTGCTGTCAGCATTAAGCTACCCTCCGCTTCATTCACCATTTGCAGTATCTATTTGCCTCCATCTGCGGACCTCTCGCACAGCGACTTAGAACACCTCATTTCGCAGTTGCCACCACCCTTTTTATTGGTAGGCGACGTGAATGCCCATCACCCTCTTTGGGGCTCTCCTCGGGCTTGTGCGAGAGGTACGCTACTTAAAGACTTCTTGGATAGTCAGAATCTTGCTCTCTTGAACACCGGAGAGCCCACCTTCCTATCTGACGCATTTCATAGTTTTTCACACATTGACATTGCAATTTGTTCCCCTCAGCTGGCAGTCACCTTATGCTGGAATATCATCTCGGATTTGCATTCTAGTGACCACTTTCCTTGTCGTATTAGTGTCTTGACACCCGTTGTATGTTCCACCCGTTTACCTAGTTGGCGCCTAGACCACGCCAGCTGGGAACTGTACTCCCACTTGGCTGAATTTAGCTACGAAGAGCACGACTCTGTGAACCACTTGGTCGAACATCTTACAGGGACCATTCTTTCTGCTGCTGAGCAATCCATTCCGCGTTCGACTGGCTACAGCCGTCGATTTCCGGTACCTTGGTGGACCGATGACTGTCGGGATGCTATTCGCGCTCGCAGACGAGCTCTACGGGTTTTCCAGCGTTTTCCTACACTGGATAACCTGATACACTATAAACGGATGCGTGCACATTCTAGGCGGGTTATTAAGGATAGCAAAAAGATGTCATGGAATAAATTCGTGGGTTCCTTTAATCGACATACACCTTCCTCTGTCGTATGGGATAAGTTAAGACGTGTGGCTGGGAAACCGAACCATATGCCCATCGCCGGTCTCAAAACACCTACCGGAGCTGTTGTTGATACATTTGACGTGGCGAATACTTTAGGCAGTGCTTTTGTTCAGGTGTCTAGCTCAGGCAATTATTCCCCTGAGTTTCTTACAATTAAGAATCAGGTGGAATCTCAAGAATTCTCGTTTCTTTCTGGCAACCTTGAGGATTATAATCGCCTTTTCACCCTGGCAGAGCTAGACAATGCACTCTCCTCTTCACGACACTCAGCACCAGGTCCAGATGGTATCCACGTCCAAATGTTGCAACATCTCTCTCCTGATGGCAAAGATTTCCTACTCGAGGTCTATAATCGTGTCTGGGTTGATGGCATTTTTCCAGACAAGTGGCGGGAGGCCACCATCATACCCATTCTTAAACCTGGAAAGGACCGCCATCTTCCTTCCAGTTACCGTCCTATTTCCCTCACCAGTTGCGTGTGCAAGGTGATGGAACGCATGATCAATGGACGGTTGGTGTGGTGGCTGGAATCCCACAATCTTCTGACGAACATCCAGTGTGGCTTTCGACGACGACGTTCAACTGCTGACCACCTTGTCTCTCTGTCAACTCAGGTTATGGACGGGTTTCTTAAGAACAGCCCCACAGTTGGGATATTTTTTGACCTCGAGAAGGCTTACGACACGTGTTGGCGGGCGGGAATATTGCGTACTCTACACAACTGGAACATACGTGGACGCCTACCGTTGGTCATTCAGGAGTTTATGCGGGACCGCGTTTTTCGAGTGAGGGTGGGCTCGGTTTTTTCTAACCATTTTATTCAAGAGAACGGAGTGCCGCAGGGCTCGGTACTCAGCGTGACTCTATTTGCTATTGCGATAAATTCCATATCACTATGTGTGCCTCAAGGTGTCTCTTCCTGTTTATTCGTGGACGACTTTGCCATCTTCTGTACTTCTCAGCGTACACCGTTTTTGGAACGCCGTCTCCAGCGGTGTTTGGACAATCTCTATGCTTGGAGCTCGAAACACGGTTTTCGTTTCTCCGCTGAGAAGACAGTCTGCGTTAACTTCTGGCGCCGTAAGTGGCAAATGCCGCCGTCTCTTCGACTCGGGCCAGATTTACTTCCTTTCGCAGACGAGGCGAGATTCCTTGGTTTGATCTTCGATCGGAAACTTTGTTGGGCACCACAAATAGCACAGCTTAGAGCACGATGTGACCGTTCTCTAAATCTTTTACGGATACTAAGTGGCAAATCTTGGGGTGCGGATCGGACGGCATTGCTCCGTCTTTATCGTGCTGTGATTCGTTCGAAGTTGGACTATGGCAGCATTGTGTATTCTTCAGCTCGACCTTCAGTGCTCAGAAGGTTAGACACAGTCCATAACCAGGGCATCCGTGTGGCCGTTGGAGCTTTTCCAACGAGCCCAGTCGTTAGCCTCTACGCCGAATCGGGAGAACCTCCTCTGCGTTGTCGGCGTGATGTCCTGCTTGCTAATTATGGCTGTGGGCTGAAGTGTATGCCTGGGCATCCAACTTATCACGCGTTTTTCTCCTCTGAGCTGCACGAGCGATACTGCTTCCGCTCTCTGAACCCCAGGCCAGCAGGTTTTCGTTTCCGTGAGCTTCTACGCCAGCACCATGTTGACATTCCTCGGCTGTTATCCAAGGGAGAGAGTATACACCCCCCTTGGTTACGCGCTACCTCCCATGTCGATCTCGGGATGACGCTCTACGGGAAATCTGTTACGCCTCTTGATAGTATTCGTCGTTGCTTTTTAGAATTTTTATCCAAATACAGTGGCCTTATTTGTATTTACACCGATGGTAGTAAGAGCCCCGACGGTGTTGGATGTGCCTTTGTCACTGGCACCGCAACTTCTACTTACGGTTTGCCTAGTTGCACATCTATATATTCTGCCGAGCTATATGCTATTTATCAAGCCCTTCTGTATATTCGACGTCGAAAATTAGGTGACTGCCTTATTCTTAGTGATTCCCTTAGTGCACTTCAGAGCATTCGTGAGCTGTACAATTACCATCCTTTGGTGCAGCGCATCCAGGACGTTCTCCACATTTTGCACGCTTCTGGTTTTAATGTGGAGTGCGCATGGATTCCTGGACACGTTGGCTTGCCAGGGAATGACACGGCGGATTTGGCAGCGAAATCGGCAGTCACAGCGCCCAGTGTTACGATTACCCATTCAACAGCAGAAGATTTTAGAGTGGCTGTACGGAGAGCCGTTTTTTCGACTTGGCATGCGGAGTGGTCGGCTCTCCGTGGTAATAAACTGCGAGAGGTGAAGGACCTCCCTGTCAACTGGGTAACCTCCTCTCGTTTATTCCGCCGGGAGGAGGTAGTACTAGCTCGGCTAAGAATTGGCCACTGTATTTTTACTCACAGTTACCTTTTTAAACGTGAACCTGCTCCTGTCTGTGCGCTCTGTGGGGAGGCACAGACAGTTCGTCATGTGTTGCTGGAGTGTGGTCACCTGGCACACATTCGGTCATCTATGGGCATGCCGGCCTCTCTTGCTGAGGTCCTGGCAGATGACCCAAGAGCAGTGGACAGGGTTTTTAAATTTTTAGCAAAACTTTCTTTTACCTTGACGTTTTAGTGTGATAGCAGTTTTCTTTTAAACTCTTATAATTTTAATGTGTTGATTTTAGATGGAGTTTTATATCCAGCTCTGTCTAGAGGGCTGGACCGTTCTGTTACTTCCGTTTCAACTATGTTAGCTCTTTGACTTGTGTTTTTTTCCTTTTTTGGTATTTTCTTACTGCCTATTGCCAAGTTTTAATCGTAAGGGCGCTTATGACCTCGGCAGTTGAGCGCCCTTAAACACCATTATCATCATCATTTCTTGATGTCAAATCATTAAAGTTTGACCAACTAAACAAATTCTATATGGTTTCGCGAACTTTAGTCAGGAAATTGCTCATGTGTTGCCATTTCTTCTTGTCAGCCAGTAGATCCCAACATGCCAATCTCCTTCCAGTGTCACTTTTTCATTAAGCTTTAATTGTTCGCTGATTCTTTCACTGCACATCACGCCAAAATATGTATGCAATCTTCATCTAAAGCACTTGAATTTGTATCATATTCTGTGATCTTCAACCTCCCAGGCCAGACTATGTCATTCGTAATCTTCTCTTTCTTTCTAAGGGAAGTATATATGCTTCTTTGTCCCAATTCAGCTTTATTCCATTTGCTAGAGTTACAGAGGGTTTAATTTTACCACTCGATTCAATTTCTTGCCGGCGGATGTCTGTGGATATTCTTTTGACACATCTCCATGCTTTTTTTTTTTTAATTTTTTTTCTCGACTTTTTATCATACTTGCCCAAATCCTATTCTTCTCAAAGTACTTTTGAGTTGTCAGTCCAAGATCTGGAAGACAAGTTTTCCGCTGGTATCTACAACATATGGAACGTAGAGTGTAATTATCTCCCTGCAACAGCCTCAACCAGTGCTTCACTGCTCTTATTTTACAGTGCACTGTGCCTTCATAACATCTCAGCTCCAGCAGAACTCCAGAATTAGACGTGTCTTGTGAAACTCCAAGAACTCCTTTCCAAAATACTAGTTGCGTTTTATTTACGTGCTCTTCTGTTTCCCATTGCCAAATTTCACTTCCGTATAACAACATCGGTCTTATTATATATACATTTATACATATTTTCTAATGTATCTACAGACACATCAAGTCTACGCGGGAGTGTACGTAATTGTTCGTTTAAGTGTCTTCGTTGTTTATAATTAGTAATTGACAGATGCTTTTTCTATTTCCCTCTCGTGTTAAACATTACTGATTACTCAAGCAATTACTATATAATTCACATCCACTTCAGCGTTGAGTCAACGCTTGTTCCGGAAAAAACAAAAAAATTACCGACTTGTCAAAGTCAGTCGACGGTTGCTTAGTGGTCTTGTAGTGAATAGTGGAAATTTAAACCAATATAACAAGGAATAATTCGGAAATAGTTACCCCAGAAATATATACATATACGACATATAAGGTGTCCGGAAAATAAATATTATTTAATTCTATCGTCACCGCAACGCTGGTTTATCAGTTCCACACATGCGTCTCTGGGCCTTTGTCCACTGATGCCATTAAATCTGGATCCTATGATGTTGATAATTGTTAGTGAATGATCAAAATATTTTTAAGAAAATTTATGATCCCGCCGGCTGTAAAAAATATAGTTATTTTGTTTATTAATGACGCTGTCCATTTCCAGGATCATACCAGCACCACCAGTGTGCCGGAATTTCGTCCCGCAGGAGTTCTTTAACATACCAGTAAATCTACTGATATGGCGTACTCTCGCCCGGGTTTGAACCAGCGACCTTGAGTTCAGAAAGCCAGCGCCTAACCAACTGAGCTACTCAGGCCGACCCCGACGACTGTGAAGTTAGTACCGTAATATGGCTTTTTGACGCAAGGAATATTAAGTCAGCTACATTCATCGTCAACTTGTAAAGATTTCCGGTGAAGTTTCTAATTGCAGGTGGAATGGTGAGAAAGTGCGTTAGGCAATTCAATGATGGTCGAATCAAAGTTTATAACGAAACACGTAGTGGGCAACCTTCTGTCGTCACTGATGGTTTGCTTGAACAACTGAATGAGACAATTCGTTTAGCATGGTTGTCTTCACTGGCAGCAATCTTTGAGGGGACATGGTAGTGTTGATTCTCCGCTCTGATATATGTCTGGACAAAGGAACAAATATGTCGAAAAATAGGTTAAGGAATGCTTTCTCAACTACAAACCGGTACTTATTTTCCGGACATGACTCGTATATGTGTGGCATTACTGTGTACCAGTTGTACAAGTCATATAGAATATACAGAACTTCAAAGGCTATTTCCATAAAATTCGGGATATAGACTTTATTTATTATGAATATATATTTAACCAACAGTATTTTAATCAAATCGTCAAAGCTAAATTTTACAAAACTGAAAACTTCGAAAAAGTTTCCATGTAAAGCATAGCTTGGTGTGAGAGTATTTCATTAAATATGGTCGTGTTGCATCTTTAGATGATGCTGAACTTAAATACGAAGTTTGGCGTACTACAGACTTTTCGTTCTCTTGTTCACAGACACACAACACACGGGGACTTTTCTAAAAAATCATATTACATATCAGCATTTTTGGTTTGCCTTGGTTAGAATATATATGCCAATGGATGGAAACATAACGGTGTTGTGACCGAACGATATGACTCAAGAGGCAATGTCTGTGGCCGGCATTCGGAAGGCTCAGGTTCGATCCCCAACAGCCCCTATATTTATCCACGAGTTTTCTTGGTTTCCCCGGCGCAGTAGGTGAAAGCCAGGGTGGTTAATCGGCTACCACGACTTTTATATCCACCATTTTCGAGACCCATTGCCTCCTTGTAATCTGTTTCAGGGTTGAAGGACCAGGTGATGGTGTTTGGCGATTTGTGGCTGGGCGGTGATTGCGCCCTCTGCAGACGTTTCTTCTGTGACACCGTTGTGGATCCAGTCTGTCACAATATTGCCTTCGTGGCTTTCGGGGAGGCAACCTTTCGCGAATTTTCTGGTAGTTCCCGAACAACGTCGGATGCGGTCTATCTGGAAACGTTAGCGTCCCTTTCATGTTTACGTCCTACATCATCTGGATCTATGCCCGCTTTGGTTTTCTCCCCTAATACCTCCCGGGTGTCATGCAAGTCGTAAAGGGTCACAAAGTCCTACGTGCATTGCTCTGCCCCAGTGACCGGAGGCGGTCGTCCTGTGAACCACTGACGTATATTTATAATTCCTGCATTGACAGTTATATTTTTTTCTGAACTGCTTAAATACACTTGAGTTACCCCTATTCATAAAAAGGAAGTGAACAGATTTTAACCAATTACGGCCCATTAGTATATTACCTATAATCTCTAACGCTTTTGAAATGTTATGAAACAATCAAATAATTCAGTACTTCGAAGATGATTGTCATTTTTATTTTAATCAGTACGGTTTAAGAGTTAATCATAACACTGTTAATCCGGTTTTAGCATTCCATCATCATTACATGCTTTCAAAGACTATAATTCAATATTTGCAAGTTTTTTTTATGTAACTAAAGCCTTCGCTACAATTTCTCATTATATTCTTAAGTCTGCTTTGATTGTGAAAGATATCTGTTGATTACTCAAATGGTTGTAAATCTGTGTATTAAATATGACATCCTCCATTTTCTGCTCAGTTCTTCTTATAATTTATATAAATGATCTTCCCTGTTGTATACAAAATGACTCCATCCAAACCTATCTGATTGCCAATGATAGCATATTTGCTATAAAAATGACGATAAGAACAAATCTGAAGATGTCTACCATCAATTATTAAATTGGAGTGATGCAAATAAACCCAGTATACATTAAATTAATACAGTCAGCATGCAGTTTAAATTAAATCACGCATCAAATGTTTCTGAAGATAGTGTCAGATTTCTGGGCATTTACTTTGATGACATCGCATATAGATCATACAGCTAATCAAATAATTAAAGGAATATTCATGCTATACATTGCTAGGCAAAATAATGACAAGAAATTCTTACTGACGGTATACTACAGTGATATTGGGGCGGTACTCGGTTCGTGCCGAAGGCGCAGGTTATATGTATTGGAATGGTATGGAATTGTGGTTGGATTTGCTCAAGGATTTTATTAGCATGGAAACTCTTTCAGGAAGTGGTGAGACACAAGTGCTTTATTAATTGAGTCCGGCCTTTTTCCGCCGTAGAACACACGGTATACTTCTTAATTTTTTACTGTGACGTTACACTTTACTCGCCCGCTAATGTTATTGTTTACTAATGTTGAGGCCGTGATATATTGCGTACTATGAGCGGTCTTAAAATCACTTACTTCCGTCACCACTAAGGATTACACCACGCGCTCAAATACATCTTCGTCAATTGCCTCACAATTAAAAGGTAGCCTGTTCGGCTCCATCACGAATTCTAAATTTCACATCTTGGTTGTTCGGAGGTCCTTCACCAAGTGCCTCAGAAAACGTCCCCCTTGACCAGCAGAGAGCATTGTCTTGCTGTGTCCCATTAGTTGAACGGTGACAACGGAAAAAGAAATAGCAAGAGGACGGGCGCAGTTAAGAAAGGAGTAAGAGGAGTTATTTTTGTTATGATGGTTTTGCACGTGAAGTGAATAGTGAAAACTAAATATGTACACACACACACACACACACACACACACACACACACACACACACACACACACACACACACACAGGGTGTTAATGAACTGCACCGAAACAATTTGCGAGATTGCGCACGTGACGAATATAAGTTATTTGAGACCGGCGATGCATGGTCCCCGGATAAACACAACGCAGCTAAGTAGCGTTAAACGTGTGGGTATCAGGTGCTAATAAGTCGGCGTTAAAGCAAAGCAGGTTGCAAAAATGGCTTAGAATGTCTTTAAATCTGCTACCCTAGTATAGAAATATCGATTTTTAGCAGCTCGTTACTAGCGTTCTCAAGATTTAATGTCGCAAAAATCTGTAAAATCCCGAAGTAATCACTTAACAGTGCGACACTGAGCATTCATTAACTGCGTTCTTCAGTTATGTAGCCTACCCTGGAGGTGTTTTTCAACTGCTGTGGTGGCTTAATGCTTAACGCTGGAAGGTGCTATCCCAAAGGTCATGAGTTCGATTCCAGTCGTAGAGTAAATGTTGTTTATTATTACTGTTTTAATTCCAGACGAAGTGCCGCGATACGTGAACGAGACCCGAAACTATCTTTCACTTGAAAGCTAGTATCATAACCACTACGCTAGAGAGAGACCCTATAATATGTCCCTTCATTTTTCGTGTTATGCTCTTGAATGGTTGATAAATTAACCAGTGGCGTACTGGCACTTCAGAAGCTTATAGTCGTTACTTCGAAATTTCAATAAGCAGGCCATAAGTCATATATCTCAAATTACTTATTTAAGTAATCTACATTTTCTTTGAAAATATTTGGGTATAGTTCATTAACACCATGTGTGTTGTATTCAAAAGCTGTGATTTTTAAGGACATGTGTTAGTGATGAGGAGTTAGGATATCAGAAACAGGGCGCACTAATATAAGAAACAGGATTTGAACAAGGAAACACAGCACTCTGATCACATAGTGATATACTAAATTTTTACTTTCTACCTGAACGGAATATTCACATTTAGTCCTAGCAATTTTTTTCTACCAGTCTATATGTGAAAAACCAACAGTTGAATCATACATTTAATTTAACTTGTTTCATACAAGACAACTTCTGTAAACGTAATCAAATGCCTCTGCCTGTGTACAGTAGAAATGTTGCAGGCGGTTTCAACTTAATTACATTTTCATTCAACTGAGAGGATATTAATTCATTTGTGTGGTAACCTATGCAGCGCTATCACCAGTGTCCTTTCCGTTTACGAACTTGAATAATATACCTTTAATAACTCTCTGATACATGGAACCGATAGGTATGCAAAGAGAAACTCAAATATTTCCCATGGCTTACTTTTGTTGCTGGGACAATAGGAGAGAAAATGACTGTTTTAAAAGACAAAAAAGTTTGGGCGGTGGATTTTCACGTCTACCAATCTGTTGTCACTGTACAACGTACCTTTAGAAGTAATTCTTTGAAGATGAGCCCAGTTGCCCCGGTATCCGTAAGAGCAAGGTAATGAATTTGTAAGAGAAATTCAATCAGCCACGTACACCCAAAGAAGAAAAAAAGTAGCCTGGCGATATGAATTGGCTGAAAATGTGAACGATTGACGGGACTCGGGCCTAATGACGATTACCACTCTGATTCCATATATCACGCGAGTAAGAAAAGACAGAACCAATTGAGCAATCCACCCCTTCATCCCTCACCCCGCTCGACGATCCGTCAAAAGAGTAAAAGCAGTGTGTTTATTTTGTCCACCACGTGCACGAAATACCTTGACGTTAGAACTTCATTATGTAGTGCAGAGAAAAGATTAACCTAATTTTGTATCACCCGGTGAGAGGGGTGGATTATTTTTCAACCAGAAAGTTTAGGGATCACTAGCTTGCACTCAAGTGTACACTCAAAGACATTAAGGATACGCTTGGAAATACTAATCGTAAGACTTTTCGCTGACTCCGCCATATCTTTCACCTGTTTGCTATGCTCTTAAAAGCGTATTAGGCAGAGCACGTTACCGATGAGAATCAGATTGTCATGAAACGTAACTTGCGACAAATGAAGTTTTGAGCTGTGAACTGGTATCCCCAAACTCTCTGGTTGGAAGATACTTGACCCCTCACAAAATTAGAGTAATATTTTCTCTACGCTACATACTGAATTTCTAATTACTAGGCAATTCACGCACGTGATCAACTAAATTAAGTCACTGCTTTTACAAGAGTGGGAGTATTGAGCAGGATGAAAGAATGTATTGCCCAATGTTCTTACTCGCGTAGCATGTAGTTCCAGAATGGCAACAATGAAAATCATGGTCAGACTCGAATCCCCACCAAAAGCACATTTTCAGCAAAGTTACAACGATAGACGTATTTTTATTGTCTTTGAGTGTACTAGTGAAGAAACGTTGGAGCGTGTGAAAGCGAAATTTTTATACAATCTACAGTAATCCACCATCAAAGCAGGCCGAGAATTAGACTTCCTTTATATTTTTTGTGAAAGATTTTTAACAAACTTCTCAGTTCTATCTTTACTGTCTATCTTCTTGCAGGCCTGAAACTGGACAAAAAAGTTAAGTGAGTGGCTTTCTGCTAGAACATAGAAATCGAACTGCAATATGGTGGGTTTTTTTTTTGGTTCCACCTGCCATCTATCGAGAAAAGTGCATAAATATAATAGCAGGTGTGGTGACAAAACCCAGATGCTATGAGGCGCATGTACGCCACTTTCTCAAGGTGAATGTCCTTATAGTAGTCAGCCATTTTCATTTTCTCTACCAAATACTGACGTACATGAAAGGCAGTGAGGGTATTATATGCCACCAAAAATTCTATACCAAATTTTTGGCGGAAGTAGACGTGGATTTCAACATGTATCTGAAAACAGCATTTTGATTTCTGTAGCACGTATGTACACTGTACATAGTAGATAGAGAAGGTATTATATACCATCCTAAAATTTGATACCGAGATTTCATCGAAAATATATGGTTTGAGAACGCTAAATAAAAAAAACATTTTTCCAAAAAGGTTCGTGTGTATGTCTAAAGTACAGAATAACTCAAAAACAAAAAGTCGGTAAAATGCCAAACTTGATTTTTAAGTTTACGATCTTCCAAGAATGGCGTATGAAGTTTTTCAAAATATCCTCTACCCCGAACTACCCTTTACATAGGTACAGTTTTGAAATATTTGATATTCACAAAAATGGCGGTAAGAATTTTGAACAAAACACGTATAATAAAGATATAATATCACAAATAAAATGTATATATTGAATTGTCTGAGAACCGCCTATGAACACCTATTCTTCTGAATGACTTTTGAATAACTGGTAAACCGTATGAGATACAGAAACTTACCACACAAAAAATGTAGATCTCTTTAAAACACACAACTTTGTCCTATACATTTTTTGTACAGTTAACTGTTTCCGAGATATTCCTTTTAATTGGTTTTCAATTTAAAACTACTTAAACATTTCTCAAACGGTAAGTCATCTTTCGTTTCATTATCATCTTGTTTTACTCCTGTCCATGCAAAGATAATCAAATTTCAATTGTTTTACATAGAGGCTTGGTTTTAAAGTATTTTCTTATCCCTTTAACCTATTGTTTTCCCTTATATCCCCACTGCTTAGAAGGAAGCAAGTAATAAGACAATTTCTGCTAACGTTTATCTCAATTAACATGATGTAGGTAAAGGAATAATACTCTTCTATAAGAATAGTTTGTTGGTAGAACAAGCAGAGGAAGTCGTGTGAATGAAGCACATCAGATTATTTATAACTATACCAAAATCATGGTAGTTTTTATTGAACACTGTTACATACCTTCTGGATCGCTGGAACAGGGTATCCTATAGTTTATTTTTCATGCAGGATGGGGCGACACTTCAGACAGGCTTAGATTTCAGACATCAACTGAATATGCGACTACCAAACATGTGGATTGGGCATGCCGGCTGCGGCCTTAGTGAACATCCGCGTGACCTAACCTTGCACCGTATGAATTTACTACCCTACACATACTATATATATAGTGTACTGAGAAGGCATTGTATTTCATCCAAAATTCTATACCGAGGTTCATCGGAAATACATGTTTTGAGACCCCCCAAATCCAAAAAGATTATAAAAACGTCAATGTGTGTGTGTTTGCCTCTCTCTCTCTCTCTCTCTCTCTCTCTCTCTGTCTGTAGACAGCAAAACTCCGCTAAATACCAAACTTGTTATTCCAGTTTAGTATCTCCCAAGGATGCGAGGTGAAGATTTTTAGTAAAATCCCCCAACCCCAAACTACCCTTTACATGGAAAAATTTTCGAAAAGTTTGACTTCCTCAAAAATGGCTCTAAACGTGTCATTAAAATATCGTATACTTAATATATTTACATGATAAATAAAATGTATATCTTGAATATTCTAGGAATAGCCTCTGAAGAGCACTTTGTTCAGGATGAATTTTGCTGAATTTTGCATAATTGGTAAACCGTAGGAGATAGACAGAAGGTTGCTGCACAAAAAATATAGATTTCGTTAAAACATAATTAATTTCATATATGATTTTTTGTAGAACTTGCCGTTTATGAGATATAGCTTGTTGTTGGTTTCAGCTTTAAAATGCTTTTACGTTTCTCATCTGAGAATTTGTCAACTATTGGCCATATACGCAAACGAATTTCAATCATACGGTCAGATCTTTCTTTTTAGCCTGTGGTACATTTTCATTTTCCTTCTACATACAAGGAAGCAAGTAATAGTAACATTTCTGCCAATTTTATCACGATTACCATGAAGCATATAGAAGAATAATCGTTTTTACAATAATTTTTTGCAGAGATCTACAAATCTACAGTCATGTGAATGGAACACAACAGACTTTTTTCTATGGGGTTTAGTCAGAAAACAGTGTATCAGCCACTTTTACTACTAGACATTCAGAATTATGGTGAGTGCATCACATAGGAATTTTCAGTGGCTCATTCTCTGTTAAAACAAGTATGGCAAGTATTTGACTACAGACTCAATGTGTATCACGTGATACATTTACCACAAATCTTATTTTCAAGATACCTTTCTCTGATAAGTCCAAAACTATTCAACGGACTTTTGTGTTAGTGGTATCAACAATATCTTGCAAAATTGCTACAGTTTGTTGTATACTTTTCTGATGCAAAATAAATACTTAATTTTTCCAAAAATCCTATATTCATCTCTCAATTCAAAAAATGTAATTTATTGTCAAATGTAGCTGAAAGTACACGATATTGTAGCTATATTCTGCAACAATAAAATGGACATAAGACAGTCTAAAAGTCAGAATTTCTCGAAGTAGGGAGAATGAAGCTGTCTTACAGTTGCGAGCTTAGGATTCAGATAATTGCACTATTTCCTTTCTATGTTTCTATTTCTCACGTTGCCTTGTTTATTACAACGGAAACCCCTCATGTAACATACAGGTTTTCGTTCCCCTATCATGCCTATCTCGGATTCTCTCGCAACCTATAGTTGATTGCATTTTCACTTATTTTATTCGATAGTTGTGGAGGCCGATACCACTATATTTCTTTATTTGCCTACGTCAGCTTAAACGTCAAGTCATCTAGGCACCCTTTCGTCGGCTACATTTTTATATTTCCCGACATACCAAACGCATTTCGGTAAGCGTTGGAGTATCTCTTGCCATCTTTTTATTTGTTGAACATCTGTTATATTTTTTCTCCTTCTTATTGTTCACAAGGCACATTAAGTAAAGGGCATTGTTCCAACAGCACGTGTCGGTATACTTTTACATTTCTTTAAAAACTCGCGGCTATTGGTTGCTCAATGATTTAGAATATTTCCGAAGATTTTCTTTCTTTCCTTTTGTATAACAAAAAACAACATAAGCCTCTACTGATAAAGTCTTTCTTTTTATTTTCTACGACTTAGCCTTCTATTATCTGTATCAAAAAGGAATAGTCCTAATGTCAACATATGAGAGGGAAGAAAGAGAGATAAGTGACATGCAACATTTTCAGGCCGCTAATGGCGGAGCACAAGTCATGGATGTTTTATTTTATTTGCTATTGTATATAAACACCGCCTCAAAGAAGCAATACATTAAATAGCTTTCTAATAGCTGTTTTGTTTGCATTGGACTCGGGGAGGAAAAATATGCAAATATCGTATTCATTTCTCTGTGTACCACAAAAGTGTTGTAAGCTCGTGGATTCTGAAAGTAATGTTTACAACAGATGTATAAACAAGCATTGTGATGAGTATTAATAGTTTTACAGTATCAACTTATTATTTGTATTATATGACAATAGGCAGCCTAGATTTTTATTACCAATGAGACAGTGTGTAATTTGCTTTCCTGTAACATACGGAAATTCTCGAAGAAAGAGTGTTCTTGAGTTCAAAGCTGATGAAGACGCTATTTATTGTACAGGATCGCTTTGACTCAAACTTTATCTCGCATACCTCACCAGACAGAACACGTGTATGCAATTAAAAATAGTATGCACTTTATTTAGTAAATGTGCCGATATAGAGAATAACTGAGGCAAATCTTAGACGTGGCGAGATGGAAATTATTGTGCGTTGTTTCGCGTTCTTTAAGGAAACACTGTGTTCGTAAGTCGATCCCTTCTTCTATTAAATGAAACGTGATAAAAGAATTACAAAACGACATATACAAAACACCATATGACAAATTCATTAAATCTTTGAGTCGTTATTTCTCAATTAAATTTGGATCTAAGAAAATTTATGATAGAAGTTTCTAGTAGTAAATCTCTTCCATATTTAAATTATAAGGGTATCAACATTTTAAGGAAAATAATGTAACTGTTTTTATAAAATTTAATAGAAAAAACCTATAAGAACGGTGGTCTCAAAGTTTTCAGGTGACAAAACATCACTTAAACTATGAATAATTTATGTTTTAATTATTTTATTGGCTCTTATACAATGCATTATGTCAAACTACTTTCCACATTAACAATATGTAAATAATATGGAGCTCAAAAGATATACATTAACATTTAAATGTGAAATTTATATTTCCTCTGAAAAATTCTGTGCTATTTGTTATCGACTATCTCAATTCGAAGATGACGAACAGGAACAGAGCGTTTTAGAGAGGAAAGTGGCTTTGTTTTCAAAACACCTTACTGAAAAAAAATCCCAATCATGAAAATCTTGGCACTTAACAGATTTGAAAATCTGAATCTGAAATTTTATAAACAATGAATTAAAGTATAACATAATTTTTTTTAACAGTTTTTATAATCACATATAGTTACACAGATGGCAAAGTTTTCAACTTAATTCATTGAAAATATTTGAAAGAAGGTATATCTAGAAGAGAAAATTTTGTATTTTGTAAGAAAACCCATATAAAATTTGATACTCTAAGCATCTTCCTGACCATTATTTGGGATGATCTTACCAAAAGGATATCTTCCTATTTTACTTTTTTTCTCATTTTTTCTTGTGTTATTTTGGATCTGTAACTATCTTAACCACTCCTACAACATTTCCATATTTTTTTCATAGAAAATGCATTTGAAAACATATTGTCAAATAAATTTCTTTTCCTTTTTTGCTCTAACTTAAATTAAAATTTTTTATGTGCTCCATTCTCCTGACTTTTTTTTATAAAGCTATCCCTACAACAGATAATTCTTTTATCTACGGAATTCTAACCAAATGGTCTTATTACTTGCTTCCTCGTAAGTAGGAGGGGAATAAGGGAATACAGTAGCGTAAAGCTATAGTCAAATCTTTCCAAAGCTATCGCTATATGAAACAATTGAAAATCGGTTCTGTTTCGCATTCCTAAAAAAAAATGTTATGTTATTTATGGACGCTCTTTAACTGCTGTGGTTCTCAGCGTCCCATTCTAAATTGGGCGTGAAATACCGCCTAAGTTTGCTCAGAGGCCACTCAATCAGGCTTGAGGTTCTTTTACGTGCCGTAAATCTACGACACGGGACCACCGGCTTTACTTCACTTCCTAAGGAAGCCATCTCAGGGATTTTTACACCCGAAAAAGTCCATCGTCCTCCGCCAGGTATGAACCTGCGACTTTGGGTATATGAAATTAGCATGGTAACCATTACACCACGGAGGGCGACTTTTCACATTGCTGTGGGTGTATCGAAATATATGAAACAAAAGCTGACTTCCCACTTAATACAAGTTTAAGAGTTTACAAATATAACCAATAACAAAGAATACATCTGAAATAGTTGACTCTACAGAAGATATATGACATTGTGTGTTTTAATGATATCCATATTTCCTGTGCAGTAAGTTTCTGATTATCTCTTGCGGTTTACGAGTTGCACAAAGGTGATACAGAATGAAGAGAGGTTCAGAGGCTGCTCACAGCAATTTAAAAGTATACACTTTGTTTGCCATGAGAATATATTTGGCGTTTTAATGAAAGTCGTTAGAATCAATTTTGAGAAAATCAAAAATGTTCGTAAAGTGTCCCATGTAATGGTAGTCTTAGAAAATATGAATTTAAATAAGAAGATAGAACATGCATTTACGTTGAAATCTCGGTATCGAACTTTTAGTTGAATAAAATACCGTATTTATCTGCTGTGTACGTTCTATATGCATGCTAAAGAATGGAAACATTTAAAATCCTTGGTGGTGCAACTGTGTTATGCTCGTTTTTCAGATTAGACACCAGCTTTTTGTGTTAGTGCTAAATAGTTATTTATTCCAATAAAATTGCATGAAATTAGTTTAAAAATTGCAATTAATATTATCATAAAATATTTGTTGAAATATAATTAGTTTTGAAAGTTTATACAACCAATATCAATTACATTAAAATAAAATATTTATAAGTATATTATAAAAAAATACACTTTTAGCATACAGTGGTGAAATTAAAATTTTAGTTGCAAGGAAATCAATGAAAGCTGTGCTTTTGCACAGTAAGGTTTAGAATAATGAAAATAAAACTGACGTGGACATAAGTAATATATGAATAAATCCTGTCTCTATTAAGCATTCAATTTCCAACAAAAATTATATAATCCCCCACCCCAATCACATTGTTTTTAATTTTAATACCAAGGTTTCCCCATTAAGAAAGAAATTCCATTGCTTAAACTAATACTAATTAATGATGTAGGTAACATAGGTTTAAAGGGTTACCAGCAATGTCTTATTTGATTTATTGTGAATAAGTTAGCTAGTAATCTGCACACTGTGGGGTCAAAACACTTGCCCAGCTAAATCCGCTTCACCTTCGTGTTGATCATTCTTATCTGAGATAGAGCATACGAGGAGAACGGCTCTGGACTCTGGTCCTATTTGCAGGGTCACTACTATACCGGTTTCTCCAACGATTTATTTTCCAAAGCAATCTGCTTTATTTACATTTAAAACGCAAAGTTACATTTCAATAATTAATTTTCGGTATGTCCTGAATCCATATAAAACATACCAACATGTCTGTACCACAGCGCATCTGCTTTAAATAATAATAATTAATAGCAATAGCACTAGCACCAGCACCAGCAACAGCAACAACAATAATATTAATCACTACTATTAACATTTTAAGGATATTGACTCGTTAAAATTGCAGTATATACGCAACACATGTGATTATTTTGTACATAAATATATGTGGCTACTCTAGACTGAAACAATAATTTCTGAAAAATCACAATGTTCTTTACAAATGAGTAATATACTCAAGTATTTTTGTCGTGACTTTGAGGTGATACTAAACATAAATACCAAGTTTTATTTACGTTTTTGAGCCATGCTGTACACACGCACATACATGGACCTTTTTCTAAAAATAATTTTTTGGACTCAGGGGATCTGAAAGCATATTTCCGGTGAACTCTCGACATCCAGTTTTTGGGTGCAATGCAGTATCTTCTCTAGGTACTATGTACATTATATGTACACACGTGCTAGAGAAAGTAACACGCATTTTTAGAAAAAAGTTCTGTGTGTTTGTGTTAGCAGCAAAGGTCATTTAATGCCAAACTTGATATTTAGTTGGTGGCTAATTACTTATATCAGTAGCCCCGAGGGGTACGGTATAAAGACTTTCAAAAAACTCCCCCACACTCAGTTATCCTTTACATGAACGTATTTCTAAAATTTTTATTTTCTGCAAAGTGGCTCTAACGATTATTAAAAGAATTACATTTATTTAAGATATTTTAATGGAAAATAAACCTATGTTTTAAAATTCCTGAGAATAGCCTTTGAAGGCCTCTTTGATTTTGCATAACTTTTAAACCGAGATAGCCAAATTCTTACAAGAGAAGAATTCTAGTACTTGTTAAAACAAGCAATTCTTGGCATACATATCCATTTTCCTCGTATGGTTAGCCGTTTCCGTTATATCCCCAGTATTTGGTGCACACATTTCAATACGTATTGTATTTAACTGGAAATAGCCTTTCATTTGTTTGCCCCCTCGTAGACATTTAAAGAGCAGAGAGTTCATAGCGACATCTATCGCCTTATTTTGCCTTCTCATGCCTACAGCAAAATTTATATGTGTGTGTATTGAATGTCTATTAATCAGAAGTGCGTAAGCCTCAAATTCAAAGAGGTCCCGGGCTCAAATCTCAGTTAGGCTGCCTTATCTGGATATGTGGTTTTTCAGAATGTTGCCTTATCCTGAGGGAAGAATGTCAGATACCTAACTCCTAAGCTCCAGGACCACAGCCCATTTAAAGCTTCATTCAAATCTCAATAATTTCGTTCATTCACGATCCGATATGAGCTGCTCGATTAACGAACGTATAATTAAGTCCGGAACCTGAAAATGATGCCATAAAATAGATCGCTTGCGCGACATGAAGAGGTTATGCTGACTGTTTCGAGCGGGGGATTGCTGGGTGTTCTATGACGTCAGAGCGAAAGCAAGACTTCACGAGGGAGTCGACACCAGTGTTTCTTTTTTTTTTTTTTTTTTTTAAATACAACTCCGGAGTCTGATCGGGACTCCGGCGCTGTATACCCTACTTTTTATTTACCTAATTTGTTTACTTTGATTACTGAATTTCTGTTTTACCTTTTACACACACACATACACAAACATATAACACCCATGCCCAAAGCGGGACTCGAACCCACGATCACCTGCGCCGCGGAACACCAAAGCGAGACGCTTTGGCGAGCGCGGCCATGGGGACCGGCGGTGTTCGGAGTCTATGAAATCGACAGTCTCGACTCCAGGCTTCATTTCAGCCCATCTCTACGTTATGGACTTCCGCACATCTCTGCTGGCCTGTATGCTTGTGGCCTGTAACCTCCTGTGATTCCTTCACCTCATATCATCCTTCTGGAGGATGTTGGTCACAATAGAACTGTAAATGTCGGAATGAGCCAGATATCCACCGCCGTTGAATATCCTTTATCCTTTATGGGATAGTGAGTCTAAAATCATACTGCTTATATAAAATTCACTTCTATTCTACAACTTAATTTATATATTTTTGGGTATTGTTTCGCGGGTTTGGATACGTGGCTAAATGGTTTCATTTAATGGCTATTTACATATTTCACTTGCTAAAATGTCTGACTTTAGGTGGGGATTCCTCGATGTATCTCACTCTCCTAGCCGTTTACGTCCGTCCTTGGTTGATAAAATATGAAAATAGACATGTTCTAGAAGATTTAACAAAACTATTGCCTATTCTCTTGGGCATTAAATTGCGGTATGTTAATTGAGAGCACTTTTCAACAGGAATAAAATCTGAAGTGACACTCACATGACTTTCTCTACCTATCTGCAACAAATTATTGCTAAAAAGCTTATTCTTCTATTTACTTCATGCTAATTGAGAAAAAATTAGTAGAAAAGTTGGTCTTACTACTTGCTTCCTTGTAAGTAGGAGAGCAATAAGGGTGTACCATAGGCTAAAGCGATAGTCAAATCTTTTGAAATCTGGTTACTGTATGATTGAGTGCCGTTGTATACATGGTCAGGAGATGACAAATTCCCGTCTGGGAAAAGTATAAGTATTTTAAAACTGAAACCAACTACAAGGAATATCTCAAAAGTGGCTAACTCCACGAAACAACTAAGTAACAGGATTAATGTGTTTTAACGACGAGCTCTACATTTGTTGTTAAGTTTTCTTGTTAAGATAACTTACCAGTTATGCCGAATTCCGCAAAATTCATCCAGGATAAAAATGTCTTCAGAGTCTATTCCCAGAAAATTCAAGTCATGCGTTTTGTTTATCATGCAAATATCTTTAATATAGCATAAAATCAAATTCGTTAGTCTTTTTTGAGAAAATTTAATTTTTGTAAAATTTTTCGATGTAAAGGTTGGTTTGGTTGGGGGATTTTCTTGAAAATGTTTGTGTCGCATCCTTGGAAGACACAGAAATTAAATACCAAGTTTTTTATTTAAGGGTATTTTTTGTTTTAGAACTATGCTGCCCACACACAGCCATACACACGAACTTTTTTTTTTTTTTTTTTTTTCAAAAAATGTTTTTCTGTTTTGTTTCAGGGGGTTTCAAAAAATATATTTCGGGTGAAACCACGGTATCGAATTTTTCGGTGCAATACAATACAATTTCCGTACACTATGTACATGTTGCTAGCCAGGACCATTTTATTATTAGAACACTATATAATTCCGGTTTTATATTTTAGGTACATTTTCCCGGCATCCATGAATATATTTTTAATTACATTGATGTTTCAAGGACTTCTTTTCTAATTAGACAGGGAGTTGGCCCCGTCACATCAACTCCCTGCACAGCGACGTAATTTTTATTAAAGTTTTCTTCCTCTAGCCTTTGATAAGTCAATATCACTCTACAAGGCAGTAGGTGGTAGCTTTTGTCTACCCAGGGCATTTGTTTTCTCAGTATGCCAATGCGGAGCATTCCCCTATCCACCACCTGGGTAGGCATGAGGTTGAATATTTAGGAACGTGCGCGCTGAAAACGTGATAATTTATATTCATAGAGTAAAACACAATAACATGAATGAATGTATATAATTTTGGAGCGTGGTTAGTTTTGCTCTCATATTAAACATTTTTGAATAATATTTCATCGAATTTGCTGCAAATACCTACATTACAGCAATTTAAGGGTATATATGTCTGAGATTTTATGAAAAATCACAAAAAAAATCGTTTTTTAAACTTTAATTCTATATTATAACTTAAATATTCCTGAGTATAAAAATGTTATGATAGGCCATTCGGTGCTATTTTTAAATTTTATAACTTGAGTTACAGCAAAGCACTAGAGGTAAAGCTATACTGCACTCAAAGAAGTAAAAAACGAAGCTGTGGAGAAGAAAAGCTACAATGCAGGAATATAAAATGCAGCAACAGAGGAGAGGAAAAGAAAAGTTGACTGTCCAGCCTACCAACTTGGTGGATTTTAATGTGAGCTATGCATTTAGGTCTTTCATTTTTTCCTCGCAACTGATATTTTCAGCATTTTTCTTCCTGCAAAATGCTCTTTGTGTAGCGTTTTTTCTGTTACACAAATAAAATTTGTTGTTCATCTTGACAGAGGTACAATGAATAAACATTTATTTAGGCTTTAGTGTCAGATGTATTTATGTTTATGTTTTCAATTTTCAAATATAAAAAAACTATATTTTTATGACAGAAAAAGTACATTCATAACTTGAAAAGTGTTTGGAGGTTAAAACACAGGAGACACAGAAACACCGAGGGCCATTTCAAAAATTATATGTATTGTGAACCTAAGGCTACCACAAAACGGAAGAAAATTTGACCACAGCCAACAAGCTAAATGGATCAAATTTTCATTGAAACTTATTTGAATTATGTTACATCTGTGGTATATATTTAAAAAAGTTAGCATTATTAGCTGTGAGTTTCAAATTTTGTCATAATTGTGAACAAATACATTTGTTAAGCAACAATTTTTCAAGAAACTTTGAGGCCATTTATATGAAAGCATTCTGTATTTTCAAGGGTTCCCAAGATGTTGTATTGAATTGAATTAGATGTACATAATAATATAATTATTCTATAATACTATTTTACGATCAATTGAATGTGAAAAGAAAATACAGCAATACTAAACACTATTAAATTCATCGTGGTTGCTTTTTAACCTTGGTTTCATCTACCATGCCAACTCACGTCTGGAGATGATTTTCGTCTCTAAACTAAATTACTCTTCTAGCCCATTTAGATCCCCATTTTAATTTACTGTCTTATTTTAATCTTGCCCAGATAATCTTCAAACCCCAAGATTTCGTGCCTAGCTTTCATATTTAGCAACATTTTCTCCCTTATCTCTGTTAGTAAATTAAACCCACTTCTCAATCCGAAGTTTTGCTCGCATTCCATAGTTGTGTTGCATTCCACACATCGCGCATTTAAATCTCGTCTTGAGCCTTTCAATTCCACTACTGTGTTCGGGCTGCAAATTCTTCCCTCATCCACTTGTCACCATCACCTACATGATTCTCTGTACCCCATATTTTATTTAGCTTCCTGTATGCCCCAAGGAACTTTCTGTTGCTGAAACTACCTAATATCTCCAGAATTTCCATATCATCAAATCTTTGTGTAGCCTGACATACAAAGTTTAGATCGAGAAACGAGATTATGGCAAGCCCAGTGTAGGTTCCAGGATTACATAAATTTGAAAGCTTCCATGGCAGTTGTCCATAATAACTTGATTAGCTGTCGCTGAAAGCCATGTCACATTTGATAAAATTGACATTTCGCTTCCTCTGGGCAATGCACCCAAATGGGTGGTCCTTGGTGTTAGAACTCTTATTGACTGGTAACTAGCTATTTTCCTTGCTTCATAAATAGACTTTCGTTCATCAGTACAATTTTTTGCACTCTCTGGCAGTATTCTGTATTGAGCCAATCTCTCAATATTGTTCTGAAACTCAATATGCTGGCCCGTTTTGTAAACATATTCAACTAAAAGCGATATTTCGGGCTGTTCTTGCTTTAGAAACGTAACGTGTTCGTTGTGTCGAATAAATATTGACTTCCTGTATGGCACCCCGCTCTCACATTCAACTTTGTACACTTCTGAGTTGAGAGGCGATGTGTCAAGTCGGGGTAACCAGACTTTTAACCTTTTAACTAGCACATATCTTGTTATTACTTTATGACCATGTAATAATTTTGATGTCCTGTTTGTTACTTCACCTACGTACAAAATTTTCATTACTTTCATGTCCTTTGCAGATCTCTTTTTCCTCTTTTTATTCTTATTATTTTAATTTCAAAGGATTTTAATTGGTTTGTTGAAATGCCGTTTGTCTGAAAAACGCTTTATGCTTAATTTCTTTAAGTGATTCTGGGTAACATATTAGCTGAACTTGTTGATATAATGTATTGCCATTGCACGTTTAATTGGCGGTGGGGTGAGATGTGGCTGGTATGTGTATTTCTGGGTGGCTCGGCTTATGATACATGGAGAAATATAATTTATTCTTAGTTTTATACCACTCAACGAAGACGCCCAAAAAGAGAAGTTTGGCATCCTTTCCTAATTCAGACGTAAACGTAATGCTTTTATGAAGATAATTCTGGTACAGCTGAACATTGGCGATTGAATCCTTACGAAGTTACCAAATGAGAAAAATAACCTCAACGTAACCTAACCATAATGTTTCTTTAAGGGGACATGTCTTAACATCTGCATATTTAAAATCTTTAAACATATATATGCCACTGCCTTTGACAGAGGATTAGCCCATTGCTGGTAGTTCATATAAATGTCCTTTTTTTACTAAAATACGTTTATTACTGGCAATGTTGATATACGTTGAGCCATTCCTGAGAAAAACCATTGCCCTCAATCCTCCAGCGTCTTTTTCTTAATAACCTTCCGATTTCTGTTGCACAGAACAATACGAGAAGACATAGAAGATTTTAAATATAAGTGCTCACTAAATAGATGGTGCAAAAATCCTTAGTGGGGCCTGGTAAATATTACTCTAAATACTTAAACCAATTTGCAAGTTACCATCCAATAAGAGTATTAGCAGACGCATTCAGTATACATAGGAGTGCACTCATCATAATAGGCGAAACGTGAGTTTGTAAAATGTGACGCGAAAGCTAATAAGTTATTAAGGTGGGGACTGACCACCCAGAAAGATATACTTAAAACACGAAAGTGAAGAAGACTTCTCTATAAGAACAATATCTGCATATAAATATGAATATTAAACAAAGATAATTTTACAATTAGGTGTCATTTACATTTTTTAACAAAACGCTTTATAAAGGATCACATGATATTGAGACACGGAGTATTGGCCATCCTTGCGGAAAGTACTACTGTGTTCAAATAACTAACTCAATGCAATAGTAGAAGGCAGAGCATTTTGGCGTCTTTCTTTTTCCTTCATTTTGTGTTTGAAGTTTGGAAAGTGTAAACGTTCTTGGAAATGGAATGGCGATTCAGATAACACAATTTCATGCAATATCATGTAAAACTTCAAATGTGGTTTAAATGAACGCACTCACTTGAGTGTTTGAGGTGAGGGAAGAGATTTTAGCAAATATTTGCCATCATGTGCCAATGTGATCCGCTGCTTTGGAGAATTCAAGATGGGCGGAAATCTCTTACAGATGAAGAGAAGAGTGGGAAACCAGCAACAATAATGACTAAGATAAAAGTCACCAACTGTGGAAAAACTGAGCACGAAAGGTCCCTGCGTAACCTACAAAAACATGTTGCTAGTATTAGAGATTAGTTCTCTGTGTGTGTCAAGGATCCCTCATGAACACCTTCGTGCAAAGGTAATTCTTCAAGATGAAAGCTCCATCATTTATCCGAAGCACAGAGGCCTCATAGGGTGGAGGGTGCCAAAAAATGCAGCAAAGAGTTAACTGTGGAAACTCACAGGATATCAGATATTGTTACAGGTGACGAAATATGGATATTTATATTTGTCTCAGAAACAAAAAGTCAGGCCTGCGTTTGGCTGTTTACAGATGAGCGCCCAGCCATCAAGATCAAGCGAGCAAGGAGTGCTGTAAAGAAAATGGTTGTTTCACTCTTCTGAACAACTGGTCACTTGGCAACACTCGTGCTCGAAAACCAGGAAGCTGTTACTGCAGGATAGTACACAGAAGTTTTCCTTCTGAAAATGTTTAAAAGCATCCAAGAAGAACGTCCAAAGATTGGACTAAGAGCCATTTTGTTGTATCATGACAATGCATCAGCTCACAACGCTAATGTAACATTGGGGATTCTGCACGGAACTGAGGCAAAACTTGTGACTCGTCCATCCTATAGTCCCGATCTGGTACCATGTGATTTTTTCCTGTTCCCTACAGTGAAGAACTGCTTCCAGGCCACCAATTTCTAGTCCTGAAGAAGCTGTTGCAGCTTACGAAGTGCAGGAAACTGAGTTTCATGGGTGCTTCCAGTAATTAATCCAGAGGATGGAACGCTGCATACAATGCCAGGTAAAATACTGAGAAACCAGATAAGCAAAACGTTTCTTTGACTATTCGTTTATTTTGCTGTCGCAATACTTATATAATCACACTTTATTAGACACTCGAGGAGAAAAAAGAGAAGCTAGGGAAGAGAAATACAATATACGTATTCAGCATGATGTATCACTTAAGCAATAACAGCCCATTTCGACTTACATGACAAAGTAGGCCAAGTGAAAAATTTGCCCATTTCACATTACAACTGCTGCACAAACTTAACGATTTAATAAACTGTAAAATAATTAAAAAATGCAATAAACTCTCAAAAATAAATGTGCACTATAATAAACAAGGTAAATAATGCCATAATACAGAAATAATTAAAAGATGACCCAATGCTACATTCAAATGTGGCCTAATCATCGTCTGTGGCTCCACTTACCCGAAAATGCTCCAAAATAACCCATATTAAAACACAATAAAATAGACCCAGCAAAGTTAAGTAAGGAAATATAGCGGTCTGCAAAACCCAGGAGAAATCGACTTAATGGAGACTTATCCTGAACCATACACTGCGGCCAAAGAGAACACCCAACTAAATCTCACGAAGTGAACCCAACTTGCATCAACCTGTAGACGGGTTCGTAGCGTAGGAGCGGCGAAGAGAGCAAGCTCAAAAACACGGAAACGCTGCTCAGCAACAAAATTCAAAATTAACGCAGTCCTTATATGCAGAAACATCTGTTATGTGTCGAATCGAAACACATTTCAAGAAACTATTAATATAAGCTGTGTAGGTTACTCATAAAAACCATTTATTTAGCATTTGATAGAATTTCCAAACTTGAACACACTCTGATATTGACTCTGACCAAGCGAGCGCATGTGAGATTTGTGGTAGACAAAGCGGCGCAGGGGCGGGTTTTCTCCGAGTTCTCCAGTTTCCCCAACTTCGCATTCCACCGGTGCTCCATCTTCATTCCTGTATCATCAGTGCATCGCCTGCGGTGCCATAAGTAGTAAAAGTGGGCGTTAAACACAGTAAAAAAAACTCTTTTACTATACTTCAGGTGTATAGGTGAGCATTCTTTTGCGTCAAGTGACATTTAAGGTTGTTGAAAGTTGACCGATTAGAAAATGTGTGATTAATATAGGAAGTAGAAAACATTGAGTTTCCAAATGTACCTGGAAAACAGAAATGTAGTATAGTGCGTAGTTACTTGAAAAAGTATTCTGGTTTTATTGACCCATTACTGTAATTAATAATAGTAACTTTACATTGTAGTTTTATTTCCTAAAGTTTGTTTTACCTTACCACGTTTATCATTATTATATATAGCAATAAAACAATCTGAGTTGTAATAATATAATGGCAAATTACAGTTCGCAGTTCTGAAAGTCGTGCTAAATTTATAATACATACAGCTCATAAGCAAATAACCAGACCCGGCAAATGAAACCTTCAATTTTGTTTTCAATATCCGATGCACCACATTAAAATTCAGGAACAAGAATCTCACAACCAGCGCATGACTACATTAAGCGTTAGAATGCCCTATAGGTGACACACCTATCACATCATAGATTGCGTAAAAATATGTATATGAAGCGGAGAGACACAATAAGGTGGCTTTGTAAGCATAGTGTAGTGCTATGTGTAGTGGGATGGATGGATGGATGGACAGGTGGGTGGAAGTGTGGAGAGAGAGAGGGACGGACGGACGGACGGACGAGTTTATTTGCCAGAACAAAGTGTGTAGCAACATCAAACACAGGTAAGTTCAAAAACAATTGGCAGTATTATAAGTTTCATCCAGACAATAAAGTGGATTTAAAATCAAAGTGCGCTTCACTGACCTCTTAAAAGATTCAATGGAGACAGCTTTAGTACTGTTACTGAGTTTGTTAAATAGATTTAAATATTTTATTTCAAATGAATTTTGTATCTTACTATATTTACATCTATTTATGTAAATATTGGAACTAGTTCTGGTATGATGAAGATGGATTTTGGAACATAGATTGTATTTATGACTATTTTTCAAAGCAATAAAGAGGCAGTGGAACACAAACAATGAAGTCAAAGTTAACACACCCAACTTAACAAATAACGGTTTACAATGAGTTCTGGGGGCTACACCACATAAAATTCGAATTGCCTTTTTCTGTAATAAAATTATCTTTTTAGCTTAAGCATGGTTCTCCCAAAATAAAATACCATAACTCAAATGGCTATGGATTTGTCCATAATAAATTGATAATAAAACATTGGAACACACATGATTTTTTAAAACACGTAACATAAATATACCTCTGCTCACTTTGTTGGCGATATAATTAATATGTGAACGCCAAACTAGACCAGGTTCGAAATAAATGCCTAGATTTTTGTACTAGTTTCAGTTAAAAAAACAGGACAACTAATATTAAAAGTGAGGTCAATTGTTTTGTTCTCATTGAGAAAAAGATGTTCCTCAGACAAGATATTGAAGTTGAACATCAATATGGCCATTTTTGTGAAGAAGAGCGTAAATTATTAGTAAATATAGTTCCGCACAGCGGTCTCAAATAACACGCTGCCATCTCCGGTGGAAAAACAAGAAGAAGAGAAATACTATCTGTGAAAGTTTAAAAGAGAATACTTACTGATTTTTCCTAGTACTTCAGAACATCACAAAGAAAAGTTAGTCCGAAAAGCCCTCTCTTCCACAGTATTTTCCTAAAGCAATATTGTCTCGTATTAATTTTTTTCTGGTGGTAAATACAACGAAAAAGACTATGTGAACATCCGGTGTGATATTTCAAATATATTAAAACTATAAATGCAATGTTTTTATTTGTCCTTTCCGAATGTTTGCTTGTCAGTTGTGTTGCCCAAAGCAATATACGCTATAGCGAATTAAATTTACAATTCAACCCTCTTCTATGTTGGAAAATGCTGCGCTTTAACTGTAGAAAATAAACTTACAGAATCGATCGGTTGCTATCACTATTGGAACGACTGACTGCTCCCGTTGAACAATTACAGCAGAGAAGTTGCCGATAAACAAAACGCTTAGACCACGAATCTGGTTATATATAGTCCCTTTGTACTTTTATAGCAAATTGTTGGTAAAGAATAAAACATGTGTAAACACAGTGAAGTTTGTAATTTAAAATGTCCATGCTGTTTTTCATTGTATGTTAAAATATTCCCACTTCTTAAACTATTTCTACCTGATGTTTCGTCCCTGACGTTTCCATCTTTTTACATTTTTTCACCCTTCTAGACCTTTCTTTATGAACATTTTTGTACTCTGGGAAATATATAACGTCCTTAGCGTAAGCCTTAGTTACTTGAAACCCAGTCGACAGATAATTTCGTACTTCTAATTTTATTACATATAAATGTATATAAATGTTGAATTGTTTCGATTAAAGTTGGATTTATTTCAGTAAACTTATAATCTTTCCATGATTTAGATAATTAGACTAATTAATTCTCTATATCTATGAATACCAAATTCTGAGTTTGAATTGTTTCCGTTTCAGTTATTTGCTGTACACAAAATAAGCGATTATTAGTTAATTTATCTGCTTAAAACCTGTTTTTTTTTTTTTTTTTTTTTTTTGGAGTGCGGTTATGTTAAGTTTGAGCAATAGAGGAAACATTAGGTATAACTGTCTGTAAGAGGTGAATAATCCTAATACTTTTCATACATTCCCTATATTTTTGGGAGTGGGTAATGGCTCTGACCTTGCCATTATCCGACTCAACGCCCTTGGTTATTACCACGAAGTCAAGAAGCTTAATTCGGGGCATTCCAAAAATACACTTTAATGACCTTCAATTAAATCTATGCAAACGTAATTTAAAAAATACTTCTTCCAAATTACTCAAAAATTCGGAAAATATTGAGGCGAACACAACTATATCATCCAGGTACACTAAGGTCTTTTTATATCTTAATTTCCTTAGTAGTTTACCAGAAATTTAAGAAAACAGTTTGGGAGCATTTGCAAGTCCAAGTGAGAGTAGGACAAAAGCAAACTGGCCTTGCACCGTGACAAAACTGGTGGACTTTCTGCTGTCGTTCTGAATCGGATCTTAAAAATATGCACTTATAGGTTAAGGGTACAACAACGCCGAGAATTTCCCAAGTACTTAAGTAAATCTTCAATTTGGGACAAGAAGTAAGAAGAGGTTAACGTCACCGCCATTAACCACCTATAACCAACACAAAATCGCATTTCCCATTATTTTCTTTACCAAGATCACCGGGAATGCTTAGGGGTTTCATGTTACCTGGATTTTAAATTCTCCAATTTTAGTTCAAAATGGCTCCTTTAATTTCGTGGCAAATCTGTTCTGGTGTTTTCGAAATAATGTGGTCAATTTAATCTATTGAATGTCTTGAGACCGTTAATTAGCCTCGTAATAATAATAACAACCATTTTTATTAATTATCTAAATATATATGTAAAGAAAGTTAATATTTAATAAGTTGTATGCTTAGGAACCAAGAAGCCAGTTATTTACTTAAAAGTTACTCACAATCATGACGCCAGACTGGATAGAGGGGTGAGAAGTTGCTTCTTTTGTGAAAGTCACGTTCGAGATTAGTATAAGGGGAAACCACAGTTTAAAGCACACAAGGGGACTTCTTCTTTATATTCTTGGTATCACGTGGTTATTATGACGCATTCTGGGAGATTTGCAATGGTTTTCGGGTAACGATGGTGTCATTTTGGCGGACCTTCCAACCAATCAGAAAGAAGCCACCATGACACCGTTTTTTGTACAAAAGAAGTAAGGTTTAGCACATCGAGGTCGTTTTGCTAAGAATTCACCCGTGAGAGAGCCAACGTTGTCACAGGTTAAGAATTCGCCCATGTGTGAGGCAAGGTCGTTTGTTAAGAAGTTCGTGAATTAAGTTTATTATAATAAGAAACTGTATGTGAAGTAAAGTAACGTCGCTCACCTATTTAACAATCGGCTCGTGATTAGGTGAAAGTGAATTGTGAAGTGAAATGTATTCAACTAAAACAGTGTAATTGAAAGTATTTGTGAGTAAGTATTAAAGAACATCAGTCAGCAGTATAAAGTGTATAACCAGGTGCTTGTCTTCAAAAGGCCTTTAGAATAAACAGCAGTAAAAGGTTACAAGTGTTTTCTTAACAATTACAAGATCACTCCTACAACTCCTCCCACTAGCCAAATCCACGCCTGGGAGAGTCAATGTTCATGCAAGACTGAGCAACGCCGTGGAAACCCATCCCAAAAGAGCTTCAGTACCAGGTACGTGAGTGTAGTGGAGTTGATTGGAAGTGACACTCAGTTACGCTGCACACAAGCACCCAAAGGGAGGCGTAAAATCAACAATCTAGAATACTCCCGCATATGGCACATAACGTGCACCACTAACAACGCATCGAAATCACCGCTGCAATCTATAAGCTGCGAATTGCGGTTAAATTTGGCTTCATCATTTCAATCGTTTGTGCGTCCAGTTAGCGGCCTGTACTACCGCCACCTCATATAATGAAGCATGGTAGTTCCGGCGAAAATGGCCTTTGGCTCCGATGTATAACTATGCACAGGAATGAGTTTCCCAAAAACTGGTGTAATATTTATATTTTTAGTTTGCATAATAGCACCCTTACGTTCTAAAAGGACGTAGTTACAGTAGAAGGCAGGCTAACATTTATGTTAGCTGATGTAAAAGCGGGAATACGGACATCGTACAGACAGGATTCCTTGTTTTGCATTTCTGAATTCTCGTCCGGTTCCTGGGTAATTTCGGCCTAAAGGCAATTCCGTTTTTCACCACGATTCAATCTTAATTTAGAATAGTCTGGCAGGTTGATGGTAATTGTATATGTTTCCAAATCAATTATTGCCTTGTATCGGTTCTTGAAGATCATTCCCAGTAAGAGATTAAGTCCGAATTCTTTAACTGCTAGGACGTCTTCTACGATCACGATGCCTTGCATGTGGAAACAATGAGTAGAGGCATAACATACGCCTAGTACATAATTTATCTTATATACGGTGTATCAAAATTTCTAGTATGGGTTGGGTGGTGTGTTTACGAAACCTTCCTGCACTATGCTAACCTCACTGCCTGTATCAAATAAAATGCTCACTGGATGATCATTAGCTACAGCACCACCACGTATTGACTGGACATTAACCGGCTGAATATGGGCCGTCGTTTGATTTTGTGGGATATGAGTAATGGACGTCATGAAACTTATTCCCCTGACGTGCTTTGCACGTTTGGGAGAACTTGTTGCTCTTTACAGTTAAGGGCCATGTGTTCAGGTCGTTTAAAATGGCACAAGTGGATCGGCTGTCTAATCTACGGGCAGCAGCGTTTCCGCTGCACCGTGTTCCCGTCGTAGCAACACTGGGACCGTTGCGCCGATTATAGTCACGGCGCCCACGGTCAAGTTTTGTGGCGAAGTGTGGTTGGGGAACATAGCGAGGAGCGTTAAATGATCTCAGCTACAAATTTTTCAGTTGCCTCTGCAGGCTACACATCTCGTGCCTTTAATTGTCTACTGTGGGCTAAGAGTTTGTTGTCTTACCAATGAGACTGATTGCGATTTGACGGCAGCGAATGTACGACGGGTGGTTGAGGTGCATGGCGAGGAGCGTCAATTAATCTGAGCTGCAAATGTTGCAGTTGCCGCTCTAGGCTACGAATCTCTCGCCTTAACTTGTCTACTATGGGCTAAGAATTTGGTGGTTTGACCAATGGCACTGATTGAGATTTGACGACTGGATATGTGCCACCGGTTGGCCGGCGCGGTATCTGACCGTTTCTATTCGGTGGACCAGATTTATCAGTTCTCTATCAGAATGATTGTTCCCGGGAAGGACCTGTTCCGTCAATGACGGTTTCAAACCACGCATAATATGGCAGTTCTTTCCGGTTCAGGTTATGGTGAGGGTGGCAAGGGATTACGTTTTTAACCAGTTGGCTACTGTCTCCTTTAAATAACAAGGAAAATATTGATTTTTGTGCTGGTTGTCCTATCAATTTGCCGTGGTTATTTTGTCAAAATTACAAAAGTAATGCGATGTATCTTGTTCAGGTCTACCTTCAAATATCTCGGGTTTAACAAAAGGCTGAGCAAATGGCACAAGTGAACACATTACTGGTGGAAAATGGTGCAGTCCGGAACCCGGGTTCCGGTCAACGTTGTGGTCGTCTCGTTAGGGACTATCTTCTCTGCTGAGCTAGAAATTGAAGACGACGACTCTGTAAGCTTTTCTATTAAGAACTTCGCCTTACTAAAATCATCCACGCCCAGGCCATCTTCCTTCAACTCAAAGTAACGCATCGGAATTGGAACATGAACTCTTCGGCTGAACCTAACATGATCAGTAGACATGGAGCGACGGGGGTGGGGATGCGTAATTTATATGGATGCATTTAATACTTCCCTTTAGGCCAATACCTATAGTCCATAAAGGCCTTCACCCGCGTATGAACGGAAGTATATACGCCACTTACGCGTCAATTCTTACGGGGAATTTTTTTAAAAATATTATTAAGGCCAACAGCGTACTAGCTTCCCTATTTTCTGAGGTCTGGTTAACAGAATATTCAGGCTACTCAAATCGCAGCCGTATCATTACTGCCTATATTTACTCAAGCTGCCACTGGTACCATAACAATTTGACCGGCCGAGTCCAACCCAATTTGAACACCTTCTTAATGTGAGAATTGGAGACATTTGGCCCGGAATACTTCTAGTAATGTCAGAAGTACCTGAAGGGTTTTATACTGTAGCCAGCTCGGGATTGCTGTGCGCCAGAACTCGGGAGGACAGAATGCTCTGAGAGAGCTATCGACGGGCAACTGAAACCGGACGTCGTCTCCATAGCGCGGTGGTAGCGCCGCTGCTTACCAAGCGGGAGACCTGGTCCGGGGTGCACTCAGCCTCGTGAGGTCCCTCGGGAGGGGCAAATGAGGAGCTACTTAATGGAGAAATAGTGGCTCCAGGTCATGAGGACCGCATTAACCGGCCAGGAGGTTCGAGACGCTGACCACGTCTCACCCTCCAATACTGCACCCCATCCATGCCGTCTCTCATGGTCCGAAATAAGGGGGCGGAGATGCCGGGCGGTAGACCAAGGTTCCTTGTGAGCTGTCGTGCCATGGAGTTATTAACTGAAACCGGACCGTGAGGAAAGCGCCACTAAGGGGGGGGGCCCTAATATAATTTCAAGTAGTTCATCTCAACTTCTCCTGGGGCCTACAGACGACTCCAGCACCATCCCGCCGCCGAGGGTTCTATTTCCAAAACACTTTCAACATCACGGAAAGGCGGCATTACCACAGTCCTCGCCGACACCATGACCCTAAAGGAGGCCAGTTGGATGAAAAGAAGGGACAGGAAGTTGGCGAGAGTGAATAAACCTCCCCAACAGTCGGCTAATGTCGCGGGAAAGCCCCGAAAGAAACCCACGGTTCTGAAATATTGGGGGCGGGAATGGAACCCACGACCAGTCCCATACCAGCTAAAAGTGGTCAGTTACAACACCTCCCCTATGGGAGCCTTGTGTGGAAGAATAAACTGTCGTTAGGTTAATATTGGTTAACTGCGAAACCCTGGGCTTAAGTTATTTACGAAATTGTAAGCCATCATTGGGTATTTTATTTTAAAAATGAGTTTGAGAACATCTGCTGGTTTCCCAAATGAACAAATGATAGTTAAAAAACTTAAGAGTCGTGCCGGCATGTTGCCGTGATAGCTCACTTAGAACACTGGCTTCGGTAAACCCAACATACGAGGTTGACGTACCAGTTACGGATATGGATTTTTCAGTGAGATGCCACCCTTCCAACTTAGTCTGCATATGTCATGAATGCAGAAAAAATTAATAAGCCAAAGTTCATTTTAAAAAATTAAACTCGCTAAAATTGGTGCAATCACCCTTAGTACTACACAGAAAGACGAAGGTGGTTATGTGTATTATCTAACATTTTATTTAAAATTTAGATTTCTTCAAATGCATGGTTTGGCATGTAGAAATATAGTTTTACTCCTCGTCGAAGTTGTCATACCCTCGCCGTATTTAGAACTGACGCTCCCCTAGGACTTACAAAAGGGTGCCTAGTGGTCAGAAGCCTGACGGGGAGCCAACGGCACGAAACCACAAAATGGAGAACCTGGAACGAGCGGTCAGCCCGTAGCCAGACATGAACATGTTGAAGCGGATGACATGAAATACAAGCAAAATGCATGATAGGAAAGGTGATGCCGGAGCAATTGGTGGAAGGAGTGGCGGGAGAAACCAGATGGCTCGGAGAAAACCCGTCCAAACGCCGCTTCGTCCACCACACTTCTCGTATGTGGCAGCTTGGTTCCGAATTCGGACCACCTAGGTGGGAGGCAAGCGGTCTAATCACTCAACCGCACATATTCTTAATACTAATGAAAATACACAGAATTTACAAATTGGAATCCCCTCAAAACACGAATAAATACTTTTACCACCTCTAAATATGCTACGTACATAGTGTTTAGAAAAGATATTGTATCGCACTTCAAAAATTCGATACCTAGATTTCACCGGAAATACTTGTTTTGAGACCCCTGTGAACCCAAAAGAATATTTTTAGAAAGAGGTCCGTGCGTAGGATGTCTGTTTGTGGGTGTGTGTGTGGGTGTGTGTCTGTGTGATATTTAAGTTTGGTATCTTCCAAGGACGCGACACGAAGATTAAAAAACAACACACCCCTAACTACCCTTGACATGGAACTTTTTCGAAAATTTTGATTTTCTCAAAAATGGCTCTACCTATTTTGATTAAAATACCGTATGTTTAAGGTGTTTGTATGCCAAACGAAATGATTATCTTGGATTTTCTGGGAATAGTCTCTGAAGAGCTTTTCATTTCTGGATGACTTTTGTAAAACTAACACACCGTAAGAGAAGTACAAAATGTTACTAAACAGAAAAATGTAGATCTCACTAAAACACATAATTCAGGTTATGTATATTTTATTTGTAGAGCTAACCGTTTTCTAAACATTTCGGGTTATTGGTATCAATTTTAACTTCTTAAACATTTTTTAAACGGGAAGACATCTTCGTGCTGGTTTCTCGTTTGTTTACTCTCGTAATGCAAAGGGATTTAGATTTCAATTGTTTCACATAGCGACCGGCTTTTAAAAGACGAAATTAGCGCTTTAGCCTATGGATTTTCTTATTTTGCTTCTACTTATAAGGAGGTAGTGGTAAGATTAATTCTGCTTATATTTATCTTGAGTAGCATGATGTGGATAACAGATTAATGTTTTGAATAAAAGGTTTGTTTTTACTAAATAGCTACATATATTTTTTTCTTTAACTTAGAAGGGACAACGTAATAAGGACAATTTCTGATAATGTTTATCTCGATTAGCATGAGGTAGATCGAAGAATAAGCTTTATAACAATTATTTATTACAGAGATGTAGAGAAAGTATGTAATTGCAACACATCAGATTTTTACTTATATATCTCTAACGAAATGCTAACTTTTCCACCATAACTCTCCACCGGTTTTGCGGCAGTCTACAGCTGATACGGCTTGATCTACTACCACCATCCCCGAAACTTGGCGTGTCCTCTCTTTCTATGATATTATTCAGCCGTTCTCCAAGCGCTCGTATGTCATCAGCTGCCTCGGTCACCTAAAGTGTGAGCGTAGGTGGAAACAGAAGAAAAATACGAGCATCACCGTCTATTTTAATGAAAGGCGACATCCTTTGCAGTAAAAAAACTGTCATTGGTGCTATTTCTGCTATCAGTCATTTTCTGCATTGCCTTCCCGTCGATACAAATGTGCTTCAGAAAAACTTGATTTATCTACATTCAGCGATTGCTTTACTGCAATGTTTATTAAAAGTTAGGGTCTTCGAGCTGTTAGTCAGATTCAGTATTCACCTCACTTCCGTTGCCATGCTTTATTCAATAGCAATGATTAGGATGCTAAAAAACACTGCGTGCATGGACCACGAACGATGATCTACTTTGTTAAAGACTGCGTTTTCTAACGTAGTTCATATGAATACATTTAACCGTTTAATTTAACATTCACTATCACCTAGCCAATATGTAGAGGAAGTATCATATGTTACCCAAAATTTGGATATTAATCTTTCACCAGAAATTCACACCTTGAGAATCCTGATAAAAAAAATATAATTTTTAGTAACTTTTTTTTTAAATGTTTACGACCGTTCTTACGAGTAGTATATACGACACTACATGCGGTCAGTTCTGATGATACATGACAAGAAATATTATTTGTAATAAGACTTTTGGGAAAGCGAATGTTCCAGGGCTATGTGTGACCTACCTCCCCGGAATTTGCCATTTATGAGGTCTTAAGAGAACGTGGTAACACTTCAGTCAGACAGAACAGTCCTGTTGGAATTTGAACCCCAGAAATCCTTACCATAATGACTTCAGCTACCAATATAGGTAGTCTATATGTAATATGTAAAACTCAAAAATGGATATTGATTTGCAAAGACATATACAATGGCTTTTAAGAAAATTTGTAAGCTCCAAAATACACTTTACTTGTTAGGTTTCTACTTATTTATTATTTCTTAAAAAATGTATAGCGATTTGTATTACAATATTAGATATTTAAGAAGACAAAATGTTGTATATTAAAATGACAAGAGTATATCCTGAATTTTCTGCAAATAGCCCACGAAGTTGTGTTAAGTCAGAATGTGGCCTTTAAAACGTAATGGATAAACAAAACATAGAGTGCAAGGAATTAGAATGTTTTATATCTATAAATTGTTAGATAATTGAAATATTTGAAGCTTTAATATCACCGTTAAAGTCATCTTCACGCACACATTTTTAGCACATTTGCTCATTGGCTTGATAATAATTGTGTGTAGGTCGGGCGAAGGTTAAAACAATAAACCAATAAAAGGATTTGGTTTTCATATGGAATGTCAAACTCCTGTTTGAAAAACCTAAACTTTTACTTGCCCAAACCAATCTTCGTCATGTTCCTACAAATTCAATATTCTCATGGAAAGGGCGTTTTAAATCATGCAAAAGAACAAAAATACTTTTGTGAAGAGTGGAAAAACGCACTACAACTACCCAGCTGTTCTCAAGCTTTCCACATCTAGAGGCAACCATTGAGAATAAGTTTGTGATTAGCAAGATAGCAACATTTGAACGCGACACAATTCTACATCTTTGACCTTACTAATGCATTTTTAATGGGAATTCACTCCCTAATAAGATTTCAAGCTTTGGTATTTCACTTACACTTTTTTGGATGTCCATTGTGAATGCCTTCTCCACTGGAATGTTGTTGGAAGTTGCCTGCAATTGTTTCGACAAGTAGCCCTTGTCATTATCTAACCTATTTGCGGACAACATTCCAGTGAAGAAATCTCTCTGTCCTTTTCATCGACGTTCAAAAAAGTGTTGTATGGAATTTTCGCTCTTAATACTGCTTCTTGTAATATTATTTAACTTTAATTGTTTGCGCCTTACAGAGCAGTTTCATTTTTCATGTACAATATTTGTTGAGAATGTTGCAAATGTACAAAATATATGGTTTAATTTGTATTTTACTGTATAATGAAAGCAGGAACTATTTGTATACCCATTTTTTAGATTTTGTTTAAGCATTACTGCAACATAAAAGCAGAACTAACTCTCATCCGAACAAATACCCATTATAAAGCAATCATCCCAAAGAGCTCACTTTATAACTGTTAGAGTAATCAGGTAAAATTGCTCCAAATGGGACTTTTATACGCAGAAAATTGCAATTAGAAACACCTTGTAATATCTTATTTAAATATTTATTCAGACGTTTAAAAATGGCGTAAAAATATAAATATACCAATTTTAAATACAGAAAGAAACAAAGTTTGTTTAATAATACACCATAGATCATAAATTTAGTCCAAAGCTTTTTAGTTCACTCTCCATTTAACGTCATTAAACTCTTGGCATTTATAAAAGAGTATTAAAGGAGTATTATGTGATACCTTATATATGTGTGTGTGTGTGTGTGTGTGTGTGTGTGTGTGTGTGTAAGCGTATGCCAAAATCTTCGAGAAGGTGTAAATAAAGTTTTCAGGGTATAATGCGATGACAGTCAAAAGCGCGGAGAGCAGAGAAAAAAATGATATAATTAACAGGCTATGAGAATAGTCCCTAATTATTAATTTAGATAGTGATGTAGAGAGAAGTAGCAGTGGTGAATAAAATGCTTCAGTATGAAATACATGTAGCAGCAGCAGCGTGTTTGTTTCTACCTCCTGCTTCCGTACCCATCAGCAACCATCAAAGGAAGCGCACGTTAACACAGATAATTCACCAGCTATACACTGAGATATACAAACCTAAACATGCAAGCTGTTTTCCCCTTCAGCAGCATTTAAATGTCTCAATAGATTTTAACAAAAATATTTCAGCAATGAAGTTATGATTGGCTTGTACCGTGAAACTAAATCATAATTTTATTCAGAATAAGTTGGTATGTGACGAAAATAATTATGTCAAATGTGTCATGATCAAAGCACCTCTACTGTGCAACCATACCTTTCCAGGCGTTCCTTCTACTTACATGGTACATTAACGAAGTGTCTGAGTATGAATATGCTAACGGCGCGGGACACATCGGTAACAGCGATCAAGGTGATATATTGTAGCCTACCGCCCCCTGTGGGAAGGGATGAGAGAAGCGGAAACCGCAGGCCAGCACACATGAGCAGACGGAGCCAAACGCAAAGACGCACGGAAGTCCCTAGATGGCAGCCCCGGCGCGCCATGGGGGCTATGCAGGCGCCGGGGGGCCGTCAGAAGGATGCCTCTACAACGGTACCTAGCCTCAACTGGCGCAATCAGGGGAAGAGAGTTTTACTCGGAGTAAGCGACCGTGCCATCTGCCTACAACGCTCAAAGCCACACCAGTCACTGACCTGAAAGATGAAGAATGGTAATTAAATGAGGGAATGAAGTGAAAGGAACCATGGTAGATATATATCACCCCCTTCCCAGGAAGACCATGGAAATATCCAGAATCAGAGTGTGCATTCGAAGAGGAGCGAAGCCGAACCTCCCGGAAGCCAGTTACAGAGCTAACTGACTCGGTTAGCGGAGTGTCTCACGATATTGAAATAAAATTAAGTACGATGAAAATATCAGGTGTAATCAGTATGTCTTATTGCACCAACTTAGCTGCCAATAGCGAAAATTGTACATGCTGGTAAGCGTTGCAGATAGTGGTGTAATACTGAATAGGTATAACATAATGAGTATTCTATTCCATTTATCTGTGCGTACCTATTATTAAGCACATTTGTCGGTCTTGGTATAGAAATCTGTTAAGCACAAATATAAACCGCAATATGTGCTATGTTATCTGGAATACGGAAGATTCGATTTGCTCAACACCCAACTCACAACTGCATCATTTATCCAATGCGCATATTGCTTACATTTGTGTTTAAGGGGACCCGGTAAGGCAAATTTGATTAAAAGTACATTTTTTATTTTTTTATATGGAGAAATAGGAGAGAATTTTCTGATTAAAATGCCTCAATTTTTATCTTAGTATCACTATTCTAAGGATTTTTATAGAGTATTTACCAAGGGGCTGCATTTGGTGGGCGTGGTCGGTCAATTTATTGTCAATCGTTTTTGCGATGAATGGAATTACTTAATTTTAAGTTCCCGTTTTTTTTAGGAGGGAAATGTGGGAAATTTTTGAAACGGCCATACTGATTAATGATTTATCATGGCAACCTAAACTTTAAATTTGGTTTTGTGTAAACATCTTAGTTTGTTATTGACGTGATTGTGAATATTTTGTTGTTGTGTTTGGCTCTTACTTAAATTTACTTACAATGCCACGACACAGCAATAGAGTTTTCAGGAAGCGGAGGAATGTTGGAAACCAAAAGATATCACAGCAAAACATGTTGATATTACGGATCCACATGTGGATGTTCATATAAACACTGAAGCAGGGAAGAGCATTTGTGATGATGTCAAGTGTAATAGTTCTTCCAAAAAGAATATGATAACTTATTGAAAGATCCTATGTAAAATAAAAATAGTACTATGAAATAATAAATATTCCAATATTGTTAGATATTCTTCATAAGGAACCTTTTTCTCAGAAACTATTAGACATAGATAGCTCCTTCTTTCAGGCATTATGCTTATATAAATGATCAACATTTTAACAAGGTAATTTTTTAAAGTTATCTATTGAAATTTTGAAGTGATTAGTTTATTTTTAATGAAAAATGACTACTTCAAAACAATTATTTACTCTTCAAATAATTATTCTACCAAAAAAAAACCCATATTGAAGTGTGTAAAAAAGTAGATACAATAAATAGTCTCTAAGAAAATGTTACTCGAAAGCTTAAATTTTAACATTATCATTATATGCCTTACCGGGTCCCCTTAACCGATTTCTGCTCTAAGACCCACAAACATGCTTATTGATAAGATACGAACAGCTATATGGAACAGAATGGTCATTATATTTACTTGAACTTTCTGTCCTATTCATTATTACATCACTATTATAAACTCACCAGCATGTATGATTACCGCTATGGACAGCTAAAGTTGGTGAAGTAATTATTGGTTACACTTGACGTTTCCATCGTAATTAATTTTATTTCAATATCGGTGCGACATTTTGCGGATGTACCTTATGGGACATATAAAAGATGTCAATAGTTTTAACAGAAATATTTCAGTAAATCAGTTATGCCATGCCTGTAACCTGAAATGAAGCCATAATTTTATTCAGTACGAGTTGATATGTGACGAAAAGACTCGTGTAAAGTACGCCATGGTGAAGACACGTGTACTACGCAACCAGTATTTCCCTGCTACTTAACCCAGTGACAGGGATCAACATTTGATGCTCAAGACCTTCCAACAGCTTGTAATATGGGACGAAATTGTGCATTATGACGTTGATGAGGGACAATGACTGGCGCAAATTGACGCGTCATGGTCCATTCCACTTCACCGTTATAGAATGCCTTCTAACGGGCTCATTGATACGGAAAATGAACAGGCTACCATGGCATTTCCGTAACACGAAATATCACACGCTATTCACGCTAGAAGAGATGCTCTCATTTTCATGGGTAGTTCAGTGCACATTATACATCTGTCCGACAGGATAACATAGGAAGAAAAACACATATTCAATACCAATAAAAAACAAACGTGAGTTGCAATAATGTAAATGTCCAATTTCCAGTTTCAGAACACCTCATCAGCTTCTATAATTGATCGCTGCTACTGTCATCGCAGAACATTTAAGGGTTTAGAGAACAAGCCCTAATGATTCCTCCTTTGCTTTGTTACCAGGTGCGTGTGCAGATAGTCCTACGTGCGTTAAAAGAGTAGCAGAATTCAACGGGGCTCTTTCAAGTTAAAACCATAGAGGCCATCGCTTTACCCCTCGCAATTAGCACCACCCTCCCAGCATCTCCGCTAACAAACAATGCGGGTAAAGTGAAGGTCGTTTTCTGCAGTCCTCCGCTGGCGGGTTTTAGCTTGAAGCGGCCCCGTTGAATTCTGCAACTGTTTTAACGCACGAAGGAATATCCATACAGATCTAATACGGGGCAGTTGAGCCACATGGTATACTGAGCGCTAACTTTTCAAAACTAGTACTTTTATTTGCGATGGACTTGGAGTTGTGTATAGTTGAGCTTCTGATATTTTTAAACGCTTTACAGTAACATTGTATCAACACGCAACTTGAAACCTCCAAACAGCACAGCACTTAGAAAATGAGTGATATGTGCGACAGCATCTTGTCTTGTAACATAAATGAAATAAAGCTGCCACGGGTCTGTAGAGTTAAGCGAACACAGAAGGGGTTTTCTTTAGTGGTTTGGGTAAAAAATGTCGATTTTTGGATTTTAGTGCAAACATTTCACCATACTATAAAGTCTATATTTACAATATTTGATATTACTGAACGAATGCTGATTATCCTAGGACGGATGTAACACGTGTTTTGGACACCATTTTGAAGCTTTGAGGTGGTTAATGACTCTCTAAATCAAACTTTAAAGCCATTTTTCTGAGTTTCAGTTTTTTCGTTATTTTACATATTTAAAATCATTATTCTCCCACAAAAAAGCTGATAAAGGAGTGAAACATTTCCCTAACGTACCTCAAAATGTGTAAAATAAAATTATTTATTGCAATTTTTACATTGATCATAGTTTACTTTTTAAACAATAATTAACATACTCTTCTTGTTCTCATTTTTTTAACTTTGTAGTATAACATATTTTCAAACTTATCAAATTTTTGTTACAAACATATTAAAGAACGTAGTTTTAAAGTATGGCACTTTTGTATGACAACTGTCGGAAAAGATAGATTCTATAGTTTGCTAATAACATTTTTTTAAAGTAATTAATAGATCCCGAACGACGTTACATATTATGCGGAAATTTAGTATAGATATTCTTTTGGTGCTGAAAATGGCTGTGCAAAAATCCAAACTCTAGTCCTAATATTTCGAGAATGAATAAAGAAATCAAAATCGGAATTACAGAATGAAATCAGCTATGATTAATTAATAATGTTACCTATTAATCCTAGTAGATTGAGTTTAGTTTTGGGAGTTAAGATATACTACGTTTATCCATTTCAAAGACAACATTTTTGTGTAATCATTTTGCTCAGCAATTTTCATTATGCCTATTGCTTATTGGACTAAACGCATATACTCTGTCATTAAAATAATAATCTTTATACTGAGATCAAGAAAATTAAATTAATATATACATATAAAAGAGCAATTTTTTTCTAAAGAGTTTCATTCCCAATAGTCTCCCTTCGCTGTACACTCTGTTCGAATAGGTATCTCACATGACAATATAAGGGATGATAAAATATTAATACATTAAGTAGGAACACTGGCTTCAACTTTAGTTCTTTTGTTTATAAACTTTATCGTATTGCTAACCAGTTACCGCCTACGAAACAAGTGAATAACTAACAGTTAACATATTTCGAAAATTCATTAACAAACATAGGTACTGTATTTTTTATTGACGAAGTAGAAATGCATAATGTTTATAATCCTGAATACTAGTTTAATATGCCATGAAAGCTACAAATAATAATAGTAATAATAATAATAATAATATGTATGAATGTCCATTATGAATCAGATGTTCAATGATTATTAGTTAAGCAGCTGATTTTTCTATATATCTGCAGCTGCGTTGTGTACGAAAGGTTAGGGCGGAGAGTTTCTAAAGAGGATCCGAGTTCGAATCCGGCTCCCATCTAGGGGTTTTTATGTCGTAGTACACATTACTGTATTACTCAGGTCTCTGTTTTTAGGCATTTTAAGAAAACTGGTCTTATTAGTTTAGACTTAGGGATCTTAATCTTAACGGAGTGCAAACATTGTCAAATTTTAATTACGCACTCAACTGTAAATGTTTATTTGTGTACATGACTAATAAAAGCAGGCAGCAGACAGCCAACAACCTTTCATTGACAGAAATTACCAGTATGGAAAATATATGCAACTATTTTGCAACCTATGTCATCAATTTAATACACGCCCCATTGGCATAACAATGAGAATTAATTACATGAGACACACCTCTAAAACAACAGGGAACGCAGCTTTGAACTTTACTAAATGTTGCTAACCGATATAGATCCCAAATTGGGAGATTTGCAGACCGTTTTGCATGCACATATACATAGGAACAATTCATTTCTAAATTGAACTAGATTAAGAATGATGCACGCTACAGCTTGAATAACGACACCCTTCTATTAATACCATATCTACTATTTCTACAGTTATTAAGCCTGACATTGTTATGCTAGTGTCTCGAAAAATGTGGCAGTGTTGTATTATTGTCCAGAAAGAGGTTTAAAACGCCTCAGTTGTGGAAGAAGGAAAGCAACATATAGTTTCGTATTCGACCACTCTCTGGTTTGATCCCACCTTTGTTGCTTGGTGAGCAACAGTCTCGATAACAACCCCAGGCGGAATGAGGTGACATAAAACGCCCCCTTCGTTGACCAGCTCCCAAGGGTTGGTTTAGACGTATACGTTTCTAAAATGTTTCTTTCGGGTGTAAAAGTGCTGATTCTCGCGTACCTAGGTGCCGTTTACCCGTACGGTAATGAAGATACACAATAAAAACGAATATTGTAAGACACCCAGTGTGAGGTAGGAGTTACACCTATACTACGCATCTTTAGGCGGTAGTAGTTTCAAATGTTTAGCTAGTGCTCGCGCCTGCGAGAGGGAAGCAGGTGGCATCAGGGTGAAGGTGCAGTAGAGTGTACGTTTGTGGAAAGATCAGGAACTATAAATACATAAAAGTGTGCAAAAAGACAAAGGGCTTTTACTATGAAGTAGGGGAATATATAATAAGGAATCAAAAGAGAAGAAATCACAAGGGGTTACCAAATTGCTTTTAACTCAACCAAGTCATTACAATTCATTAATTCAACTATTTTAAATAAATAAGGCTCGTTCGGTAGACGTCGGTCTGGGTTACGTCCTTCAGCGTAGAAGCGCAGACGTAAAGGTACTTTGTGCCCCGGTTATTGGTGTATTTCGTAGTTAAACCCATGCGTATACCGGCATTGCTTTAAGAGGTCACAACTACGTCAGTATTTCAACATCCTATCATCGATATCGATTACTGAAAGTGGTGCAACATTACCCCAAGCTAAACAAAACTAATTTGATTCAGAATGACCTTTTGAGGTAACCCACAATACGTAGCAATGGTGCAAACAGGCTGGAGGAAACATTTTCGCCGCACGAATACTTTATCAGGAACAGTTTCCCAGGAGGTTTGTCTTCGCGTCAAGTCTTCCCGCGCACTGTTCTGTAACCGGAGACTCACGGAATTGTACGACCAAGAGTCAGATCAGTTGCTGATGCGCGTCAGGAATATTACCTAGGCTTATTTCGCTAAAACCCGCAGAAGAGCATCGAATTAGGATTAGGTTTTATTACACTTAAAACAGTTACATCTTATCACTGTAAACTTATTGCCCTATACTTTGCGTAGCACTTAAACCCCGTAACGTGCAACCCATATTAGCGGCTTGCCATGCGTGTTTACGAAGTATAGATTCAAGAAACGGAGGGCGATTTGGGAACATATATATATATATATATATATATATATATATATATATATATATATATATAATAAACCATAACTCCTCTCACACCTAGAACGATAGCTGATACTTTAACCATTATAAGAAATTCATTTCTATATGAAACTTGATTAACTGTCGTTAACAAAGGATAATTAAATAACTTAATGTTCTATCTCTGGAATATCCAACTTCTAGCTTTAAATTTTTAATATAAAATATGAATTTTATTTTATACTTACTTTGTTTCTCAGAAATCAGGAATTCTAGAAATTTCTTAGCGATATTAAGAGTGCTAATACTTATTTGGTAATTTTATTAATGGTAAGTTGCTTATTCACAGGTGTTATATATTCTCTATGTTTTTGTTGTTTATGCTATTTGTTTTGCTGTTTTTACTTTACAGATACACATACATTTACAAGCACAGAAACACCTAAGGCGGGACTCGAACCCGTGATCCCCTGCACCACGAAGCAATAAAGCTTGGCATTGAAGCGAATGCGGTCATGGGGACCGGCTAGTTTTGAGCATCATGAAGACGAGGTGTGGTAATGTCTATTCTTCTAGTACACGGGCACTTCTCGGGTCATCTATTATTCGTTTCTTGTACAGGTATGTCTGGGCTTTCCATACTGTTAATTCTGTGTTGATTGGGGAGTTTCATTCTTTGGAAGGAGCTTTGTGCATGTAGCGCTTTTGGTTGTGCCCTTCCTCCATAACTTTTCGGATAGCGGAAGTACTCGTGAAGCTATCCTGGATATTACGCCCCTCCTCGCCATTTATATAATTAACTATGTAGGCCTGTAATGAAAAAAAATTAAAATCATAGCTCTCTTTTGTGTATTTTGTCGTGTTAATAACAAAAGCGATATAAAAAACTTCACAACATGCATTATTTAGCGGCCATTGGGAAATAAACCGGGAGGACAAATTGTTTGAGACAAAGCTTTTTCGACACAAAAAATATATTTCTACCATCTCTTCACATACAATTAGGCTCTTGGATGGAACTCTTTGGTATAGCTTTGGCAAAGAATGTAGAATAGTTCAAGTACATCTGCAGTAAGCTTCCTCACGTATCAAATGTTAACTTACGCTAACGTAAGGAGGGACTGATATCTGATTAATGTGCCAAATGAGATTAAAAGGGGAGCTTGGCTGCCCTCAGAACTATTGAAGGGTCCCCGAAGATCATGTTGGGTAAATTAAATATTTCATGAAACAACAGATAATTTTGCATCAGTTTCAGCAGCACATGTCGTAAATAATGACACGGTCGTAGCCTTGTAAGCAAAACGCTGACATAAGCATGGTTTTAGTTATAAAGGTCTCGAGAAATTGGTCAGGACAAACCCTTACATATACATTAAATACGTACTGTTGATCGAAGTTGAATAAAGAGGCAACATTTTATTTAAAAGCATTTAATTTGTAACATAGAATTTACAAGGTAAGGGGAATTAGAATAACCTGTTGCATTTTTCCCACATACTCTCGTCAATTCCTATAACTTTTAGTAAAACCACTGCCTCCTGGCATCTTTGGATGCACTTTTTATTCCACGATCTCTCCCCTAATGCAATCCTCCAGCACCTTAACCCTCAGGTCAACTACTTCCCTCTTTGCATGAGCGATATAGCTATAATCTCTACCTCTACCTCTACCTACAATCCCCTAAGGATGCGCAGTGACAGGTGTGTATCCTACGCCGCATTGGGTACGTTACACTATTAGTAATTTCCTACGAAACAACAAAGTTCCCGACTATGCGATGGTTGCGGAAAATAAACTGCGGAGATTAAAATGTCTTAGGATCTTCCTCGGGTTTGAAACTTCATTTTCTGGGTGCTCACCTGGAATTTTTCCCAGACAATTTTGGTGCCATAAGCAAAGAACAAAGGGGTTTTCCACCTGGACATTCAGGACATGAATTGAAGGTACCTAGCTCGGCAGATCCTTAATATTACATTTGCAGACTATTTGTTCGTATTTCACTGTGATATTCCAGAAACATCTGACCAAAAAAAAAAAAAAAAAAAAAAAAAAACCACAACATCAACATACATAGCTTAAATATGAAGGGGTAAAAGCAGAATAGATTATTATAGCAGTCATTTAATATATTAATCTAATAGGTAAAATGTAAAAATAATATTTGACGCAAGCAAATATCTCATATTACAAATTTCCTTTTCAAATTTAAAAAATATGGTTTCCTATATTCACAGGTCTTTCTCTATCTGTTCTGCAACAAGCTGTTGATACAAAAGTTTATTTTTCTATCCGCTTCACGTATATATTAACATTTGCACAAACAATTTGATTACATACTCCCGCGTAGATACGCAGGATTAAGCAGGATTAAGGGAATTCACTGGGCTAAAGCGATTGTCAAATCTTTCATGAGCTAGTCTCTATGTGATGCATTAATATTCCGTTTTCTTTCCGTCACCAAGAGAAAGAAAAATCGATAACGATTTTCCATTTGAAAAATGTATAAGTATTTTGTCTGAGACCAATAACCAGAAATATCTCGGTATCGGTTAACTCCACACAAAGATGTATTTGGTATATGTTAGGCATTTTAACGAAATGAACATTTTTTGTGTAGTAGATTTTCTCTACCTCTTAGATTTACCAATTATGTAAAGGTCACCTAGAATAAACAGGACACAGAGGCTATTTCCAGAAAATGCCTATATATAGACATTTCATATACCATAAAATATCTTAAACATACGATATTTTAATCAAAATCTATAGAGCAATGTTTTAGGAAATCAATATTTTAAAGAAATGTTCCATGTAAAGCGTAGTTTGTGGTGGAGGAATTTTCTGGAAAACCTTCGTGTCGTATTCTTGTATTAAGTTTGTCATTAACAGAATTTTCAGTTTTGAGCTATGCTCTTCACAGAAAGACAGACAGATAGACATACACACACACAAACGGATGTTTCTAAAAATCTGTTTTTTTTTACTCAAGGGTTCCCAAAACAAGTATTTCCACTTAAATATCGTTCTGGAATGTTTAGATACAATAAATGACTACTCTAGCTACCATGTACATTGAATGCACATGGTAGAGAAGTATAAAGAATAACTGCCCATTGTTAGAACTGTTTATGCGTTTTGCGGAAAATTGGTATGCATGGAAAAAAAAAACCTCAGCTTAGATTTGCATACTGCGTACATAGAAACTATAAATGTAATACATATCTGTAATACATATTATCACCTTTAATTTTGCAGGCTAGTAATGATGTGCTTTTAAACAGTTTGGCGCATAATTTCCCTCTTGTGCTTCATTAAAGTTATTCAGAAAATTTATTTTTTAAACAATATTTTCGCTTGTTGCTCCCCACAGCGTTCACCAGCCTTGCTGATCATAACTACCTACATCAACCTCAAATTAGGGTAGTCAGAATATTTATTGATTTACAAAAAATAAATTGATATATTTAATCGCAGTGCGTATGTGCATTTTAAGATTTTATCGCCTTATGATTAAAATGATAGTATGTATTATGTTTTCTTTCTATGGGAATCTTAAAATCTTAGGGTATGCTGCAAGTATATTTTAGAATATAAATTCAAAAGTTTGTACTCTGATATCTGGAAAGCTTGAATGCAAAATGAATTCAAAGGCAGATCAACAGTAAACTGCAATTACACCGTAACGGTGATCGGTCAAACAATGTAAGGTATTTTCTTCCACAATAATGCCTAGAATGTGAAAAGCGAAGGCGAGAGTAACACGTCCCAGAGCAGAATGCATTCAGAGAATCTAACTGCTAACCCCAAACATGGTGACCACAACAGAAGTTTTCCTCGCTGAGTTTGTACTGTAATTCAAACGATTCTGCAAAGTTTCATTGACAATGGAAACCTGTGAAGCATATATGTAACTGTTGCGCATGCCAAACTTAAATGGAATGTTAAGTGAGGCTAATTTAACTCCCATTACTCAGTGGTCAATTAGGGTCCATAGCTCGAGCGCTATTGATTTAAATTAAATGAGATTTACGCCAACACTGCCACACGAGGTAATGCACATGTCGACCAATTTAGGAAGACTCCCATAATTACAATACACAAAACAAATCCTAACTTACAAACTATTGACAAACTTGCCATTTATGAGCAGTTGGCCCAACTGCCCCGTATTTGTCATCTGCAGATATTCCTTCGTGCGTTGAGAGAGTTGCATAGCTCAACGGGGTTGTGGTGTAGTAGTGAAAACGACTTTTGTATTAAATCTCTCAATGACCGCACCCACTTTCCGTCGCCGCTGATAAGCAAGAGGGGTTCTGTACAGGTCAAGTGCGGTGGGTTAGTGCCGCCTGGTAGTATAAGGTGAGACATCTTTACCTAATATAGAAGCGGGTTCAAACCCGGCGGAGAACGATGGTTTTTTTCGGGTTTAAAAATCCTTAACATGGCTTCCTTCGGAAGGGAAGTAAAGCTATGGTTCCCGGTCGTAGATTTACAGCACGTAAAAGAATCTCAAGCCTGATAGAGACGCCTCTGAGCAAAATTAAGCGGTCCTTCACGCCCAGTATAGAATGCGACGCTGAGAACCACAGCAGTTAAAGAGATTATTATTATACTTTCTACTTCATGATAATCAACTTAAGCATTTGAGAATGATCTGAATACTTAGTTCCTCATAAGTAGAATTCAATCAGGGAAGACATTAGGCTAAAGCGATAATCAGATGCTTTAATACGTGTCGCTGTGAGATTGTCATTGAAATTACCTTATCGTTGCATGGCCAAGAGTAAGACAAAAGAAACACGGAAGGCATCCTGTTCGAGAAAAGTATAATTGTTTTAAAATTGAAACCAATAACATGAAATATCTCGGAAATGATTAGCTCCACAACAAAAATATATATGAGATAAAATACCGCGCCTCTCACCTAGACGCCCGGGTTCGATTCCAAGCGAATGCATGTAAGCTTTGTGGTGGAAAAAGCGACGCAGGGGCGGGTTTTCTCCGGGTTCACGCGTTATAGCATTCCACCGGTGCTCCATCTTCGTTACATGTATCACAATGTCATCACCTGGGTACCACAAGTAGTATAAACGGGCGTTAAACACTACCAAAAATATGGCAAACTGTGTATTATGAGGAGATATATATTTTTTGTGTAGCAAGTTTTTTCTATTTCTTGCGGTTTAGCAGTTACGTAATTCAGGATTAAGAGGACTTCAAAAGCTATGCCTAGGAAACTCAATATATAGATTATATTTTTACATGCAAATATCTTTAATATACGGTAAGTTTTATCAACAACAGTTGAGCCATTGTGGAGAAATTCAAAATGTCCGAAATAATTTCCATGTGCAGAATATATGAGGTACGGAATTTTCCTGAATATCTTCGTGTCTCATCCTTGGAAGGTGGCAAACTTAAATAGCAGCCGAGTTTTCGATCTCGATTTTGATGCACACAGACACGGCGCTTTTATCTAATCTGCGTTCTTCTGATGTAACTCTTGTAGGTTTCTCAACTGGTAGATATATTTAAAATTTCAAGTGCTTTCTGCTCCGTTTTCAAAATACCTGGGACTGGAATACGTACTACCCTTCTCAGAATGTGGTGATAAGTGCTTACCTCCAACAAAAATCTGATGTGTTAAACTCACATAACTTTCTCTAGCTACTCTACAAAAAACTTCTTAAAAATGTAATTCTTCTTTCAACACCACTCTAATCGAGATAAACATTAGCACAATTGTATTACTTAGTTCCTTATAAGTAGAATGTAACTAAGGAAATGCACTAGGCTAAAGTGATAGCCAAATGTTTTTAAAACTGTCGTTATGCGATTGTCATTGCAAATCGCTTCTTTGCTTGGCCGGCAGTAGAACAAAAGAAAAACGGAACTCCCGTCTGAGAAAAGTATAAATGCTTCACAGCTGAAACTAATAACATGGAATACCTCGAAAACGGTAAGCTCCACGAAAAAAATGTATATGACATAACTTGTGTATTTTAACAAGATCTGCATTTTTTGTGTAGTAAGTTTTTGTCTATCTCGTACGGTTTACCAGTTAAGCCAAATTAAGCAAAATTCATCCAGAATAAACAAGTCTTTAGAACCTATTCCCAGAAAATTCAACATATACATTTTATTTATGATAGAAATGACTTTAATATGTGGCATTTTAATAAAAATCGTTACTGCCATTTTTAAGAAAAACAAATTTTTCGAAAATTTTTCAATGTAAAGGGTAGTTAGGAATGGGGAAATTTTCTTAAAAATCTTCGTGTCGCATCCTTGAAGGATACCAAACTTAAATGCTAAGTTTGGTATTTAACGATTTATACGTTTTTGAGCTATGCTGTCCAGACACACAGACCTGCTCCTGAAAATGCTTTTTTTGGACTCAGGAGGTCCTAAAACATGTATTTCCGGTGAAATCTAGGCATCGAATTTTTGGCTGGAGTACAATTCGTGTCTATCCCTATGTACATTGCACATATAGGACTAGAGAAGGTAAAAACGTGATGTTTTTCACTGAAATGACTTTCCCTCCTGTTGTGCAACTTTTCTTACAAAGGATTATTCCTCTACCTAGACAATGCTAATTGAGATAAACATTAGCAGAAAGTTTCTTGTTGCAGGGTAATCGTATGCGAGATATTTCTTCATGCGGGGTCACCTTTCGTTTCATCTCTCTTTTGTTTTATGGCAATGCAAAACGAACCCAACTTCAACTGTTCACATATTGACAAGATTTTAAAACATTGACTATTGCTTTAGTCTAGTGTATTTACTTACTTTTGTAGCCCTCCGTGGTGTAATGGTTACCATGCTGACTTCATGTACCCGAGGTCACGGGTTCAAACCCGGCGGAGGACGATGGATTTTTTCGGGCGTAAAAATCCTTAGAATGGATTCCTTCGGAAGGGAAGTAAAGCCGTTGGTCCCGTGTCGTAGGTTTACGGCACGTAACAGAACCTCAAGCCTGATACAGAGCCCTCTGAGCGACATTAAGCGCACTTTCACACCCAATTTAGAATGGGACGCTGAGAACCACAGTAGTTAAAGAGCGTCCATAAATAATTTGCCATTTTACTTACTTTTGTTGTGCTTAGAAGGAAGCAACTAAAAAGACAATGTCTGCTAGAGTTTATCTCCATTAGAACGATGTAGATAAAAGAATTATCATTTGTATGGAAAGTTTCTAAGTGGACCAGCTAGAGAAAGCCTCAGTATCTCCTTTCAGCAGGATCTACAGTAGAAATTAATCCTATTGAATACTGTATTACTCGACTATTCCTTAAGGGGGTGAATGGGTTTAAAATCAAATTTCTAGACTTTTATAACTATAAACTGAAAGTTTTGTAAACTTAGGCTTCATGATTTACGTGTAAATCCAATAAATTTTCAATCCTGTAGCAATAGATTTTGGCTATGAATGTTTTATGTTAAAAACGCGTGTTTTCAAAACTTTATCTCGTCCTATAGCTTTAATATAATGAATCCTAAAATTTTACTGATTATTCTAGACAATTTTATTGATAAACCTAAGTTTCGGAATAATTAGCTTTATTACCCCTATTCTAAAAGTTTTTATAACAGAATTCGTTTTAATTTTTATTACATAACCAACTTGTATTGTTTATGATATCGTATGCTCGAAAAACTACTGTCGACAGAAATATATAATAGAATATATAAATATATGAAATGAACTGAGTTGAAATGGCACCATTTCTTTAATTTGGTAAGGAATTTGTAATATCTTTACATGGAAGTGTCTTTAAATCTTTTGATTTTCTGTCTTTGTCAATAACGCAAAAACATCTATTTATTTTTTAACATCACCAGACCTCTGTACGTTGTGCTACATGTTATTGGTTGCGCGCAGTTGTTTTCATTTATTCATATTCATCCTTGGTATTTAGTTCTGTTTGGGGGTGAAGTATACATCGCTATAAGGCTGTTGTTAATTCTTCAGAAAAATTACTATAGCATATAATTGTATAGAGTCAGTGTTGAGAGACAGGATGCTTAAAAATATTGAAGCTCAGGGATGTTTAAAAGCAGCTGCTATTATTATTGTTGTTATTAGAACTCTGATTTGGATTTCTAAGCGCACACAGTTACGACACACAGGACAGACAGCGGTATAAGAAGAGGGTGGTGGGGAGGCATTTGCAAAAGAAACGTGCACACCTTGAGGTATAATCTGCTCCAAAAGGAGCTCATTACATATATTGATATTATATGCACCGTTGCAATTCTTAAAGTAGCATAAAAAAACATATGATAATATGATTAGTAAATAAAAACGCCGTGTACTTTTACGAATAAAAGTATGAAGATGGATAAAAATATTAAGGACAATAATCTTCAGAGCTCTCAAAATACAATAAGCATAAATCAAACAAACTCACTCAGAATTCGCTGCAGTGAAATACAAGATACATCATTACTGATCGAAAGAAAACACTCTCCTCCTGTCACTCAAAATATGTTTGAATCGTCCAGTTGTTCAGTGTCGAACGCCTGTATTGTTCGTATTTTTTTATTTTTTCAATATATACTCTCTGTCAGTGTTTTTACTGGTTTATCTATTGGCACGAACTGTGTGAGGCCAGGCAGTGAGCAATGCTTGGTAGTGCAACACGTTCAAACAGGCTTTGGAGACCACACCTACTCCATCACGTCATAATTATACTCTGTGATCCCGAACCGAGCTCTGGTTATTATTATGTAAGTTTCCTTTAATATTGAAATGGAAGTTTAAATAACCAGCCAAATTTATTCCAACCTACTGATATTTGTTTCCCTCGTGTCTATAGCTTTACTCATTATAGTTTGGCGACACTTCATATACTCCAAGCCTACTTGATCATTTCATCCATTTCATTCTGTCATAGTTCAATGTCATATTAAACTCCAAATACGAAACTCAAGCTGCATCATGTGCTCTGAGAGCTATCTTCAAATGGAATACTATAACTCATGAAAACAACGAAATGGAGATCTCACTAAAATACACATAAAGATAAATTACACTAAAGGGGAAGAATATCTGTCATTCACTATAAAACACAAGTGCAGAGACTGACAAAGGTATCGAAATATTTTGTCCTATTTTTCTGTTGGAATGACTGGAATCTCGTAGAATCTAGTCTTTGTAGCTGTGCACTGATAATAAAACTAGATAAGCAAATTAAATAATGCTTGAGAACAGCATGGAAAAGGAAGACCAATTTCAGCTGAAGAATAAACCTCCTTTTTATTCCACTTTTAATTTAAATTTACATGATGACGATGCAGTGCCAAAAAGAAACGAAACGAGTTCCTTGATGATGAAGGCAGCAACAAATGCCAGCAATTCATGTTATTCTGTTTATTATCTATTGTATTTGAGAAAATGAAAAATGGAAGCAATTTCTTCCCGGGGACGGTGGTAAATGTTGTCACGCTTGATAACGAAACTTCTCTTTAGAAAGTTTGCACTGCAGTTGAACAGTTCATTACAAATATTTTACTTCTTTTAGTAGTAGTGGTGGTGGCGGTGGTGGTGGCGGTGGCTGTGGCGGCGGCGGCATGCGTCACACAGTCGCATGGGTTGTGTGTCCGTACATACTCCCTAAAAATACTTGAATTTAAAATATTACCTACCCCTAACTTACATATATAAATACACACACATACACACCCGCGCACGCGCTAAATCATCAAAACAACAAACCAAAAAAAAAAAAATCACTCTTGATATCATCCATGGACACATTGGCACTCACAACCACACTCACGTATTCACACATATGAGTAACTCGTATACCAAGTATATTTATACACTGTTTACATGAATGTCTTCTCTCTTGCTACACGTATCTCCATTAAGTATGTGCCCAAGCTTAGTCAGTTTTTGCTGTTCAGAAACAAGCCCCAGCATGCTGTCCTCCGTCTGTTCGAGCTAAAGATACTTATGGTAATAATTTTATCCTAACACGCTTCATCTCCATGTGCCAAAATATGCGTCCAGTCTTCCTGATCCCCGCATAATTGGAAAATCCTCCTACCATCATCAACAGCTACCTCAAGAACTTTCCATCCTCCCAACCTATGCCACGCTATTACCGTACTCTGTTTCATACCCAATTCTAAAATATACGTCTCTTTAAGCCACCCAGTTTTTATTACATTTTATAGCTCCAGTGACGATGTTTTCTACATTCAGATTGTATAATTTTTCCCGACGTTATATCTATTTTCGTTGCCAAATGTTGGTTAAGCTATTTTTTGATAATCATCATTGTAGTCCCGTTGTCCAATATTTTGTATGCTGTTTCTTATTCATTTGACGCCGATAACATATTGCTCTCTGAGTCGTATAATCACATTTAATTATCCGCAGCCATTATCTAACTACACTTCTTTTAGCAAATACCGTATATTCCCAGCATCTTACCTCACGACGAATACCATAATTAGAGGTGCAGCTCCCCAAATCCAGAATACGTTTCCAGAAACTACATTGTATTTTATTTACATTATCTACCCTCTCCCATCCCCACACCTCACTTCCATTAAGCATTGAAGTCCAATGAAGACCTAAGCATTGTTTCATACATGGTTTGTAATGATCAATTTTTACTTAGAAAGTAGTTTCAATCGTATACACTGAAGTATATCTAAAATATTGTACTTCAGAAACCAGTAGCACTTCAGTATGTATAATTGAAACCACTTACTATTTAGGAAATTTATAATGAAGTATTCAAATGCAGGGAAATCGTTCCACGAATAGTTTCCTTATCGATGTTACATTATTCGAATGAATATTAAGACTGTAACAAATTAATGGAGGTCATCTGTAAGTAACGGGAAACATAATTGCGTTTTATTTATGGACGATATTTAGCTGATGCGATTCTCAGCGTCCCAATTTACCTATGGACGTTAAAGATAAGTTAATTTCACTCAGAGGCCCCTTTATCAGGATTTAGGTTACTTTGTGGGCCATAAATCTAAGACACGGGACCACCAGCTGTACCTCCCTTCAGAAGAAAGGGATACCTAGAATGTTACGCCCGATAAAAGCCATCGCGCTCCCCCGGGTTTGAATCTGCGACCTTCAGAACCAGAGATAGGCATATAATATCTAGACGACAAAGGACGACTATAAGACTTCAGAGCACTGTGGACAAATCGATGCTGTAACAAATGAGAATACCAGTCTCTGTTACGTCACTGTATTGGCACTAGGGCACAACACTTTATACCTTCGGTACACAAATAGTTCATGTCACTTATTCGTCACTCCCTGGATTGGCTTTTAACTAACTCCCAGCAGTAGCAATCGCTCTTATATAGTCTCTTGACCGAGCTCCAAAATTAGTCATAGAAATAACGCGAAAATTACGTTTTATCCATTTAGAAACAGAAGAAGTGGAATTCTCTGAATGTGGAGATAAAGAAGGTCCGAGAAGTCTTGGAAGGAAACACAAAAATGCCTTTGTTTGCCTGGCTATTGTGTTCTTTCGCTCTATTGTTTGAGCGGGACAGGCAGCGATGCCATCATCGGACGCTTATCCTCTCGCACCACCATGACATGTGACAATACATTTCAAACATTTGGAATTAAAACATTCAAACACAAGAAACATTTAAATATCAACGAACAAACGTTGCCAATATACAATCAAACTTAAAGAACTTTAAGAACTTGGGATGCTAAAGGGACCAGCAGCATCTCCCCATACACACGCTCCAAACCAAGAGATAACCCTATTTAGCCCATAGCCTGGTGGAACATGCAAGAGCTCCACCAGGGTTGTGCCCATCTCAAATACTCCGGAATTGACTATCACGAATCAATTCTGACGTGAGCGTATTTCTACCAGAATGAGAGATCGTAGTTAACATATTGAGAAGAGCAAAAAGCCTATGACCTGCCAGAAAACCCTACTACACTTCAGTAGCTACATAGTGGCAGACTAAATGACAATGGCACCCTTTTATTCTCTACAAGGCAAAATATAGAGCTACTTATAAAAAGTAACACCTAGTGCTTGCATGGAACCTTTTAAGTCAGTAATTCGGACATAAAAATGACTGTCCCAGTATAGTGTTTTCATTTGTTTTCTAAACAACAAAGTGCGTATGAAACTGTCATTGCGAAAGTAATTCAAAAAGTTAGTATTATTCGGGCACAAGTTACACCACCAATTCGTATTATGTACGATTCTGTATTACCCATTATCAATAGTACCAGAACTGTAATACCCTCAGCGCATATATGTTGTTATTTCTTCAGCCTGAGCATTCGGTCTACAGGAAAGTATTCACTAAAGAGCTTCAAGCGCAACGCAATAATTTCAAAGAGGGTAGAGCATGTTAACAGTATGGGACACCTCGTCAAGTGCGACCAGATATTGATCTATTGCGGCCTACTACCTCTCCCCCCGCCCTCCTTCCACCTCTCATTATGCAGACCAGCACAAAGGAAACGAATGCACTAAGCCCAGAGACGTACGGAAGTCCCCAACAATTCACGAAATGGCAGTCCTAGCGCGCCACGGAGGCTACGCCGGAAGGCCAAAAGGAGGTTTCTACAACACCTAGCCTCAACCAGCGCAACCAGGGGGAAGAGAGTTTCATTCGGAGCAAGCAACCGTGCCATCTGCCTGCGCCGACTTGGAAGATGAAGAAGGGAAATGAAATGAAGGAATGAAGACAAAGGAACCGTTGTAGATAGATAGCACACCAGCATTTGCCTAAGCGGCCCCAGGAAAATCACGGAATAAAAACCAGGGTGAGAGTGTGCGATCAACGGGAAGTGAACCCGCACCTCCCAAATGCCTGTCCCAGACGAAACGCCTATGCCCCCACCTGACTCGGTTACAACGATTGTACTTTGAACACAAAAAGTCACATGATGCCATCACTAGTAATGGCGTGGATAACGAACAGTTATATTTTGGTCAATTACATGTTTAAGTTTATGATGATGTACTTTTTCTGTTTAACTACTTTGATACAACGAATATCACCGACAGACGAGCTCGGGGTAGAAGGCGTCCACACCACCCTTATATGATTCCATTGTGGAACCAGTAAGACTATACGGAGAATACCATCGAACAAGCAACATTTCTGAAGGCTTTTATCATGTCTGCAGGTGGTGATTAGTAAACACAAGTCGAATACTGCTGTCAGTGAGTTACAGAAGGAAGGGAAAGTGGTTGCAGAATTTGAGCTGGGTAGATGCGTGCGAGAACAGACGAAGAGGAAATGGCTACAGGCTCACAGACAAATCAGACTGCTGGACTATCAAACACATCAAACTGATGACAGACACCTACAGCACCAGGAAACTTCGGAATTACGCAAGATATGATTGATGGACTCCAATTTTTCAGAAAAAGGTGATTTTCTGACCGAAAAATGCTTGTCACCGATTTTTCAACTTAAAGAATGGGAATGAGTTAAGTTACAATGCACTTACATGTTTGAACACTTTTGCTGTGAACTTCAAAGGAAATTTGGAATATTTGGGGGAAAACTTTGACTTTAATGATCTCTATTTATGGGATTTGAAAAAAAATTGCAAGAAACAATTTATTTGTTATATTCTTCTGCCATTTAAGTATGACTACTATCTTCAGCTCATTTTTCAATCATTTTAGGTTTGGTATTTTTTTGGAAACTAGCTCCTCCACCATGTTTTTATTCTGTAAGTCAAATTATTATATAAAAAAAAAAAAGTGGAAAAGCGGGGAAGTTTTTCTGCACCTGATCCGCGACTCTCAATAACGGTTATGGCGAGTAGAAGGCCTTCCACACCACCCCTATATCAGATTCCGTTGTGGGAACATTAGGAGTATAGGTAAATAATTACCATGGAACAAAGCTTTTCTGAAGGCTTTTATCATGTCTGCAAGTGGTGTTTAGTAAACACACCTTTGAATACTGTTGTCAGTGAGTTACAGAAGCAAGAGAGCAAAACACGGAAAATGGTTGTAGAGTTTGTGCTGGGTAGATGCGTACAAGAATAGCCTATAGCTTCACAGACGAATGAGATGTGTCGTGCCAATGACAGACAGACAGACACCTCAATACCTTAGAATATTTTATTATTTCACTATTGAATATGTATAAGGTTTCTAGTAAATTGCAGGCAAATTCACCTTCACTATCGAAGAACATCATTATTTCACAAGAAATATACTGCAAAAATGTGTGTGCCCCATTCAAATCTTTCTCTAGCTATTCCACAAACAAATTTGTTAGGAAATATTATTCTATTATCTACGTCATGCTAATCTAGGAAAAATTAGCAATATTGATGTTATAGCTTGCTTCCTTATAAGTAAAACGAGATGCATTATGCTAAAGCGATAGTCAAACCTTTTAAAAGCTGGTCACCATGTGAAACAATTGAGGCTCGGTTCAATTTCCATGCTCCCGTTTGAGAAAAGTTAATTAGTTTAAAACTGAAACCAAAAGCAATGAATGTATCTAAAACGGTCAAGCCTACAAGAAAAACGTATATCACATAAATTATGTGTTTTAACCACATATATATTTTTTCTGTGCTATGTTTTTGTCTATCTCTTACGGTTTAACCGTTATGGAAAATTCTACAAAACTTGACGAGAATAAAGAGCTCTTCAGAGGCTATTCCCACAAATTTCTAAATATAATATTATTTGTGATGTAAATATAAGTAATATAAGGTATTTTGATCCAAATTGTTTCAGCCATTTTTGGGAAAATAAAGATTTTCGAAAAAAATGTTCAATGTAAAGGGTAGTTTGAGATTCGGGGATTTTCTTGTATCCTTGGAAGACATTGAACTTGAATGTCAAATTGTGTATTCAACGGACTTTTCGTTTTTGATCTATGCTGACTACAGACACACACATGACCTTTTTCTAAAAATGCTTTTTCGGACTCAAATATCTCAAAACATATACTTCCGATGAAATCTCGGTATCTAATTTTTGGGTGGAACGCTATACCCCCTGAATCCACTATGTGCAATCAACTAAAGAAAGTAAAAACATGTTAGTTTACATTTTCTTGTTTTCGGGATTATTTTATTCAGTAAAACAAAAATTAATGGAATCAGAAAATGAATTTCGAGAAAAAACAGTGTTCGAGAAAATGGGCAAAGGAGAGGGACGGTTTGGGAAATTTACCAGGAATTCTGGCTTCCATAGTAATTACTTTGGTTTTTACTAAGTTGGTTTTATGTATTTTACATTTCTCAATTTTATTTATTTTTGTTGCATTTTTTGTGAATCATTTTAGAGTCGGCTTACAGGAACTGATCATATGGAAATAATAGAATATTTATTGATTTATTTATTCTTAAACAATTTTAGGCTTTAATTGTCATTCGTGTATAACTGAATTTATGTATTTATTGAATAATGTAGGAGACAATCCAAATCCTTATTTAAGGCCTTGGTTAACATTTAAAAGAAGACCTTTATTTAATATAATCTGGGCATTATCGTATATTACCTTATTGGTATTCATCTAATTGTAGGGGAAGATCAAGCGATTTAAATAACCCATAGATTCTGCGTATCTACTCTGACATATGCTTTCTCGTAACTTAAGAACAGCATACATAGTATTATCTTTGTGTTCCTTTCTTCATCAATTACTTTATAACAAAGGTTGCATCTAAACAGGATTGTATTTTCTAATCTATCATTGTTCCTCTTGTAGCCTGAGTTTAATAGCAATATACCTCTATAGTTAGAGCAACACTCCCTTTTGGCCTGTATTGATTACTTTTGCTATTTTCCAGTCCTCTGGAAATTTATCACTGTTACAGTTATATTTCAGAAGTTGTATATATTTTTTTAATTTTAAACTAGAGTGTTTTATTAATTCTACATTTATACCAACTACATCAGGAGTTTCTATACTTTTGTGCTTGCAAGATTTTTCCTAAGTGTATCATTTTGGTTGTAATAAATTATTCTAATATTTCCCTAGGCAGCTCATAATGTGTTTCCTCCTGTATAAGCAAGAATTTTTAATATATCTCTCTATTGTCGCTGGTTATGACATCAATTTTGGCGTTATCTTTCATATCTTCTCTCGGTTTACGAAATATCTTGAAGCAAGATCTTTGTGCACCTGTTATATCATACTTCAGTCTTATAACAATCTGTTTCGAACTTTCCATATTGGCTTGTCTTCTCACTCTGCGGACTATTGCTCATATTTTATATTGTACATGATCTTTCTTAACCGGCCGGGAGAGACTCGAGGCGCTGATCACGTCTCACCCTCCAGTACTGCACCCCATTCATGAAGCTTTCGGGCAGAGATGGAGGATGTAGTGGCCGGGCTGTAGACCAAGGTCGCTTGTGGACTGTCATGCTATTTTTACCAATTAGCTCATTTAAGGTAATGATTTATTTTTTCTTCATATTTTTTTTTCAATGTACCATTCCATATCTTAATCTTTTAGGTTTTCTTTTCCTACATATCTACACCTAGTACTTCATTAGCCATCTTAGTTATGGCTGATACCAGTCTTGGTTTAAGTTTCCTGTTCTACTTCTTATCAGCTCTATTGTACTCTAATACAAATTCCTTGTTCCAAATTCTTCCAGTAATTTTATCTTTCTCTGTCTTTTGCTTTTCTTTTTGTTTTTTTAAAAATATTTATTTGGTATTTTAATCTCTGGGTTATCTAAAAGGTAGTCAATATCAGCCTCGGCTTCTGTACATGCTCTTGAGTTTTGAGCGAATGAGATTTTTTTCCTATTTACAATAACATAATAAATTACAGACCTTTTTCCTCATTTACACCATGTAATATTATGGAACTCTTTATGTGGGTGTATCTTATTAGAAGTTAACAATTCGTTAGAGGTGCACAATTCTATTAGCTTCTTTGTATATGCATTTGATTGTCATTTGATATACAAGGCTGGTTATTTCCTTTGGTATATTTAGTTTTAAAAGTGTTTACATAGAGCGTTACAGGCCGGCGTACAGCCCTCAATTTAGAGGATCGGGTTTGCTTTCGGGGTTGTCTCCCTTAGCCTTTGGAAATTATCCACTGCAGGGCAGCAGGTTCTATTGTATTTGAGCACCCGAGTAGAAAGGTTGCCTCTTCTGTCAACTGACTGATTCAAGGAATTTCTTCCTCCTTTATGTTGTCTTCATCTACGTCTATCATAATCCTTAAAACAAAAATAAGTCGTGGCAGATCCTATATTTATTTTTGGAAAATTGAAATGCATATTTTCGGCCAAGACTTGCAAACCCTAAAATCACGATACTCTGAGGTACAGTGCATTTCTCTTCAAATGCAGTGTTGAGTATTTGACAGTCCATTACCATTTGAGATAAATAACTTTAAAATGTTCATAAAAATAACTAACAACAGTAAGACACTAATATATAACGACATTAACAGCTAAATACAGATTACAATTTCTAGGCATGTACGCACGGGATACAAAAAAAAAGAAATCTTCACTACTGAAAAGGTAGTAGATCTTCCAACTATAGAATGTTTATAGAAACCTGTTATAATACTCTTAGCGACGACCTCAAAAGAGGGGAAGCCCTTTGTCATGTCCCACGTGTAATCAGATAATGAGAAACCTTACAATATTTACAAAAGGTATTTAAATTGACTTGGTGACGGAACGGAATGAAGCTTTAAACGAACTCTGAATGACATCTTTTAATTACATAGTTTTTATTTATAAACTAATAAAGATTGCCTTTAATGCCATACATAAGCTTAAACGAGTTCACAAATGAACCGCAAGCGAGAAAATTACGAGTTTAATGTTTACAGCTTTGTGAAATAATTGATTGTAAACTATGATGCACTGGGTGGTTTTAACCATATAATAAATATAGTAATCCTATCTGATAACCACAACATATGCAAAACATAAATTTCACTAAAATAGCATTAATTAAACATAAAGAATCTTTACTCAACATGACTGATCGCCGGCTATAACTTACGAAGCAATAGCTGCCATTCGTTGTTAAACCTGTGAGAGGACACTATTGTGATAGCATGTTTTTGATATCGAAGCCGCGCATTGTTACTCCTGACAAAGCCTGTGATATCTATGTTTGTTTGTTCTTGCGACTACATTTGGAAGTTTCCTGGCACGTGATCGATAGATATAAAAAGAAGAACGAGCTCTGCACAGAGTTTAGTTTCAACTGAAAGTAAAGGAGCAGTTGAGTCAGTTTTTACGGAAAATTTGGAGCCTGCAGTAGCAGCCGCAGCCATCGAGCGTCGAAAGAGAATTATTGCTAAAGCAACAAAGAAAGATACTTATGTATTTGTGAACAGATTCTTATTTGTAATCAATGGAAGAAATTCAGGGAGAGTAAACGGAGAGAATAAATATCCTTCCTTCCTTTCCATCCTGGCATTAACCTTCTACAGTGACAGTCACTGAAGATGCTGACTGTAGAAGTCGGCGAAGGTCTGGATTAGCTTATAACCTACGGTCACGGCACAACAGCCCAGAAAATACAGTTTTTGAATATGGCAGTACGTGCCGTGAAAATAGACTAAGATACTCTATAAAGGCTCTGGAGGAAATAGAACAGAGTTTTTGTTACATTATTGTACAATATTATACACTCGCGTGTGCTTAAAATGCTATCTATACATCTCTACTGAACTGTAATACTTCCGAACAGTTATGAGTTGGGAATGTCTCAGGAGTACACGACGATTGTTTGGGAGTGGACTTTGACCTTCCAAGGAGGACTGTCCTTTCGTTTGTTCTAGTGCTTACCCGGTGCTTTTTGTTTTTTATTAACAATTGTCTTTATTCTTATCAGCACTAAAATTTTAAAAAACAATAAATGTTTTAGAATAACAGAAAGGAAGCACTTTACATTTTTTAATTTAATTATGTGTGCATTAAAATAATTATTTGTATAGAAAAATACATTGAATTAAAAGGTGTTAAATTACTGTTAATATAGATCTTTTCTGACCATTCTAAGATTGTTACTGTCCTGGAGAGAAAGAGATTTGTCTATGAACTGCCTTTTGGTAAAACACAGCCACCACTTTGACGGTTTTCCATCTTCTAACCCAAATACCTTCTCACAAACTCTGACACCAGTCTCCTGCCTAATTTGTTGCAGATACTGCCTCATAAGATCAGCTTCTGCTGCCGTGGCTGGTTTAGAATAAACAGAATACAAATGAAATCCAGAATTTTCAGGAATGTCAAACTTAGAAATAGTAAATGTGTACATTTCGTGCATGCCTTGATTCTTATTACTGCATTTCTGTACCTGCTTTAGGCATTATGTTAAGTACAGAGATATGTAAATAACAACTTTATCAACCCGCTCTTTATTTTATAGGTCCTAAAGAATAGATTTGCTGTCAAGAAATATAATGCTTCGTCAATTACGTCAACATCCTTTATGAAATTTGGTGATGGACCACGGAATTGTGATTTGAAAGGTAGAACTGCCATGTTGCCAACAACCTGGTTGTACTCCAGAAAACCACGCCGGCATTTTGAAGCTCTGATAGCTTTGTTTTGTTTTAAGCTTGAGTTTTATTTCTTTCGTCAAGTGAAATTTCTTCTACGACCGCGTACTATTCAAAACATTTCATAACAATAATTATCCATCCATCTTCCGGAGCCTTATCAATCACGAAATTTGCCAAGCTATTCAGCTGTACTACCAGCTATTTTCATCGTATGCTCAGGATGGCTGCATGTCAAGGATTATTCGTGTTTACGTGCTTTTTTGGTTGTGTTTGACGCCCAATTTTACTTACAGCACCGCAGGCGATAACACTGGTTATACATGGAATGAAGATGGAGCACCGGTGGAATGCAATGGCGGGGGAAACCGGAGAACCAGGAGGAAACCCGCTCCTACGCCGCTTTGTCCACCACAAATCTCACATGCGGTCGCTTGGGATCGAGCTCGGTGCTTCTTTTCTGTAACGTATTCTACCCTAATGATTCTCGCTCCGAATATAACGGGCCAACTCTTCGATTAACATATTATATAGCAGTTAAACAAATTCTAATATAATTAATTGCTCTTTCCATACAAGCCATATGTAGGACAGTAATTGAATGATAGAATCAGACTGAAAAATTCAACGTTAGAGCCGGGATTCAAACCACGGAAGCACCGTTTTCCGTCCGCTTACTATAACTACTGAGCCATCATGGGAACCTGCTGACGTGACATTAAATTCCCGAACTGGCTGTAGTTGTAACAACCGAAAGGAGACAGCTATGGCATTAAAGTTTTACTTTCTCTAGCACGTATGAACATATAATGTATATAGTAGCTAGGAAAGATATTGTACTCCATCCAAAAATTTGATGTCGCGATTTCCCCGGAATTTTAAGTTTGGAGGTCCGCTGATTAAAAATAAACTATTTTACAAAAGATCCGAATGTGTGTCTGTGTACAGCACAGCTCAAAAACGATAAGACCAATTAAATACCAAACTTGGTATTTTTCTTCAGTATCTTCTAAGAATGCAACACGAAGATATTCAAGAACCCCCCCCCCACAGACCCCCTTTACGTGGAAAATGTTTTGAAGTATTGTTTTTCTCAAAAATGGCACTATTGGTTTTGATAAAAATGACGTATATTAAATATATTTTCATCGCAAAAAATGTGAATATTAAATTTATCGGGAATAGCCTCTGAAGACCTCTTTATTTTGGGTGAGATTTGCTGAAGTTTGCAAACGGTCAAACTGTAAGAGATAGACAAACACTCGCTACACTAAAAATGTAGATCTCGTTAAAGTACATAATTTATGCCATATATTTTTTTCTTCTAGAGTTGACTGTTTCCTAGGTATTTCTTGCTATTAGTTTCAATTTTAAATTTTCTTAAGTTTTCTCAAACCGGGCTACGCAAAGCGAACCGAAACCACTTTTAAAATATATGACTGACGCTTTAGCCTAATATATTCCCTTATTTCACTTCTATTTATAAGGAAGCATTTATAACATCAATTCTTCTAGTGTTAGAATAGATTAGCATGATGTAGATAAAGGAATAATCTTTTGTTAGAACAGTTTGTATATGAAACTACTAGAGAAAGATATGTAAATGGAACACATCAGATTTTTCAAATTGACTCTACCATCCAACTTTTGTCCTACACATGGCTTGTGTGAACAAACAGTTCATTAAAACCAAATAATTTACCTTATAGTTCGTTAATCTTGAACCCGGGAACTAATGCACTTACGGCGTTGTAAGACGCCATTGGAGCATGTAATTTCAAAATAGACCTCCTTCTGTTGTACCGGGTAAAATATTGATCAATTGGCAATTTAATGTGCTGTCGGTATATTGCCATGGTAGCAACGCACGGAGACCGGTGGATATTTGGTTCAAATCCCTATTTTTCATTGTGACTGTACCATCCAAATTTTACAGTAACTGCATCATTGCTAATTCAAGGAAGACTGCTTCATCCTTCAACTCAGCACACACAACTTGTCCAACAAGAGGAGACAGTATTTTCAGTGTAACAGCGACGGGAATCTTTCTCTCTACACACGCGCACACACACACACAAACACGCACACAGTGTTATGAACGCTTCGCTACCTACTGCAGATGGTGTAAGTAAATCTCTTCTTCGCCCCGCAAAATTATCTTCTTCTTCTTCCAAGATATCCTGCAGTAAAAACTACGTCGTTCCGTACGACGCACTATGGTCCTAACCCAAATAAAGGAAAGAAAAATGTTTGTAATGCAAGTTCAAACATATTACTGGAACATTTGAAACTTAATTTTCAGTTTAAGTTGATTTGTTGTTTTAGTCACTTATATATTCATTCAACCTTTGATCCAGATGCGTCGCTGCTTCGTTTCGCTCTCTAGCATTGTTAACAAGTTACGCACTTCCTGAGGCAACTGACTTCTCTGTCAAACATACTGTACTGAAAATTACTGTATAGGGGCTTAGCAATAGTTTTGTTTCTTAGTCAGCTTATCCTCCCCGTTTTAGGACTTGCACAGCCTAGGATTTACAAGCGGATGTCTAGGGGTCAGAAACCTACTGGCACGAAACCTCAGAATGGAGAATCTGAAACCAGTGGTCGGCCCGCAGCCGGACATGAGCCTGAGGAAGTGGATGATATGAAATTCAAGCGAAAAGGATAATAGAAAAGATGACGATGGAGCAATTGGTTGAACGTAGGAGTCGGAGAAAGCCGGCCCAAACGCCGTTTCGTCGACTACAAATCCTACATGTGGACGCTTGAGATCGAATCCGGGCCGCATAGGTGGGAGTCGAACGGTCTAACCACTCGGCCACGGTACCACCTAATAATCGATGGAAGACGTCAAAATAATTGGAAATTCCTGAGCATTTTATGAAATGTTCTTCACTAAGTTGTTTACATCTTTTCCTCTTACCTCTAAGGCATGCTTTAAAAAATGCAAATTAGCTGCTCCTAAAATGGAATATCCATGGTGAGATACTTTACTGAGAATCTGTGGCATTTAATAGAAGAATATTGCCATACCTATGAAATGGGTGTTTCGCTGAAGTAGCAGCTGAAGTCTCAACCATTAATTTCATGACAAGATAATATTGGTTTTAAAATTATTCCAATACGAGTTATTATCTCAAAGTTTAATTCAATTATAATGGAAGCTATCTGAGGATGTTAACAGAAAATCGAGCAGCGTTTTCATTATTAGTTTATCTATAAGGATACCTCGGAACTTGGAATATCAAGTAGTAGAGATAATCTGGTTTAGAATATATCTTCCACTATTACTTTCTCTAGCGCATATTACAACGTACATAGTAGATAAAGAAGGTATTTTATTCCACTCAAAAACTCAATACCAAGGTTTTGCCAGAACTATATGTTTTGGAAACCCTGAATTAAAAAAAATCATTTTTGGAAAAAGGTCAGTGTGTGTGTGTCTATTTATCTTTGTCAGTGAACAACATACTCGAAAACGAAAAGATCGTTCAACACTAAACTTGGTATTTGATTTTCAAGAACATCCAAACTTCCCTTTACATCTAAACATGTTCGAATGTTTTGATTTTCTTAAACATGGCTAACGATTTTGATTAAAACGCCATATATGTATATGAGAAGTAAAATTCAGATCCTGCAGTTTTGAGGAATTGCCAAAATCATTCATCTTGAATGATCTTGGTAACTTTAGGATAACTGGTAAACTGTAGGAGATACGCAAGAAATCTACTGCACAAACAATTGAGATCTCGCTAAAACACACCATTATTCATATATGTATGTATGTATTTTTTTTTTTTATTGTAGAGTTAACTGTTTTTGAGATATCCTGTTTTATAGTTTTCAAGTTTAAGTTACTGGAACTTTTCTCAAACGGTAAGACATTTTTGTTTTGTCATTATTTCATTTGTTTGATTCCTGGCAAGCAAAGAGAACCAAAATTCAATTGTTTCATATAGTAACCGACTTTTAAAGATTTGGCTATCTCTTTAGCCTGGTGCATTCCCTAATATCTCTTCTACTTACAAAGAAGCAATAAAATACCTATTCTGCTAATGTATATTTCGATTACTAAGATGTACATAAAAGAATAATCTTTTGTAAGAAATGTCTGTTTGCTAGCAAAAGTAATGTGAATGGACTCGAGTACCATGTGTCAAGCTCAATTTTAGTTTGTTTTTTTTTAAATCCAAGTGGTATAAAATACGAAAACTTGCGAGAAATCGAATCTAGGCAAGCTGAACTGAAATACAAACTGAAGCCGTGAATTGTACCATCTGTGCCATGTTGTTTTAGATAGTTCGTTTCAGAAATTTTTCTACAAATAAAACACTTTTTGCTGTTGCTTAAGCAATTCCTAATGTTTCATGTAATATTAATACTATGTGGGTCGTCTCCTTAGTGCGGTGGTAGCGTAGCTGTTTGCCAAGTGGAAGACCTGGGTTCGATCCTTTGTAACGGCTTGGGGATTTTTCCCTCCCTGGGAGACCTGGTCCGGGGTGCACTCAGCCTAATGAGGTTCCTAGGGGGCCAGGAGCTGCTTGATGGAGAAATAGCGGATTCAGGTCATGAGAACCGCATTAACCGCCCGGGGGGATTGGAGACCAAGACTCACCATCCAATACTGCCCCCCATCCATGACGTCTGCCATGGACCGAGAAGGGGGATGCAGCGACGGGTGTTAGGCCAAAGTTCCTTGTGAGCTGTCGGGCCATGTAGTTGTTACATTATTAATACCTGCTATGCATTAATGAATATTTCACCGAGTCAGGTGACTCAGGCGTTTCATCTGGGACTGGCATTCGGGAGGTCCGAGTTCGCTCCTAATTGACCGCACACTCTGGCCCTGGGGTTTTCCTGTGGGCGCACAGGATGCTGTATATATACTATGGTTTCTATCCCTTTCATTGCTTCATTTCATTTGCCTTCTTCATCTTTCAGGTCGGCACAGGTGTGGCTTGAGGCTTTGTAGGCAGATGGCACGGCTGCTTGCTCCGAGTGAACCTCTCCCCTCCCTATTGCCCTGAATGAGGCTAAGTGCGTTGTAGAGGCCTCCTTTCGGCCTTCCGGCGCCTGTATAGCCTTCATAGCGCGCCAGGGCTGCTATGTAGTGAATACTAGGGACTTCCGTGCGTCTGTGCATTTAGCTCTGTCGTTTCCTGTGTGCTGGCCTGTGGTTTCCCTTTCTCTCATTCCTTCCCCCCGGGGCTGGTATGCTGCAATAGATCAGTACTTGGCGCAGTTGGCAAGATGACCCTCCCCATTAACATCCTCTAACCTCTAATTAATATTTCACTTTGGTATTATTTTAACCACATTGGTTAGTTTTCAATTTGATGTTCAATTACCTTACACTCGAGTAATTTCTTAGCTTTCAAGAACCCACTACATTTGAATAGGACCGTAGAATGACCGTGAATGCGTTTCTTAGATTTTTGGATACAATAATGAGTTTTACTGTCATAAATACAAAAGGCAAGACAAATTGAATAAATAAGATCTGTTCACCCTTTTTTTGTTTAGAGCAGAATGGCTGTATCTGCCATTAAACCCCAATTTAAAATGCAATATGTAGGTTTTATCACTCTCATCTGATAACCCTGTCAAAATTCTGGAATCATTGTGATCCACTTCACTTTCATTTTAGGTTCGTTTTCTTTTATTATCACCTTTGGAGCGTAGTGAAAACAGTGTAATAGTTAGGCTATATTCTGTGATCGTGCTGATCAGCTAATTTACACTTGTCATATACTGGTTTTTGAGCAACCTTGCATTAATTATAAATGATAATGCTTCAACTGAAGCTCGTGAAGACTGTTTGCCCCCCCTTTCCCCAGCTATTGCGCATTTTCTCCCTTGTTGGCATCTTCATGTTAGATTCTTTTAATAGTTTTGCTAATGAATCGTCCCCTTCTGCCCTTAAAGTTATAGCAGTTGCATAGGCAAACTTTGATAAATAGCATTTTCCCTTAGGTGCTTAATTTTTATTATTTTTCTTCTGTCCTTTACCTCTCTCAACTGTTTTCAACCAGACAGAAGCTTCTTTAGAAAAGTAGCTTCTAAGAAGAGAAACTTTCTCCACGTTCAAAATAAAACACAAAAATAGCTTCTTATAGTATTGTATACTCTTTTCTCGACGCTCTCATCAACGTTTAATTTGAATTTGCTAATGAGGTGTGTTGTCACCAAGTTTTCTTGCCGAGCGCGAGACTTATTTTTTTATTTTCTCCAAGCTTGTTATAAAGTTCTCTACGACTAACTACGAAACCCATCCCCCCTCTTCACAGCATAACCGACTACCATTAACCAATTACTTCTCTTAACTGAAGATTAATTAGGTTCCTTGGTCACTGATCCGTGTTTCTTATAAGCTTACCCCACTAATGTACAAACATCCGCGCACAGTTCCCTTCCCTTTTTCCCTGATTGGCTAATTAGATCTTTGAACCTACAAACCCATCCAGTGCATAGCCAGGTAAAAAAGAGCGATCTAAACACTCCTGCTTACTACTTGGCAAAGCGATGAGGCGTATTGACCTTCGTTGTCACGATGTTGCATTCGTTTAGTATTTCTTTACTAGAACTGTGAAATTCAGAGAACTCTGTCGTCGTTACTCTCTCTCTCTCTCTCTCTCTCTCTCTATATATATATATATATATATATATATATATATATAACAGGTGCAACATTTGTCTATTGCTCATTACTTCTGCCACATTCGGCTTCACTAAGCTTAGTGGCATGTGTCGCGTCTGTAGAGTGACAACAGACAGTATATAGATGATTAGGTGATTCCACCACACTTGATGCAAGATTGTTTTAAGCAGGTACGTTTCTGTTGTAGATGATCATTATCTGCCTGGCTTTGCTGTAGTGGATTCGGTTGAGCACATAATCTAGGGGTGGTGACAGGAAAAGTACACAGGTAGTACTACTGAATAAGTAATAAATAAAGGAAAACACGATCCTTGTTCACTCTGGTAATTACTTGCTGACGTTGAGCACCGAATACTCATAGTGAAGTCACCTCAACAAAACAGTGTACCAGTTAAATATTAGAACCTTGAAATTCCGAGAAAACTTGATAAGACATGTGAAAATACTAAAGAATATGCTGTTTTACACTATTACATTTCACTCGATCTTACCAAAAATATATGTTCCACACTTAATGTTTTGGGCGCAGTTTCATTACGAGTGGTTTGGATTTCACCTCTGAAGAGCAGAATGGACTGTGTATGTTTACAAGAAATACTTATCATGCACTTACAGTTTTTGGCGAAGTTTCATTACGATGAGTAGCGTGAATTTCAACTTTGAAGAACAGAAAACACTATGTAATATTACAAGAAATAAATGACACACACTTAAAGTTTTTGGCGCAATTTCATTATGACGAGTGGCGTGGATTTCATTTCTGAAGTACAGAATGCACTGGGTAAGTTCTCATTTTGTTGCAGCTTAAATACACATCTAAAGTAAATGTCTTCCTCGACGCTTATTGGCTGACACTTGGCGCTAAAAGTTGCATGGACCCTAGATCATCAGATTACGTGAGTCTATTATGCTGATACCATGTGATAAAACTAATTCAAAGAAGGATACCGTCTCCACAGAATATTTGAAACTTTTCTTGACTTTACATTTATATCTCTGATGCACGCAAGCTACATAAAGACCTCTTTAAGGTTCTCAAGATTTTCTCGTCCAATAGGGGTTGCCTTTTATGATATTCTACTGCATAATCCTCTGTTTTCCATTAGCACAAGTTAAAATAGTTAACATTAAGGGTTAAAAGATAAATGAGAAATAATACTGCATATTGCTTTTATAAAACATGTAATCAAGTTAATTAAGGCATTGTAGCTGTCTGGAAATACTTGATATAGACACTTGCCTTTGCTAAGCAGGGACGTCAAGAAACTACAGCTTACAGCTCAGCGTGCAATAGGCAATAAATCACAAACAGGGTATTGGGAACTGGGTAGATCTTGCTATGAAATGGTACGTGATTAATAATATTATCACAGCTGTAACGACACAGATGCATAATAGGAAAATCAACCTAATGATGGCATGTGCATTAATAGGTATGTAAATATTTATTGTAATTAACAAAGCATAAGTTTCTGCAATTCCCATCACGTCAAAAAAATGCTGATGTGTTCCTTTCATATGACATTCTTTACATCTCTGTGGCAATTATAGTTTAAAAGACTCACTATTCTATCTACTTCATGCTAGTCTAGATAAACTTTAGGATAAATTCTCTTATAATTTGCTTCCTTATAAGTAGAAGACAAATACAGTAGGCTAAAGCGGTAGTCAAATCTTTTAAAACCTGGTTTCTATGGATTGAAATCCATTTCTTTGCATGACTAGAAGTTGACAAGTTCCCATATGAGTTAAAATTCAAACAAATAACAAGGAATGTCTCCGAAACGGTTAGTCCCACGAAAAAATGTGCCTATACGACATAAATTATCTTTTAACGAGATCCACTTTTTTTGTGTAGTAACTTTTTGTATATCTCTTACCGTTTACCGGATGTGTAAAACTCTACAAAATTGATTCAGAATAAAGAAGTCTTCAGAGGCCACTCCCAGAAAATTTAAGATATATTTTATGGCCGTTGTAAATGCCTTTAATATTTGGAATTTTAATCAAAATCGTTAGAGCCATTTTTGACAAAATCAAAATAGTCGAATTCTTTTTTCGTGTAAACGGTAGTTGTGGGTAAGGGGATTTTTTTGAAAATGTTCGAGTGGTATCCTTAAAAGATGCTGAAGTTAAATACCAAGTGTGGTATTTAACGGACTTTTTGTTTTTGATTTATGCTGCCCAAATAAACACATGGATATCTTTCTAAAAACTGTTTTATTTAAGGGTCTCAAAACGTGTATTTCCTGTGAAATCTCGGTATAGAATTTTAGGTGCAATAAAATATCTTTTTCTATACACTTTGTGCTTAGATATCGCTTTATCGACTAGTATGCCATGTTTAAATATGTTGGGCAGGTTTAAAACTTAGGATCTTCCTATGTCTATTTTTTGACAAAACTGTACATATATTTTAGGTACAGTAACTCTTGTTAGATGATATATTTGAATCAGGCGGCTATGAAAAGGTAAATTTGCAATTGTCTCTGGAGATTTTTCGGGTAAATATTAAGAAAAAAATACTTTGTCACACAACCGCCTATTTCCCCATGGCAGCCAATGAAAGGTGACCAGGCAGAGTTATGCGAACAGACCACATACATAAACCTACTCTTTCAGCAGCTCCTTATTTCAGCGAGAGCTTAATATATCCCTTCGTGGGTTAAAAGAGTTGCAGAACTCAACGGGGATATACAACTTAAACGCCGCCCGTGGAAGACCGGCGAGAGCGACTTTCGTTTACCACTCTCAATGAGCTGGATTTGCTCAACATCTCCGCTGATAGCAGTAGGGGAAAAACAAAGGTGGTTCTCGACAGTTCTCCAACACGCGATGGAATATCTATAATACTGGGAAGCTGGGTCACCTGGTATAAACTTTCTCTTCCTTCTCTTTCACACATCGGGCGTGTTCAGGCAACGAATCGTTTAAGAACATATTTTCCGGGCTTCATTTTAGTGCTTGCGTAATTTCCACGCTATACGTGTGCATTAATATTTACATTTTTGCTACTCGCACTTACTATGTAATAGTGTATAGAGGAGGCACTGTTATCCACCAAAAAAATTCCATTCTGAGATTTCGCCGGAAATATATGTTTTAATGTTCCCTGTGTCCAAAACCAGCATTTTTAGCAAAATCTCCGTGTGTGTGCGTGTGCGTGCGTGCGTGCCTGTGAACAGCATTGCTCAAAAAGTAAAACACCGTAACTAAAAAACATAGAATTTTCATTTAGGTTTGCTATCTTTTAAGGATGTGACATGAAGATTTTCCAGAAAATACCCCATCCCAAACTAACTTTTACACGGAAAAATTTTCGTAGATTTTGTTTTTCTCAAAAATTGCTTTAACAATTTTGATTAAAATATAGTACTCTAATACTACGTACATCACAAATTAATTAATTTATTATTAAATTTTTGGGAAAAAGCTTCTTAAGACCTGCTCATTCTGTATGAATTTTGCATAACTCGTAAACTGTAAGAGATACGCAAAATTTTACTACACAAGCAATGTAGATCTCGTTAAAACACACAATTTATGTCATATACATCTTTGTTGCAGAGTTGGCCATTTCCGAGATGTTCCTTGTTATTGATTTATGTTATAAACTAAGTATCTTCTCAAGCGGGGTCACCTTACGTTTGATCTGCGTTTTGTTTTTCTGGAAATTCATGGCATTTGGTCACATATCGACTGGGCTTTAAAGGATTTGCCTATCGCTTTAGCCTGGAATATTTCCTTTATTTCCCTATTGCTTATAAGGAACTAAGTAGTAAGAACAACTATGTTCATGTTTATCTCGTTTAGCACGATGTACTTGGAGGAATAATCTTTTATAGTACAGTTTGTTTGCAGAACAGCTAGAGAAAGTCATGTGAATGGAACACATCAGACTTTTTTTATAATTCAAGCACAATTTGTTTTTGTTTAAGACAATTACACGCTATGAAAAAGAATATAACACACATTATAAGTGATACAAATTCACCAATCGTGCAATGAATAAATAAAACATGATAGAACTTAAGTTTTGTTTTGAAGTAAGAACGTTATAGAGCATTTACTCAAAGACATGAGGAGTTCAGAAACGAAGGGTTATTCTTTGGTCAGTCTTTTGAGAAAGCGCAAAGGGTAAAGATGGGAGAGATGTTGCTCGTGTACAGGCCGGTTACGTGTTTCAGTACTTTATGATAACTGCCAGTGCAGCCACGTGACGTCCTATATACCCCTTGCCACTGTCTCAAAAAGCTGACCAAAGTAATATTATTATTGTATTGATAATGTTCCTCCTATATTTAAGTTACACTGGGTAATCCTTTTATTATTATTATTATTATTATTATTATTATTATTATTATAACTAGCTAAAAAATTCAGTGCTACAGCCGGGATTGGAACACGGTTCTCCCACTCTCTATATGGTTGCTCTAACCATTGAGTTACTGTGACAACATGCCGGTATGACGTTCAATCTCCCAACTGATTCATGGTTTTACCCGATCAACCAACCGGTACGTCTCCCTCCAGAGAATACCTTTATGGTGACTAACATTCGTAAGTACTTAGTATTCGGGAAATATTAATATAAATATTGCCAAATATTCTGGGCATATTTTTTTTTTTTTTTTTTTACTTATTGGTAATGCTCCTCCTATATGAGTTACAATAGCTCAATGATTAGAGTAACCACCCGCAGAGCGGGAGGAGCGTGTTCAAATCCCTGTAGTGGCATTAAATTTTTCAGCTGGTTCTAATAATAATAATAATAATAATAATAATAATAATAATAATAATAATAATAATAACAATGGTAATAATAATAATATTTATAATAATAGTAATAATAATAGTAATAATAATCTAATAATAATAATAATCTAATACTAATACTAATAATAATATAAAGGAAAGTTTACAAAGTGTCACATAAGTATAATAAGAGCATTACCAATACAATAATAGAATATCCTATTACTTGGCAATACCTTTATTAATATTATCCGGATACTAAGTACCTAATGACGAATGTACGTCGCCATTCAGGTGTTCTCTGAAGGGAGACGTACACGAATCAGTTTGACGATTGAATGTCCTACTGGCACATTACCATTGTTGCTCAATGGTTAGAGCAACCGCAAGGAAAGAGGGAGAACCGTGTCCAAATCCCGGCTGTGCTATTGAATTTTTTTAGCTGGTTCTAATAACAAAACAAAGTCTCTTTTGTAGTATATATCGGAGAAACTCCGAAGCAATTTCCAAAGAAAAAGTGAAAACCTGCTTTATTTCGAGGATGTTTACTATTTCTAAAGTAAAGTTCCCAAATCCATTTTGCCCGTTTTTTTTATCAACTTCAGTTTTGCGACGTCAATATGGTATCATATGTCTCAGATAACAAGGCCGACGTCTTGTCCTATTCCCGGACATAAACGTCAACGCCGACTTCACAACACTCCCCTAGTTCCCGCTATGCTATCCCTACATAATCCCCGCAGGGGAGTGGTTGCGCTTGATCAGCTGCTTCGGTGCGGGCGCTGCGGAGCCCTAGCTCCCATGGTAAATCTGACGTTGCTAAAAATACGCTGGTCCGTACATCACAGCCCATCTCCAGCGGAAACTAGCTATTCGGATTAGGTTGGACTCGGCGAGGTAGTGGTACCCATGGACGATTGGGTACGCCTGGGCCGTGATACCCGGGTGGGATTTCGAGACGCCTTAATATCCTCCGACCAGATAGCAGACAGCAGCTATAACTGAGGCTTACACCGAGGATTCTTAGTCATCCCCCCATGGACATGACACGTATGGATTTCTGTCTTTGCGTAAGCAGGAAAGTCGACACATGAAATAGGCAGCGTCCTAATGGAAAAACCCACCGGCTTGTTCCTTTAGTCATTAGACACAACTGAATAGTCAGGTCAACGTTTCTTGGTGATCCCCACATAACAAATCGCTTCCAGCTTTGGCCGATAGTGCCCCATTACATTTTGAGACCGTTAGTCGGCCTCGCTACTATGATTATTATTATTTTTTACGTTAATTGTCAATTATTCAATGTATTTAAAAGTGTTAATTCTTAATCATGTAATGTATTTAAAAGTATAAAGCTAGCTTCTAACAAGCACAGCTCAAAGTTGTTTACCAAACTTGGCCATTGGAAAGGGGAAGGCTCTCTGTGAACAAGAACTCTTTTGTTGGTCACGTACTATGGTGCATGTGCGTGCAATAGAGAAATAAGTGAGGACGCAATCGGGTGAAGATAAGACTTGTAGAGAAATGAGATTTTTTCCATTGTATGATGATGGTCACGAGGAGTTATAATGCATTGTGGGTAAAGAATGGTGCATTATGGGTTACCTCAATACAAGTTGGCGGTCTTTCTGACCAATCAGAAAGAGGCAGCCATGGCGGTAAATCTACTATATAATTAGCAAATTGTAAGATGTCACACTCAGACTCATGCACTCGAACAGTCAGCCGGTCACTTAAGGTCATTTGCGCGTAATTACTTTTGGAACACTCACCGCTAAATTCAAGGTGCATACTCGTTATAAGATTATTATACAGTGTGAAGTTAATAAATGAAATTAATCAGTTTTACAAGTGACGTTAAGTTACGTCATCTAAGCAGGAACGCTCCTAGAAATAGTCAGAATTAGTTAGATTGTAAAGCAAAGGGCTTGTCTACAGGTCTTACACCTAGTCTAGAATAAACCGAATAGATATAGTAAAGTGTGTGCTATTTCGTAAGACCACTCCCAAACTGCCCTCATTGCCGTTACCACCCGAGTGAGCCAATCTTCGTGGCGGCTGAGCTATCGGTAGTGGATCTTCAAATCAGGTACATGGGAGATCTACTCTTTTGGTAGTGGAGTGAGTCCACAGACACCCGTCAAAGTAAGAGCAAGACCACCTCCATACTTGGCTCTTCAACGGGGTGTAAAACAGTCACATACTTGACACACACAACGTGGATCATTAAAACGTTCCATACTTAGCTCCCATCACGTGGGACGATAAATAAATACCCCGTATACTTGTAGCCCATAACGTGGGGATGTAAACCGCTGCAAATTCTTTTCCTTTCCTGTGAAACTCAAAGGAAAAACTACTCCGATTTGCTTCAGAGATGTGAATATCTATTTGACTATTGCTTCAGATCTTTCAAAAACCTCTTCATTCCGGATTTTGCACTCAACGCGGGCATCTCTGCTGAAAGTGTATTCCTCCATTTCAACGCATTTCCGTACACTTTCGGAGTATTTTGACTCGCTCGAAATGGAATACTTTACCTGTGAGAACCCAAGGATCAAGATCTTCCCGATGGTTTTTTGCAATGTCCGATTCTCGCTTAGTGACAAAGAAATGTTCGATGTGCCTCACTGGCATTTTCTATTCACCCTTAATTTGATCCGTGCCAAGCCAAATCCTAGGCGACCAGGACACCAATACAAAGCGGCTTTCCGCCATTATCGTACATTCACGACGTCATGGTGGTGTCAGCGCCTGCATTGCCGCAAGTAATAAAAATGGGCGTTAAACACTACCAAAGAAAATAAAAAGAAAACAAGGACGAAGACGCGGCAACCTAATTCCAAAACTTAAGTGGTGACTAGCATATTGGTTAAAAGTGATAACATTGGCAGCTACAGCAACATAAATAAAAGCACACATAATAATTCTAAAAGAAAGGAAAGTAACTAGTAGGTATGCGAAAACTTATATTTCGGCCTCTTTTACAATATTCAAACCCGATTCCATACAAAAATAAAATGTTATATTTTAGCCATATCTGGATCAGCTTTGAACTCATATAGAACTTTATCAACAGTTGGTGGCGCACTTTTACTTTCTCTAGCACGTATATACATAAAAATAAAAATAAAATCTGTATACCATGCCCTGGTATCTAATTGTTTACACCGGGGCAAATACCTCAGACCTTATTGTATTTATTAACAATTTTTTTTGTTTTTTTTTTAAATGCTGCAAAATAAAATAAGTATACAATTGTCAGATTAATAACTTAACCTAAATAACTTAAATTAAATTATACATCTGAACCTATACATTTATCAGAATTAAGTTAAATATTTAAATGTTTATGTATAATATTAATTATTATTAATTACCTACAAATTTGTATATATAAAATTTAGGTTATTATTTTATATTATTATTTAATATTAATTATCATTTTACTATACTATAATTAATATATTTAATTATTTATTATTATTCTTTTATCAATTTATGTTATTTTAATTTATTATTATTTATTTATTTATTATTTTAATCGTTATTTATTATAAGTTATTTTATTATTTATTCTTATAATTATACATAAAATTGTTTAATATCTATTCTTATTATATCAGTGCTATTTGTTTTATATTTATTATATTTTTAAATATTTTAGTATTTTATCCTACAATCCGGTTACTATATTTCTATAGTTGCCGGTAACCGGCAGCACACCGTATTGGTAACCAATACTACTTCTTCCTACCCTTTTCTACTTTAACATCAGATATTTGAAGTTCTGCTCAATTGCTAAGTGTCCTCAATTTTATACCTAGTAAAATCCTCTACTACTATTATTATTATTATTATTATTATTATTATTCTATTACGCAATTAGTTCTCCTGCAACTTAGTCCTTCATATTAAGCTATGTGTAATTGTTTTTCTATTTTCTACTGCGCGTAATATTTAATTACATTAATTATCCTTTAATTATAAATTAAACCATTGACTTTCACTATACGCTTTCACTATACACCTTAAAATTCACTTTTTATTCCCTCCTTATCACATTGATTATACCTTTCCACTCACTTCCCCTTCTTACTTCATCCCTAGTCCTACGTCTTCTCACTTTATCCCTGACCCTGCATCTTCTTACTTCGTCTATGACAAATCATCTTCCTGCTTCGTCCCGGAACACCATCTACTCCCTTCATGCAGGTATCTCCATTTTCCCTCTTCATCCCAATATCACCATCTTCTTGCTTCATCCCTGTCCTCCATCTTCTCTCTTCAACCAAAACACTGCTTTCTCTGACCTGCATCTTCCAGCAAACTTTATCTTTTACTTCTCTAATTATATCTCCTTTTAACTGCGTATGTACATACAATATGCATAGTAACTAGAGAAGCTGTATTTCATCCAAAAATTCGATGTCCAGATTTCATCGGAAATATATGTTTTGAGGTCCCCGAGACAAAAAAGACATTTTAGAAAAAGATCCGTATGTATGAGTGTCTGTGAACAGCGTAGCTCAAAAACGAAAAGGCCGGTAAATACCAAACTTCGTATTTATGTTTAGTGTCCTCTAAGGTTGCGACACGAAGATCTTCAAGAAAATGCCCCACTGCAAACTACGTTTACAAGGAAAAATTGTTGAAAATGTTATTTTTCTCAGGAATGGTTAACGATTTTGATTAAAATGCCGTATATTAGAGAAATTTACATCACAAATAAAATCGATATTTTGAATTTTATAGGAATATCCTCTAAAGGCTTATTTATTCTGAATGAGCTTTGCAGAATGCAGCACAGCGGTTAAACCGTAAGAAATAGACAAAGCTTTACTACACAAAAATGTAGATTTCCTTAAAGCACACAATTTATATCACATACGTTTTTCTTGTACAATTGACTGTTTTCGAAATATCCCTTTTTTCGTTTTAATTTTAAGGTATGCAACCTTTCACAAACAAGATCTTAGAATGCCATCCGAACCTCAATTGTTTTACATAGTCTTTAAAAAGATTTGACTTGCTTTAGGCTAATGTATTGCTGTATTTGCATTGTACTTACAAGGAAGCAATTAATAAGACAATTTCTGCTAATGTTTATCACGATTAGCACGCTGTAGATAAAATAATAATATTTTATAAGTTTTTTTTATATATAGAGCAACTAGAGAATAAAGCACAAACTATGGCTGAGTTGTTTGTGGATGGAGCTGGGAAGTGAAGCAGCATCGACCAAACTCCCCGGAGTTAAGCTCTTGTGACTTTCACTTGATTCCGAAGACAAAGGATCACTTTGTGGAATTCGCTTCAGAACCTTTCAAGAGATTCTTCAGGTAGTAGGCCGCTCCATTAGAATTATTAACACAAAGATGCTGTTAAACGTACTCTCCGATGTACACATAGGTGGTAGCGATTTGTACATAATGCTTATGACTACTCTAAACGACAGTAAAACTTTTTAACCCTCCCCGTATTTATAGGATTGACACCCCCCTAGAACTTGCAAGCCAATGCTTAGAGGTCAGAAGCCTGTCGGGGAGCCTACGGCACAGAATGGAGAACCAGTTACGTAGAGTCCGCCCGTAGCCAGTCATGAACTTGAAGTGGATAATGGGAAATATAAGTGAAATTGATGATTGGAAATGTACTAATGGAGCAATTGGTAGAATGAGTTGAGGGAGAAACCGGAGGAGCCGGAGAAAACCCACCCAGACGTCGCTTCGTTCACCACGAATTCCACATGCGGACGCTTGGGATCGAACCCGGCGCCACCTATCTCTTTTGTAATAGTTTTAAATAAATAGTTGCCACATTTATTAATTACAGCTTAGTTTATAAATAGAACAGCTAGATAAAGATATGTGAATGGAACACATCAGGTGTTTTTAAAAAAAAAAAAAAGTTGTGTAATGTAACAAGAATTTCGTTGGTCGCAATATCGTCACACTCTTACGTCACGTATTTCACGTGCTTTCCTTTTTTCTGGGTGTAACAAATTTTCCCCTTTCACCTTTTCCTTTCACGAGCACTGTTTACACTTGTAGCCAAAACACCGTTGAACTCAGAAGTTAATTTCACCAATTTTATGTGAAGGCTTACATATTTCTCATAAAATGTATAATAGGCATTCAACAATATTGTTTTCTTTTCTTTTTCACCACTAGTCAGTTCTTTTACTAGCCTTACGCTTTACTAAATCGCCAAAGACGCAAGGAGACATTTACAGTAACACCTCTATGATTCTGAACAGCAACAAGTACCAACTGTTATAAACAATATTCCGAACATCTGGTGATTGGTAAGAATTGCATGTTGAGACTTGTAGCTCTCTTTAACGGCACAAATCAGCGTTGTTAAACTCTTATGTATTCGCATTGAATATTATACTGCTCAGGAATAAATCCATTCAGCAATTTAGATATTACCTTCCTGGGGGTATTGTTACCCTGTTTTATCACGCAGCACTGGCCACATTTGTACGTTGTATTGCGGATTAACCCAAGATTAAACAGATAGTAGTGCCCCATTGTTTTTTTATCTTAACGTCGTTTAACCTGGTAGACCATATCGGAGGATGAATGGAATCGGGGAAATGATGCTCAAATGATCTCAGGGCCCATGGAGATTAAAGTTAAACGAAATTTGTCTTTTCAGTATAAGGGAAATACCCGAAGAAACTTAGCCGGGTAACACACCGTAAGCGAGATTTGAACAGGGAACCTCTTGAATGTGAGGCAGACAAGCTAGGCTCCACACTGCTCTGTCATTCTTGTAGAATACCGCAGGCGCAACACAGAAATCCCGCAAACGGAAATGGAATGTTATTTATGGACGCTCTTGAACTACAGTGGTTCTCAGCGTTTCATTCATTCTATATTGGACGTGAAAGACCGCTTCATTTTGCTCAGGGGCCTCTTTTATCAGGCTTGAGGTTCTTTGACGTGTCTTAAATCTACGACACGGGACCAATGGCTTTACTTCCCGTCTATCGTCCTCCGCCGGATTTGAACCTTGGGTATATGAAGTTAGCATGGTAACCACTACACCACGGAGGGCGACAGAAATTCCACAGTGCGCTTTACCAGCACTAGACACACCAAAAATAAATTTCTGCTTACTACCATGTCCTTTACGATGTTTGGAGTCTCTTCAATATAGATCCTATCTGGTGAAGCTAAACACTGAAGTTCCCTGCACATTCACCTGTGGATGCAAGCAACGCCTGTTCTAAGAACTGCGTTTTGAACACGAATACAAAAGAAAGACAGGCAGGACCAGTAGTGTTTGCAGAATTAAATATTTCCGTTATACGAAGATGGAAACGTTATTTATACATTCAGTTATAATGCATCTAACCTGTGATATTACAATACAATATAACGTATGTATTATTCCATAAGCTTAATTGCAATCTTTGTACGGAAAGTTATAACTTGTAAGATATGGTAGTTAATCTACTTTATACTGCTTTGACATCTTTCATCGTGATTGTATTTATCAGAATTGATAAAAACTATATTTTGAGGGATTTTGGGTTGAAGTACGTACAATATTTTGAAGTCCTAAGTTTTACTGAGAAACTTACTCTCCATATCACTAATGTAAGAGCTGGTGAACTCCGTTCCAGACTCTTCTTGACACCATTTCCAAATGCCGCTAGTTACTTTTGGCAAAGTATTTTACCAGAAATTTGGCACACAATTGAAAAAACTAAACCGGAAAGGTAGCCAAGTTAGCTGCCTCACTATTCTGAGCTGAAGGTGAACCAAAGGTCTTGGAATTATATTACCTAGACACGCCGCTGGCGCCAGTGTTGCTGTCTATAATTGAAACCTGTCGCGCAGGTGCTTCTGGAGGGCATGAACGTGCGTTTTGCCATATGTTCAATATACTTTAGGCTTTAAAATTGAGTTGTTTTAGAGGTATTAGGTTCTAATACTAAACATAGTGCAATCCTATCCTGCACATATCTGTACCAACCGTCGGAACATTATTCCGAGATCACTTTCCATCGGTTAGAATAAGTTGCAACATTTGTAGTTTATGTTCCAAAGTCATTCCGATTTATTCTCCTTGGGTTCCTCGGTCACTAATCGAATGATAATTTATTTTAGGTTTCCAATATATAAACCAGAATTACTCAGTAAGTGGTTAGCTGCTCTGAGACGTGACAAATTTGTGCCATCCAAATATCACAGACCATATTTAATTCTTAATATTATAATTTGTCCTAAATTAAAAAATCTGATGTGCTCCATTCATATGACTTTTCTCTATATCTCTGTAACAAATTATTGCTAATAAGCTTATTATTCAATCTATTTAATGCTGAAGCATTAGCACAGTTCCTTTATAAATAGAAGGGAAATACACAAGGCTAAACCGACAGTCAAATGTTTTAAAATGTGGTTGCTATGGGATTGAAATCCGTTTCTTTGCGTGGCCAATCGTTGACAAGTTCCCGTGTGAGAAAATTTTAAGTATTTAAAAACTGTAATCAATAACAAGGAATATCTCGAAAACGCCAACCCTAAGAAGAAAATATAATGTATACATATCTATATATATATATGTATATGACCTAAATCGTGTGTTTTATCGCGATCTACATTTTTAGTGTAGTAAGTTTTTGTCTATATCCTGCGGATTACAAGTTATGCAAAATTCAATAAAAATCATCCAGAATAAAGAGGATTTTAAAACCATTCCCACAGCATTCAAGATACACATTTTATTTGGCATGTAAATATCTTAAGTATAAGAGATTTCAATTAAAATCGTTGAAGTCTCTCTTTTTTTTTCTTTTTTTTTTTTTTTGAGAAAATCAAAATGTTCAATTTTTTCCTTGTAAAGGGTAGTTTGGGGTGGGGAATTTTCTTGAAAATCTTCGTCTCGCCTCCTAAGAAGATACCAAGCTTAAATACCTAATTTGGTATTTAACGGTCTTTTCGTTTTTGAGCTATGGTATCCGGAGACAGACATGCAGACGGACCTTTTTCATTCAGGTGGTCCCAAAACATGTTTCTTACGGTGAAATCTCGGTATCGAATTCTTGGGTGCAATACAACACCTTCTCTACACACTACGTACATAGTTCGTGTAGAGAAAGTAAAGATTACCCGAAATCTCGATTAACGTAGTTTTTCAAATCTATAATTTCATATTGAACCACAACCCCGCAGGGTGCTAAAAAGAATTTTTCAAAAGTGTTAGAACATAAAGAACATTAAGTAGTAATTGATTCTAAATTTAGATTTGTTTATGAATTATTTCAGGGAGCATAGATCATACTCTCCTGTAGTACACATATTAATATACCTATCTTATCTAACACAAATATACAACAAAAATTGATTGAAAATGTTATTTAATGTCTTAAATATACTTAGTTTGCAGAAGAAGAATACAGATACTTATTTTCACATTTATTTTATTTTATACCCTATATACCGTCTCTGATTTTCCAGTACTGTATATATATATTTGTTCTTATTTACATACTGCCTTAGGTAAAATCCTCGTATTAACATTTTGCCCTTCTATAACAACGACTTAGATTGTTGAAGTATACATTAAAACTGTACATCTTGATTAGCTAAACACATGTTCAGTATTTCATTCATATTTCCAGCCTCTTGAGGATGAAGAATAATGATAATGAGATACGAATTGCTTCATCAGCCTAGAATCAAACTCAGGATATTTTGAATTTTTAATCCAGCATTTTGATACTCTCAACAAGTTATCTATAATTCTTGTTGGCGACTTTGTGCAGTAAAGTAAAAAAGGAGGAAGTATATATGGAATTGCTGAGAGAAAGCTGCGAAAAACAATTAAAATTGAATTACACTCTCTGTGATGCTTACATCCAGTTTGTAAAACACCTTAAATGCAAGTATGCCATATTAAAGTTCAACAATAATGTTTACTTTCGTTTTCTTCAATTGTGGGATGAAATTAAGTCAATGGAGTGATTTTAGTTAACTTCCAACCGGACATTTAAAACCTAATCCCTGTACATAAATGCTGACGATTATAAGGAAAATGATATCGCCAATACTTCAACTCAGGTATCCTCATGACGTAATTATTCCTGTTTTAAATTTCACTGCTTTCCCAATAGAACCAATGTATTACGCGTGACTTTGGACATCTTTTGCCCTCTACTTGAGTTTTTCAACTCCCGACACTTACAGTCGTCTGCGCAGCCAGGCGTATAAGGGCTTGGGGTGAATGTACCACCGCGACACCTGCCTGTGACGTAATCGATCCACCTTGCGCTGTTAACCTGTAATCCGTTGAACGATACCACATATTATGCTCTGCCTAATCATCATCACTCCACCTACACAAAGCGGACGACTGCTCTGCCACAGAGTGTCAACTGCTAACAAGAGCATCCAGTTAATTATAGAGGATGTTTCACTATTTGCGGCTGTAGAACAAAACCAACTAGGATCTCGTGGGCGTGGACCTGGTTCCCAACAAGAGGATTCAACGACATTTCTATCACGCCATTACCAACACTCACAGCCTCAGCGCCAACAACCATGACCGCACGAACAACTCAATGGTAACAGTTCTCATAATCCTGCCAGCCAACATAGCAATCTCTACACACCGTTCCAAGGAGCCGACTACCACGTTCCTACGTCGACATTGTACAGCCATATTAGGAACCGCGCTAAACAAAATCTCCTGCCGAATCCATTCAAATTTACCAGTCAGATTTATTCCCCCACATATCAGCTTTTATTGCATAAAATTAGTCTGAAATACAACAGCCCCTTTTTCTTGACTGTCACCAGTTTTTCCAATGCGGGACACATTTTTCGACAACTCTCCCTGTTTAATTGGAATGCAACTGGAATTCTTGTAAAACGTGCTGCATTCTCACCTTTTCTCTTGGTGCTCAATATTGATGCGACCTATACAACTGAAAACCATTTTACACAACAAAGCCATCACTCTTTCAGGCTATTGCGTTGATTGTTGTGAAAAGCAGGTTGAAAAGGCTTCTAGAGGTGCTGTCATCGTCATTAGGCGCCATATTTCTCACACTGAGGTATTCATACCCGGTGCCCCTGAAGTCAAAACTGTTCTCATTAAACTTTGCTTTCATAATTCTTCTCATTTGCTAGTGTTGAATGCTTATACAACGCCGAAATATAAATTACATGCACATTTTTCTCGTTGATTTGGTTTTCTAAGATTATACCACAGTTTTCCTGGCAAACTTGAACCCTAAGTATCCCTCATAGGGGATGTTACAGATCCAGTCGAAATGATGAGGATTTTTTTGATGCTCTTAATTCTCGCAATTTGTAAATTTTGTCTGTAAATGATCTCACCTTTTACTCCCCTTCTCCGAGGATTGGTCCTGACATTCTCGATATTGCGATTCATGGGAATTTATGTCATCCCGTTTATACGCCTGCCTAACCTGATATTTGATTTGATTATTGTCCGATCTTAAATTCCTTCTGCCCCACTTCAAGCCTCCTATCCCGATAGAATGTCTTATTAACGGTTTACATTTGGAAGATTTTCAGCACTGTATAGATATAGTACTAACTTCTTACCTCACTCAAATAGCGGACATGTTGATGCTATACTATTGAGCACTTCACTTCCACCATTTGTTCTGGTGTTGTCACCTCCACGACTCGTCGTAGGAGGTTAACGTATACAAATTCTTTACCTCCATTCCTCCTACAACTCATTAAACAGAACCACCACGTAAAGCACCTGTGGAAAGAAGAACGTCTTCTTGGTTGCAATGGAAACTGAACGACCTCACATGTCGTGTGAAGACCAAGCTTGTAGCCCATTAGTTACAGTTCTGCGAACGTCATATTACGACCATCTCCAGAAGTGATTCCATCTTGTGGGATAAATATAAACACATCCTCACTGAGGCTGCTGATTTTCCAGCCTTATACGCTCACAACCACACGATCGCCAAAATGGCTTCTCCAGACTGATATGCTGTAGCGTACCATTCCCAGCGCAACCTCACCAAAACGTCAGTTCTGATTCACACTGACAGTGAAGAATAGTGCAATCATGACACCATGCTCCAAGTAATTTTGCTTTTATATTGTCCGTATTTGATATTTCAATAGATAGGAAGAAAGATCTATCGATTAAAATTAACGTTTTATTCTTATGCCTGGTAGCAGAAATGAAAATCACTTGCTGATTGTGAATGACATAATATCTGATTAGTGTGATTTTTCGTTGGGTTGTCCAGACGTTAATCAAGGATCAACTGACTGGCAATATAGATTTGGAAACAGTGCCTTTTAGTATTACACATGGAAATTCCTGGCGTTTGTTTTAGGGACCACAACCAGCTCCAATGTTTTTTTGTATTTTTTTTTAATCGTTTAATTTGTGTAGCTCCCTTTAACTTCAATGGTCATATAGGGTGCTTTGAATTATGAAACAAGTAGTATTACTGTAGGTTTAGAACATTAGATTAATCACCTAACACATTCACTCTCACACGCAGGTCACACCGTGGCCGAGTGGTTAGACCACTCGCCTCTCACCTAGATGGCCCGGGTTCGATCCCAAGAGACCACATGTGAAATTTGTGGTGGACAAAGCGGCGTAGGGGCGGGTTTTCTCCGGGTTCTCCGATTTCCCCCGCCATCGTATTCCACCGGTGCTCCATCTTTATTCCATGTATCACCAGTGCCATCACCTGCGGTGCCATGATATTAAAAGTGGGCGTTAAACACTATAAAAAAAACTCTTATATTCACACTTCCAGACTCTGTGGGGGGATAAGAAATAATTGTGGTTAAAGAAACATTCCCCGCCAAAGCCGGGAATCGAACTCGGAACCTCGGTACGAGAATTCAGCTCGCTGACCACTCGACCACAAGCACAGATGTCCTTTTCTATTTTTAAAGCGTTGCGAGTGGCATAGTGGTTAATTCTGATTAAGAATAGCTGAAATGTATGATCCAGAAATTATAAAGGCCCCGATTTCCCTTACAAATGATGGAGCTCTTATTAATATAGTGAAAGATTATTTCTATACTTTCGATTACTAGATATTCTCTGTCTTTAAAAGACATAGGAAGAAACAAAAAGAAATAAACGAACCTAGGATATACTTTATATACGCACCTCTGACTTTAGGTTAGTTTATTGGTGCATTAAGTTAAACTAAAACGCAAACAAAGGGCTTCAAAGTACCAAAAATGAAATATGCCCTTTTTCTATATTTTCCACTTGAAAGTAATTTTATACGTTAAAATCAGAAACATATATCATGAAATCATAATATTTATAGCGTATACTGTTGAGATGTCAATAACATGTAGAAGAATCATGATAAATGTTACAAAAATAATTACATACAACATACATTAACGCATATATAGGTTAGTTTTGAGTACGCCGATCCCCTGATAGGCTCTTGATTGACAAGCAAAAATCCGCTGATCAAATATGATCAAAGAACAGTCTCTGATCAAACACTGATTGTCGTCTCTGCAACAGCAGTTTTATTGTTCACGATGGAAAGGCGTATTAAAGTAATGCACCTTGAAAATTGGAAAAGCCACAGTATATAAAACATCGTATTCAAATTGATATAAGTTATTATACACAATAATAGTGATAGCTATTCCATGTGACAAAACTTTTGTCTTCATGTTCAGGTATTTAAATAATAGGTTGCTACTGTCTAAATTCATTGTTTGAATAAATGCGAGCCACGTGATTACTTTTTAAAAAGATTCACACTAGAAAATAAATTTGTACAGTGAATGCATTTATAAATAAATCTACTATATATTTTTATATTCACCACAATTGTAATAGAAAAATTATTACTTTTTGTAATCTCCAAACTATTTGACTGTTCAAAATTAGAGATTAATTTCGAAAACGTATATAACCATTTTCTTTAATTTGCTTTGAGGGGTTGTATGAATTACTTAAAAAATAATAAGAAGTATAAACCGCATTGCGTGGAATATTTTGAGTAGGGAAAATGTTATATAAAGGTTTGCGAGAAAAACAAGATTTAAATTTGGACGTGCCTACTAATAAGCATGCGCCTGCCCTTCTTTAGCTTCTCTTTGTTAGTAGCTAAAAGTGCGCCAAGTGGGAAAAACGATATCCTTTCTTAAAGTTTAGAATACAGTTTAATTTTTACAAGCAATTATTTTTTCACAATGTTTTGTCAGATGTCACAGATGCATCACTTTAACAGCTGATTAATTCTTAATTTTTTCTGGCAACCGAATATTATCTAAAAAAATCTGATGTGTTACACTTACATGATTTTCTCTTCCTGCTCTGCAAACAAACTTCTTACAAAATATTATTCTTCTTTCTACACAATGCTAATTGAGATAAGCATTAGCAGAATGTACTCATTACTTGGTTCCTTATAAGTAGAAGGGAATTAAAGGAATGCACTAGGCTAAAGTAATAGTCATATATTTTGAAGGCTTTCGTTAGGCGATTGTCATTGTAAATCACTTCTTTGCTTGGCCAGGAGTAGAACGAAAGAAATACGGACACTTCCTGTCTGAGGAAAAGTATAAGTGCTTCACAATTGAAACCAATAGCAAGGAATATCTCAGAAACAGTTACCTCCACAACAAAAACGTAAAGTACATAAATTGTGTAAATTCAAAATCTTCTCGGGCTTCTAACCAGGTAAAAACTTGGTTGGAAGCCCGAGAAGATTTTGAATTAATACGTCGCCAGGAAAACTTCAGTTCTTATTTTACATAAATTGTGTGTTTTGACGGGATCTAGATTTTATTGTATAGTAAAGTTTTGTGTACCTTTTACGGTTTAACAAAATTCATCCAGAATAAAGAGGTCTTCAGAGATTATTCCCAGAAAATTCAAGATATACATTTTATTTAAAATGTAAATATTTGTAATATACGGGATTTTAATCAAAATCGTTATAAGCATTTTTGAGAAAATCAAAGTTTTCGAAAAATTTCCACGTAAAGAGTAGTTTGTGGCGGGAGGGCGGGTTCTTGAAAATCTTCTTTACGCATTCTTGGAAGATACTAACCCTAAATACCAAGTCTGGTATTTAACTGTCTTTTCATTTTTGAGCTATGCTGTCCACCGAAACATAAGGAGCTTTTTCTAAAATGCTTTTTTCGGACTCAGGGAACCCCAAAACATATATTTCCGGTGAAATCTCGACATTATTTTTTTTGTGGGATACAATACCTTCTCTATTCATTATGTACGTAGTACATGCGGTCTAGAGATAGTAACACACGAGGACGTTGGCCATAATTTTTTAAAAATCAAACAGGGTGCTATAGTTCTACCAGAAAAGATGACATGTCCGGGGAAACGAGGAAGTATGGTCACTCTTTGGTTTCATAACTTCCACCTCTTCATTATTTTAGAATTTAGCTGCCTTGTAAAACTCCAGGATACCTTTCCAAAATGCTATCTGGATTTTATTTACATTTCCCATTCTTTGTATGCTAGACAACGCAACGAGCTGCCTCGATCGGAACTAGCATAAGAACCACCTGCTTTATCTTGACATTAAAGACGTTATGCCGTCTCTACCTCAACAAGGAAGCATGTCACTACCTGCATCTGCAAGCGCAAGGATGTCAGTTCAATACACAATGTCACCATCGTTGACTATCATAGCGTGAATCTAACATATTGTTGGTGAGTACAAAGTGCCACGCAGCGTCGTCAGTGGGTGTACCATTTAGTTAGCAACTCCGTCTGTATTTCCAGCAGCGACGTCACTATGTGACTGCAACATCTGGTTGCCAACTTCCGATCAACCTCGAGGTTTACTTAACCGGAACGTCCATGTGTGTACATATGTGTTGGGCTAAAACACAGAGTGTAACAGAAAAGCTACTGACTTCAAAGTTTGCATGTTATAGTACTTTTTTTTTTTTTTTTGTTGGAAGATTACATTTTTACAGCGGCGTTTTCAGGACAGACAAATTGCTCAAAATATGCATTATATGGTATTTTTAGCTTTGTACATGTTACTAATTGATTGTTTTCGTTAAATGTTTGAGCTATATGTTATCACTCTTCAATAGTTATGTTTTATGTTTAGTATATGACAATAGTATCCCATCTGGAATTTTGTACTGTGAGTTCTGCACAACTAAACAGTAAAAATATATAGACAAAAGTAAAGAGGTACATATATTAACTCTAGTTCATGTTTATGGTAGAATCTTAGTTTACAATTTGGTGCCACTATTAAGGAACACATTTTCAACATCCGATAGTTTTAAAGTTGTTTAAAGCGTTATCTTTAAACCTTTAACTCCTTTCTGTGTGTCATTCTTTTCTCGTTTTACGAGGGTGGGAACTTTAATGGTGTTGTCAATAACTGATACAAAAGCGATATATGCTATCAAGCTTTACTATGCTTCAATACGTCATCAGCATTGTGTAAAACCCATTGCCAGCCATTTCAAAGTCGCGGGGCACCTATAGCAGCCTCTGCTGTGCTAATAGTTCAAATGAAGTGGTCTTCTGCCTGACGAATCTCCGGAACAGTTCCGAAGCGAAAACTACAAAGTGGTTCCTTCATCTTTGGGATCCACTCAAAGTCACAAGGGTTTAAGTTCAGTGTCGCCACTTCTCTCTCAAAACTGGTTGAAGGTGTGCGGTTTATTGTAGAGTAACGTATGTGTTAGGATAATATCATCACATTCAAATATGAGAAGCACCATAACTTTCACATTTCTGTGGTTCTGACGAACTTTCGATCTTCGTCTTTCAGGCTTTCTGATCTTTGGTGGCATTTTCTGCAGAATTCATCCATTGTTTTGCATGACAATGTTTGCCCGCATACAGCACAAACTATGACTGAGTTTTTCGTAACTGGATATGGGAAGTGGTGTATTATTGATCAAACTCCCCGGAATCAAGCTCATGTGGCTTTTGACTTGATTCCACTTCATGGTATTCGCTTCAAAACGTTTCTAGAGATCGTCAGGTAGTAGAACGCTCCATTAGAACTATCAACACAACAGATGCTGCTAATGTATCCTATGGCTTCCACATCGGTGGCATTTGTTGTACTAAATGATGGTGACTACTATGAGCACAGTACAATTTGGTAACATATATCTCTTTTGCATCAGCTGTAAATAAATAGTTGCACTATTAACCTTCCAACTCTCGTACATTTTTGTGCTTGACATTTATTTACAGCCTAGTTTTGCTCTGATTTGTTGAACATTTGCACACATAGCCTCAAATATACTATCTAAAGAATTAAGAATACATTTTATGATTACATCACTCATTGGCTCAAAATAAAAGTAGACTGAAAATACTTGGAAAGTGGTGGTGTCATGGCAGAATGGTTAGAACACCACACTGTTACATAGGCTTCCGCATGTAGGATTTTTAGTGGATCAAGCGCGTCTGGACGACCTTTCTTCGGGTTTAATGACTCCATCATCACTTTTCCTGTCGTCTATTTCGCTTTACTCCCATATTTTCATTTACTTCCTCCTTCGCTTTCATAGTATTCACCGGTCTGATCCTCCATCCAGGGATACTATATCGGATGCATAGTCCCTCTGCTCCTCAACAGGCGTCTGACCCCAGGCATTAGCTTGTAAGTCTTGAAGGGTGTAAGTCCTCCATTTGGGGATAGTAGGAATGTGGAGAAGAAGAATACAGGCAAAATTTTAATAACAACAGCATCATAAATACAAACTTTTATTTCTATAGAACTAATAGGCTCAAGCTAAATACGTTCTTATTTTTAATTGTACCGTGCTAAAGTATCATAAAAGTGTACTATCATAGTTCCGAAGGATGTGATTACACACGGCAGTTTCATAAATGTTGCAATCTGTTCCTTAAATAAAAATATATTTAATTGCATTATCTTGAGTTAAGGCTTTGAACTTTTACATAGTTACCTTTTTATTGCTCATGTTAAGCTCATGAATTTTGAAGTAAACAACTTTACCATTAAAAAGGTTAGAACATTAAGTCCAAGTGTCCTTAAACAGCACATATGTACAAGTAGGGAGAGAAGGTATTGTATTCCACCCAAAAGTTCTATACCGAGATTTCAAAGGGAGTATATGTTTTGAGACCCGCTGAATCCAAAAAATCATTTCTTAGAAAGCGTGTGTGTCTGTGTGTGCATGGACAAAATAAGTGAAAAACAAAAAATATGTTAAATACCAAATTTGGTATTTAAGTTTAGTGTTTTCCAAGCAAACAATACAATGTTTTCTTCAAAATAATAATTTTTAAGAAATCATCCCGCCCAAACTACCCTTTATGGGGAAAAGCTTTCCAAAATTTTAAGTTTCTCAAAAATGGCTAACGATTTTGGTTAAAATACCATAGGTATATTAAATATGTTTATATTACAAATTAAATGTATATTTTAAATTTTATGGGACAATCCTCTGAAGATCTCTTCATTCTGGATGAATTTTGCTGAATTTTGCATGACTTGTAATACGTAAGAGATAGACTACAAAAAGTGTGGCACTTGTTAAAAAAGAATTACCTTGCATACATTTTTTGTAGAGTTGGCCGTTTCTGAGATAGTTTCAATTGTAAACAGCGTAACCTTTCTCAAAAGTGGAACTTCCCTTTCGTTTCATTCTTTCTTTTTATTTCAATTGTTCACATAACGACCAGATTTTAAAGAATTTGACTATCAAAAGTGACTAAAATCACTCTTATCCTTATTTTTAACCCCTTACTTACAGATCATGATCGTCTCCTTAGCGCGGTGATAGCGCGCCTTGGTAGGAGACCTGGGTTAGATACCCGGTACCGCCTTGGGGAATATTCCCCCGCTGGCAGACCTGGTCCTGGGTGCACTCAGTCTCGTGAGGTCCCTGTGGGACCAATTGAGGAGCTACTTGATTGAGAAGTAGCAGCTCCAGATCGATAAGACCGGTCGGGATGGACTCGAGGCACTGATCACGTCACACCCTCCAGCACTGCACCCCATTCATGACGCCTTCGAGCCGAGATGGGGGATGCAGCGGCTGGGCGGTAAGCCAAGCTTTTTTGTTGACTGTCGTGTCATGCGGATATTATATTGTGAGCTTATGTTTTAGGATATTCAAAAAATTACAACTTATTTACTTTTACAACTCCCAAAAATTATCTTTTCAAATATTTCTTATCAATAATGAAGAATAGAATGACAATGAGCTTTAAAATCATGCAAAAATCACAATTTTCATTAATGGCAAATAGCAGTGGGTAGAAAACATTGCATTGCACCCAAGATTCGGTATCGAAATTTCACACGAGGTCTGCTGTTTTGAGGCATCATGTATCCGTAAAGGAAATTGTCTGTACGACTGTGAACAGTCTACCCCAAAAATGAAATCTCGGTTAAAAACTAAACTTGTTGCTGAAGTTCAGTACCTTCCAAAAATTGAACACAAGGTTTTCAAGAAAATCCCCAACACCAACCTACTCTTTACGTGGACGATTTTCCAAATCCTTTTATTTTCTTAAAAATGGCCCAACGACTTTGAATAAACTACCATAAACATATTTATATGAAAAATAAAATGCACATCTTTAAATTTCTGGGAACAGTTTGTGAACCCCTCTTCATTGAGAAGGAAATTTGTTTTAAATTCTGGTAAACGTTAAGGGATATGCGAAAACTTACTACACAACACATTTAGATCTGACAAGTTATTTTATACAATCTTGTTAAAGTATGTAAGTCTTACCGCGTAGCCGTAACTAACGGTTCAAATTGTTTCATACTTATTATTTTGAAGTCGATCTTCAGTGGTTCCTCGCAGTGTTGTGGAGACAGTATAACATATTAGGGCTAGCATATAGTGTGCAGTTTTAAAACATTTGACTATGATTATTCCTTTATATTTATAAGGAAATATGTGATTCAGATATTCAGGAACGTTTTATCACAATTAAATGAAATGGTTGCAAAACCAAACTTTAATAATAATAATAATAATAATAATAATAATAATAATAATAATAATAATAATAATAATAATAATAATAATAATTTTATAGCGTCTGATAAGCGATAGAAGTTGAATAAAATCATGAGTAAGTAACAAAGCAGAGTTTTTACTTCTAGCAGTATGTGAAATGTACATGTACAGTAGGTAGGGAAGATATTGCATTCCACTAAAATAATGGATAGCGAGATTTACCCAGAAATACATATTTTGAGGCCCCCTGATATAAAGGTAATTTTTAGAAAAATGTCCGTGGACGAGTTGTGAGAAAAAAATAACGATTTTTTTTTTTAATTTCCCGGGCTTTATACAACTAATTTTCAAAAAAAAATCTGGTAGGTACACATGTTTCTGATGATTGTTTGCATTTTCAGCCGTTTTAAATACTTAGTTTATTATTGACAGTTTAACGGGTTATACGTATTTTCGAAGGCTCAGCGAATTTGCATTAAATTTCGCTTGAAAATGGAGTAAAGTGTTCGAAATGTTGGCTGTAGCTTTTGGCAAATCTACTATGAGTAAGAGAAAGGGTTTTGAGTGGTAGCGACTTTCAAAGAGGGCCGAGACGACGATCCCCTGGACGTCCTAACATATCAATTACTGACAATGTGGAGGATGCAAAGAAATGGTTCTGCCATATGGTTATACACTCAATATGGAATACAACCTAAAATTTATACGCCGTTGCATGAAGTAATGCGAAGAAAGCGACCAGAGATTTCCCAAAACCCCTCATGTGTAGTGCTTCTGCTCACACCTCAATGCTTGTTCGTGACTTTTTGGTAAAAATCAGAAACGTTATGCTACCTTAGCCACCTTATTCGCCGGATATGACCCCGTGCGACTTCTTTCTATTCCCGAGGCTGAACAGAACAAGACAGAACGTTGCTTAACCACTTTTGATGGACCTAAAACCAAAATCACTGAAGTAGCTGAACACCATAACGAAAAGTGAAATCCAAAGTTGCTTCCAAAATCGGAAAAAGTGCTGGCACAACTCTGAGGGAGTTAATTTTGAAGGTCACAAAGTTGATGTAGCAGCATAAATAAAGATTGTTTAAGAAAAAAAATCTCGTTATTTTTTTATCATACCCCGTATGTTTTTAAATGTTTGTGTGTCTGTGGACAGGATAACTACTCCCCGCCCCAAAAAAAGCTCGAAAGGAAAGTAAAATATAAATCCTAATAATTAAGTTCAGTATATTCTAAGGAAGCAACATTAGCATTTTCAGGAAAAATCCTGCTTCCCTAAGCTTTTATATGGAACATTTTCTAGATTTTTGTGTGTCTTATTTGGTTTGAGCTCCAAAATTTTATAAGTTATGCACCTGCTTTCTTTCTCAAAAAATATAATTGTTGTGTTTAAAAATGGAAAACATTTGCTTAAATTTATTTGACAGTAAAACCTACCGTAGTTTTTATTCACTGTTCCTCTGTGAACATATACAGCAGATGTTATTTGTGTACAAGAAACACTGCTCCGTAAGGAGCATTTTACAACAACAACAACAAAATGATGAAAATGTCAATAGTGAGAAAACAATGAAAGATTTGATTGCATAGCTCACATTAAAATCCATTATGCTGGTAGGCTGGACCCAGCTTTCCTGTTCCTCTCCTCTGCTCTAATATTTTTAACTTTAGACATTTAAAATAGCATCTGGTGCCCAATTATACCTTTATTGTATTCAGGACCGTTTAAATTATTTTACGGAATAAAAAAAGTCAATTATTTGTGATTTTTAAAGGAATTTCAGCCATATATACCCCTAAATCGGTTTCTTTTCCTCACACACACACACACACACACATACACAGTTACCTTCACATATACTTCCAAACTCTTCGGGAGATTGGAAATAGAAGATTTCCCCGCCCCAGCCGAAAATGAAACCCGGGGCTGCGGGTGAGAAGTGTGTTCGCTGACCATTTGACCACGGAGGCAGTCGAGTCCTATATAATGATTGTAATTTCCTTCAATCTTTAATGACAAAGAATGTTATAAGGGTTTAACATATGCTGAACCATGCGAGTTAGTGTCACGGTAAGCTTTTGGGCTCGCAAGCGGGATATCCGTGGTTCGATCCCCGGTAACCGTCCACTCCCCGGTGCCGCCAGGAAAATGCTAAAATGCTGGGGTGGTTTCTCATTTATCACGATTTCGTTTCCATGGTTCCACGTTAAGTTTTCAAGTGCTCTTCCATGTTCATCGAGTATGCAGAGCGAAAATGGCGCCGAAGGTTACTCTCCGTGGACACTAAGTGGCTTCTAAGTCGTCGGGTCGTTGGATAAGACACAGGGCTCGGAAACATTATGGACTGCCGCGCGTCGCTTGTGGTCTGTGACCTCCTATGGTTCTTTCACTTTATTCCATCCTCCTGGGCGGTGTAAGCCACAATAGATTTGCATAGATCGCAGTGCGTAAGGCGTAGCCCTCCATTGTCTACCATTTACCCTTTAATATATGGTAGCCAAAATATATGGGATCTCTGTTTTACTTACTCTTGTACGTATGCCCTATTTACATTGTCAGTAGAGATGATAGTTTACCCCACCTAAAAATTCGATGCCAAAATTTCACCGGAAATGCATGTTCTGAGAATCTCTGAGTCCAAAAAGAATGTTTAGATAAAGGGCAGTGTGTGTGTTTGTGTGTGTGTGTGTGTGTGCACAGATAAGTGTCTTGCAAGGATGTGACATGAAGATTTTCAGGAAAATTTCCCCACCCCAACTACCCTTTAAATGAGATTTTCTCTAAGATTTCGAATTTCTCAAAAATGGCAATTCACGATTTTTATTACATTTCCATATGTTTAAGATATTTTATGACGAAGGAATTGCATATCCTGAACATTACGGAAATAGCCACTGAAGACCACTTCATTTTGGATGGCTTTTTAAGTAGTAAACAGTAAGAGATAGACCAAAACTTACTGCAAAACTAAGTGTGTTAAAACACATAGTTTATATCACATATACTTTTTTTGTAAAGCTAATAATTTCCTACATATTCCCCGTTATTGGTTACAATTTTAAAATATCTAAACTTGTCTTAAACGGGAGTGCTGATCCTCCCTCATTAACTTTACTCCTGGCCATGGAAAGAAAACCAAATCTCAATGCAAATGACTTAGCGACAGTTTTTAAAAGATTTCATTGACTCTTATTTCGGTTTTACTTATAAGGAGCTAAGTAATAAGACCATTTCTGGTAATGTTTATCTTGTTTAACGGGATGCGGATAAAATAATTTTCTTTTGTTGAAATAGTTTGTTTGCAGAACAGAAAAAGTAAGGCGTGTGAATGGCACACATCAGATTTTTGTTGTTACTCAACATAAGGTGGTTAGGTTTATTTTATTCCTAATATCTGCTTATTCAATTAAGCAGCAATGTGTTTATTTTCCAGTATTGTATATATAAGAAATTGACAACATCCAATGTTATATAAAAATGAAATTGAGTTTTCTTTATGTACGCTCTTTAACTGCTATGCGTCCCATTCTATTTAGGGTGTAACTGGTGGCTACATTTTGCTCAGAGGCCTCTTTATCAGGCTTGAAGTTCTTTTTCGTTCCTTTTCGTAAACAGCTTACTCTCCCCGTCTTTGTAGGACTGACACCTACTCTAGGACTTACAAGCCAATGCCTAGGCATCAGAAACCTATCAGGGAGCCAACGACACGAAACCTCACATTGGAGAACTTGTTACGAGGGGCTGCCCTTAGCCAGGCATGAACATGAGGAGATGGGTGATATGAAATGTAAGTGAAATTGATGATTGGAAAGGTGATAATGGAGCAATTGGTGGAGTGTGTGGCGTGGGAAACCGCAGGACCCAGAGATACCCGCCCAGGCGCGACTTCGGCCACCACAAATCCCACATGCGGGCGCTTGGGATCGAACCCGGGCCGCCTGGATGGGATAGGAGCAGTCTAAACAATCACACATGGCGCCACATTGAAGTTCTTTTACATGCCGTAAATCTACGACACGGGATCAACAGATTTACTTCCTTTCCAAAGGAAACCATGTAAAGGTGAAGCACCTGTGAAATTTGGGAAATCCACAGCATGTAAGCTATCTTATTGAAATTTATACCAGTTATTATAAACAATAAAAGTAATACTTTTGCCACATATCAGAGTTCCTACCCAAAAACAATTTACGTGTTAATTATATATTCAACTATTAAGAATATTAATCTGCATGAAGGAGATTTTTACCCTGGTCTTTTATTTTTTATTCCTCTAGTTAGGTTTAAAGTGTTTCTTTTAAAGGTTAGGTTAAGTGAACAATAAAGTTATTAAGGGTTTTTAACCCGGTTATTTAAATAAGACTTTTCAATGCCTAAATTCATTCTTCTGATAAAAGTGTGGCACGTTCCTACACTCTGATTCTGCGAGTTTGCAACCGCTGAATCAAATGACTAGATTGGGCAGGTATTTTAGGAGGTAGGGTGAGCCGCGTGCCACATCCAGGAGTCAGGGGTATGAAGAGATACTGTGGCCTAACGTAGAGCTGTCCCTTTATCAGAGCAGTGGCTTAGTTCGTATCTGGGTTTTAACAAGCTAGAAATACTAGTTTTTTTTTTTAAAATGCAAGGTATGGTAAACGAGATATGAAAACTTACTTATTTTATTCATTAAATACACGTTTGAAGTTCAAAATATATAGACTTGAAGAAAAATATAGTATCGTTTATAAACTTGCAGTAAAACTGCACAAATAATACTCAATTTACAATGTTTACAGTAAATGTCGTTTTCTTTATTTACTAATTGGATCCAGGGGAACTGTATTAAACATTTTTGCATCATTTAGCCTGAGAAGTGCATTATATAATACCTTTTCTAAGACAGTGACTCTCAGTATTTTTAAAGGTAACTAGCTCTTCTGAAAACAAATTTATATTGTACGTAAACTATTTTATTTACACACTGCTCAAAAAAATTTGAGGAACACATATTTAAAACAATGTCCCAAAACAACTGTTGATACAATTCTATTTTTGGTACTTTGTATTTACGGTAGTGGTAGTGTTCTAACGCCCGCTTTAACTACTTATGGCGGTGACACTGATGTTACATGAATGAAGATGGAGCACCGGTGGAATGCGATGGCGGGGTAAACCGGAGAACCCGGAGAAAACCCGCCCAGCGCCACCTTGTCCACCACAAATCTCACATGGGGTTGAACCCAGGCCGTCTAGGTGAGAGGCGAGTGGTCTAACCACTCGGCAACCTCGTATTTATGGATTGAAGAACTGTGTAACATTATTATTTGCATTGTAATACATTTTTATTTCACTGGATTGGAACTGCGGTCAAATTAATGATTGATGTACAAAACAAAGTGGAAATATAAGATTACATTGTTTACTAATCAATGTTTCCATGGTTATTTCAACACTCAATGCCTAGTGTGTCCTCCATGAGCATCAATTATTGCACCAGCCTCCTAATAGCAGTTTGTGGGATTTTCTCCCATTTTTCAGTGAGGTCATTTGCGAGTTCTCTCAGGTTCTGAGACACAGCAGGCCGCTTGCGAGCAAGTTCTCCCAGCTTATCCCACCGATATCGATTCAGATTGAGGTAAGCACTGTGTGCAGGTCAGTCCAATACCCGAATTTGGCATTCTGGTAAGACATCCTTGGTACCCCGTGTGAATGGGGTTTAGCATTATCATGCAGTTGATGAAAATTGATGTCCATTCCCATTCCATAAGTAGTGAGTACGACATGTTGAAGGATAATGTAATTGATGTAAACGTCAGCATTTGTGCGCTGTGGGACAACCACAAGCTCTGTCCGAGACTCGAATAATGCCAGCCCAAATCATAGCCGAACCACCTCCTAATCTGTCATATTCAACAATTGCGGCTGGAGCAAGATGTTCACACGACGTCTCCATACACGTGTACGATCATCACAACCCGTCAGTGTAAACCTTGGCTCGTCTGTGAAGAGAACAGCCTTCAATTGGTGGGGCTACCAGTTGACATGATTCTGAGCAAATTTCAGCTGGGCTTGCTTGTGCTGAAGTGTCAAACGAGAGGCTTTAACGGGGATTCTAGATCTCAACTCTGCATTTCTCAGCCTGTTTCTTACTGCCTGATCAGAAATTACCACTCCAGTTGTTCATATGCCAATTTGCAGATCTCTGGTTGTAGATTTGCGTCTGTGCAAAACTGATAAAACAAGATATCTATCCTAATGTCTGCTTCTTACGCCCTTGTCCGGGTCGCCTTTTGAACCTGCCTGCCTCTATGTATCTTCTCCAAGCCCTATTGGTTGACAGAAGGATTGCCATGAAGAATCCCGGAGACAAAGCGAACAGAATGGCCATCTTCAATCCACGCAACTGTTAGTTGCCAGATTTTTCATTCAAATGTCTCATTTCTCTGTATTAGCCTCAGAGAACACAAAATAAGAATATTCTAGCACAGATTTATGTTAAAACTTGTTTTTTTTTTGTTTTTTTTTTTGTTTTCTTTTTGTTTTTTTAATGAATCAATTAATCATAGAACACTCACTATGATTTCCACAGATTTTTCAACTTCACTAATTTATTCAGAGGAAAACTAACAAATATTTAGAACAACTTCATTGTAGTTTTAAACAGTACTTCAAAACATTACATCTGATTGTTAAAATTTATATTGCGTTACTATTTTTTTTTCGGTTTAAACATGTGTTCCTTTAATTTTTTCAGCACTATATAAAATGCGATAAGGAGAATTTACACACACCTACACATACACACACACATATATGCACACTCAGAAATATTTTTAAATTATAAGTATTATTTTTGGAAGTATATAGTAAGAACTTTAAGTTATTTTATTTTGTACAGTCTCAATTATGTGTTTATTACCTATGTGCACGTATAACATTGCAGCATCTTTGTAAACTATAAAAATAAAAGGGCCAATTCTTTCTTAAATGTCCGACCAATTATTATGAAATGTTTCCCGTAATTGGGCACAGCGGTGTACTGGTTAGAATACTGCTTGAGTATCAACGGGAAGGAGTAAGTGATCTACGGTGACCACGGAATAAAGAATGTCCATTTCTGGAACATATGAAGAGCAATCAAATGCCTGACACCAATTTGTACTAGTAAAGCTATCTCTTCAAGTGTTTATCAATTTACCTACTAAATGTAGCATGGTCATATTCATTGTGGTGTAACCTTTGGATCTCTAAGGATATATAATCATTTCTATAGCTGGTCTGAAACTTAAAAGACAGTGTAGAGTTAAATTGTATATCTCTGTATCTACTTTCTTGTCTACTCTAGCGCTGTTACTAAGTTGCTAATAACATGTTCTAAATATCATTTGTTATACTTTTCAGATTTGATCACACTATCCTCCACAGAGTGTATTTATATATCAGATTAAATCATATTTGAATCCATTTATTCTGTTCTGAGTCCAAATTTCGAAAGAAAACGTGTTTTTCCTAAAATTCCAGTATTTTCTGTTTCTTTACTTATCGCGCAGTATTTTTTATTTAGCTTTAAAAATCTTTTTTAAAGCAAACAAAAAAGTTATAAAGGGATTTTAAAGTGGTTGTTTTAATAATAAGTTGCTAATAACATGCTGCAGATATGCATTTGCTATAATTTTCAGATTTGAGCACATTATCCCCTTCAGAGTGTATTAATCTATCAGATTACATCATATCTGGATCCTTTTACTTTCAATGGGTCCAAATTTCGAAAGAAAAAGTGTTTTCACCAAAATTCCAATATTTTCTGTTTCTTTGTTTATTGCACAGTAAGCAATACACCAAATGGCAGAAGCAGCAATATATTTTTGCTAGCTATACTAAACTAAAGAGCTAATACCTGCCTAGTATAATGTTTTTAAATCTAAGATATTGGAAAATTTCTATACGTATGCCAAAGGAAGGTCATGCAGCGGAAATTGTTTCTGGTTTAGGTGCACAAAGCAGAACAAGAAAGAGAAAATGTTGAAAACGAAATGAGAAAGCTTTTAAAACAAGCGGGGATCCTATAACTTCTAGCGTTCATTATCTATAACAAACAAGAGTCATCCATCTATTTAATTCAGGCGCAGGGCAGAAGGTAGATAGTGTGCCCTTGGTAAAGTTAACACAACTTTGTAAGGAAGTACTTATAGCATGTGAAACACTGTGAAGTGTTAATTTAAGTTACTTATTTTGTATGTTATGTGAATATTGATAATTATGGAGTTGTAGAAACTTGGAAAGGACGAAATGTTGGTAAACTAAAAACAAACGAAAGCAATGAATGCGTAAGACTATTTGAGTAAAGTGGGTATTTGGAAATAAATGAAACGCTAAAGCTGCCGCGTACTCAGAAACTGTAGTGTATAGGATAAAACTAAACGGATGAAAGGACCAGTAAAACACAATTAAAACAAAAATAAATAAGGGCGAGGGAAAAAAAACACGCTAGGTGTGGCACATCGTTCATTCTTTGCTATTTTACACTTAAAACATCCCACCCATCTCAGTGTAATTTTTCAGGAGTAAGCAATGAAGATTCTCTAAAAAAATTACAAATTTCATCATTTTATACCTCCCGATATATCTCTTTATGACTTTATAGTATAGTATAGTATACTCATATTTCGAAGCAATAAAAATATAATGGGAAGATGTAAAGCGCAGGTGAAAAAAGTCTTAAAATAGCCGTAAATATCAGTGCAATTATATTTTTTTTAGTAGTAATATTTTATTATTAAGTACACAATAATGCAATATTTGCATCACACAGTCGCATGGGTCGGGTAACCGTACACGCTCTCTAAAATTACTTGAATTTAAAATATTAGCTACATATCTATTTTATATATCTTAATAACATTAGAAATACACAAACACACATACACACAAATACACACACACTTGCAATTACAACTACACCACGTATTCATACATATAGATTACTCAAACACCAAATAAGTCTATACATTATTTAAACAAATATTTTATCTCTTAGTGCACGAACTTCCATCAAGTATGTGCCCAGGCTTGGCCAGTTTTGGCTATTTAGAATCAAATCCTAGAATGCTGTCTTTCGTCTATTTGAAGCTAAAAATACTTCCGGCACTAATTTTCTCCTAATGTCCTCCTTCTGCACGCAATCTGCCAAAATATGCGTCCAGACTTCCTGATACCCGCATAATGGGCAAATCCGCCTACCAGCTTCTTCAACTACCTTACGTGCTTTCCACCCTCCCAACCTCAGTCACGCTATTCCCTACCTTTGTTTCATACCCAATTTTAACATATATGTTTCTTTACCCGCTCAATCAGTGCAAATATGTCACTATTTGGAGATGTGTATCTCAGAAAATGGCGTTGAATTGGGAGAACTCTTGAGGCTGAACAACACAAAAGTTTTAACGTATGTATAGTTCATGTGACAACATATACTGTCTTTTAAACTTAGACACACTTTAATCTCAAATATAATTATCCGGTTCATACCGAAGTATCTCTTTTAAAAAAACTACCTTGTAAAGTTTTGAATGGGTTGAAATACTTGTTTATGTGTATCTCGGTAAAGTTCCAAACTGACTGATAACTATGGTAAAAAAGCAGGACACGTTTGGTACAAATGATGTCGACATTGAGGTGACACGTCTATGTTGGATGGTTAGTGGTGAACACCTCTATTTGGTTTTCAATATTTTGTCGAGTTGAAGGTCGTTGGAGATTCAGGATTAGGCGATCTCAGGGTCAAACCTCGTCGTCGATGTCTCGTCCTCCGGCTAGCTATCTGTATGTACATGGGAACTTGTGGATGTTGTAAGGTGAAAATTAAATAATACGAAATTGATTGGTTCGCAGCGATGGTTAATTTAAGATCTGTTTCATTTTGACTTTACTTTACACGCATCTTGCAACTCCTTAATCTTTGTGCTATTTTTAGTTACACTTATTCGCGCCTGACTACTATAATAATCACCTCCTTAACGGTGTAAAATTGATTAGGAGGGACGTGAATCTGCTCGTGTTATGACGAACGAGTCCCCGAACTTGGACGAGAACTCTATTTATATTAGCTTCAGCCCACGCTAAACTCGCCAGGAGAAACTGATACTGAACTACGGTTGGCGGACATTTTTGTTTAAATTTAAATATTATTTTCTCATTGGCCCAAGGGTAACGTTAGAAAGTCTTCTCTTTAGATGTCCGAGAGTTACACCTTCCGAGAAAATTAAACTTTGCCTTTCTATACAGCTTTACCGAGAATCAGATCTTAAATTACGTCGCTATTTATTCCTCAATATAACTCAAAATTAAAAGAGTTATTCGGTATTGCACTGGCCCTCTAATGGTATGTTTCCATTGTTTCTATTCCAAAAATTACCGATTTATATTAATTTGACTGGTGGTTTTTCATTAATTATAGCTTAATTATTATTACTCCTATTTCTTTTTGGTCGGTATGATATATCACCTCAACAAAGAATGTAATTTAGGGTTCACCAAAAACTCTTTTGCATCTAATGCTTTTTTCGGGCAATAATTTATGTGCTTACATTGATGGCTTGAAGTTTTTACCCTTACACTTTACCGTGAAGTAAAAGAGACATAGTGGGCACCGGTGTGATAAAGAACCGGTGGACACATTTCCGATTCCATAACATTACGAATTGTTAAAACGTAATAACTGCGCAATAGCAGAAGTGGCCATTATATGGATAAGCGGGGTTAACATTTTCACAATTATGGAGATTACCTCAGAGATAATAAATGTTCAGTTACAATATTGGCCCTTGACAACCTTCCATTTGACTGATCATACAATAGACTGACAATTATGTGTAGTTTTTGGGGAATTGCTATGGAAGCTGATTTGTGAGAATCTTTCTTCCACAAAAACACACTCGCGCATACTGATTTCAACCAAACTTCCTAAGGCTGCCGGTCTCCATGGCCGCGCTCGCTTTGGTGCTTCGTGGCACAGGGGATCGCGGGTTGGAGTCCCACCTTGGGGATGGGTGTTTGTGTGTTTGTGAATGTGTAAGTGCATTTGTCATAAGAACAGACAAAACGGTAAAATACAGGAAATTTAGGGAAAAAGAAAGGATAAAAGAGGAATAATAAAAACAAAGTAATACAGCGCCGGAGTCCCGACCAGACTCTAGTCAACTGATTCTACTATTCCGTTTCAAAAATCTATATGAGTAGGTATAAAATAAGGGGATTGGCTCATGCAAATATATGATTCTAAGCCCCCAAATTTGTAAGACGACGGTATATTGCAGAGAGTGTACTATGACGTCACGTGACGGGGCGGGACGCGGGCGTGATTTAAATTCAGAAGGGGAATGGATCAAAAAGAAGAAGCATGTAGTTAGGGGAGAAAATAGGAGATGTATAAATAAAAATATTGAAAAAAAAAGTTAAAATATCGTACGATGTTGAGTATAACACAATTACAGAGAGAGAGAGAGAGAGAGAGAGAGAGAGAGAGAGAGAGAAAATAACGTTAGACGGTTCTATAATAATCTACAAAATGAGTGTACGTGTATGTATATGGACATGCGACGCAAGTGTAACGAGGTCATCGAACAAGATAGAACATGTTTAAAACTTTGAAAAAAGCAACACGTGTGTAATGTGGGTCAGTAATGAACACGTTCAAACCTGCATCCTCTCCTCCATCTACATTGGTAAAATAATTGTCGCTGTATCACATGCATAGCCGTCTGCGAGCATAAGACTTTCAAAACTCGCTGGAGGTTAACGTGTGAGTAATGAGGTCATTGAGTAACACAAGATAGAACATGTATAAAACTTTGAAAAAAAGCAGCACGTGTGTAATGTGGGGAGATCAGTAATGAACACGTTCAAACCTGTATCCCGTCCTTCATCTACATTGGTAAAATAATTGTTGCTGTATCACGACTTTCAAAAACTCGCTGGAGGGTATCGTATGACGTCATCGAGCAAGACAGAACATGTTCAAAGCTTCAGAAAAAGGTAGCACGTGTGTGATGAGGTTGTCATGAAAAGAATGAACACATTCAAATCCCTTCCACTCTTCCCATCTACATCGGTGAAATGATTGTGCATGTACAGATGTCTGAGCCGTCACCATGAACAGTGAAATAATCAGAAGTGTAGTCGAGAGTGACAACGCGCACTGGGTGAACATGGGAGAGTACGAGCAAATGAAGGAACACTGTCTTTTTAAGCACGAGGAAACGTGTAATGGAGATACGCATAGCATTGTTTGTAAGGATCCATCGCAGCATGACGAAATGACTACATCCTTCCGTTGCGGTGACTATTGAGATGTGTATCGCAAGTTGACTAGGTAAGTGCATGAGACATATGTGAAACACTTAGAATAAACAAAATTGGTTATGTGTAAGTGTTAAAACAATTGTGTATATTTTTACAGAATATTCGAAGGTGAAGCTGTGCCTCCGTATAGGGATGTGGATCGAAGTGTCCAGACCGTGGAGGCAGGTGAAGAAGAAAGGTGAGTATAACTATTGCCAATAAAGAAGAGATTATAATTACTATAATATTATTTCTGACTATTTTGCATATGTATGTTTCTAGGTCCGATAAGAAATCTGAGAAGAAGAGGAACAAGGCAAAGGTAGTCATCAAGAAGAAGAGAATGGAAGACGTTATAGTAATCATTTTCGATCCAATCCCTGAAAAGATGGGGAAAGATGAATCCAAATAGTGTGTTTATGCTCAACGACATCTCCATTAGCCCCTACCATCGAGTGAATATAGGATTGCATTACGAAATCCCCTCGCTATACATCATAGCAGCAGACGATGCGTATGCATACATAACAAAGCAAGACTGGCAGATAATAGTTCAAAACATGCTTGTGCTAGAAACGTATATGAAAGAAGGTACGCTTCCCAGAGCGTTGTACAGTGAGAATATAATCTATGCATATAATGTAATATTACAAATGAACAAATGTCATGAAATAGCTCTTGTGAATACATGTCTAAACGAATATGTTATAAATCTGGATATAGCTGCTCTAATAGGATTAAAGAAACTAATTCCATATATTGAAAGACATTTATTTCAATTGTACAATGTTCATAAGTCAATGAGTTCATACGAAGTTGGTGGTAGGAGTATCAGGAGAAGGGTTAAGGAGATGTATGCTAAACTCAATAAAAAGATATTATGATTAACTTTGTTTATCTTTATTCATATAAAAATACATTTTCCTTTTTCTAAATAATAAATTGAACAATGTGAGTTAATGGTTTGTAAGTGAACATTTCATCATGAATAATTAAACAAAATAAAGATGTATGTGTGGGAAAGTTTGCTGGTGCTTGAACTTCCAATCTGATATTAACGGTACCGGTCACAATCTCCTCGGGCTGATGAGAACAGTCGATGACAAATAGAGGTGCATACTTGACGAAATCATTTCTCTTAAAAAGTGGATAATTGTCCTTTCCATAATAAGAATATTGAAACTTAGAGCAATGATCATATAAAGATGCGAATCTTGAATTTGCAAAATCCAAATTCATGTCATGATAGGGATAGCATTCGCTGTTGAGATAAAGTTTGAGATTTGTGATATTGCAATGATCAAAGAGAGAGCTATCTTTAGAAAGATAATTCAGTCTGTCGGTTTGTGCACCCACTATGACAAAACGAGGCTTTTCAAGTTTGGATGTCGTGGCAACGTTCCATGTGAAGCCTTTGGTCTGCGGTACAGCAGGTTGAGTGTGAAGGTCCCAGGTTCGAAAGGCAATGTGCAGAGGCTGATCCGACTTGACTAGTTTAAATTTCTCCACCTTCTCGGCATCGGAAAGTCGAAGTACGGGCATCCTCCATTCGATTCTGGTTAGTTTAATGACTGATAGATCATTGCCTAATACGCAATTATTAGAATTTTTAGATCTAATGAGAACAAGTTCAAACTTGTTATTAAGAATGAGCTCCTTATGATCGTCTGCGAAACCTAGAAGCATCGAGAGAGGAACGATAGCGTTGAATATACCATTCGTGGAGTTGACGATTTCGACATCCTCTCCGGGATAGGTCCAACCGGCGTTCTGTAGGCGATTGGAGTCCAAAGTGTTGAGAGAAGCATAGTTTCGCATAGTTGAAGAAATTCCTGGATTCCGTGTTCTGTCTATAGTAATACCGTTCATATCCAAACGAATCTCGTCAAACAGAAACGCCATGGCATTTTTGGTCAGCTTTGACGACGTTGGTTCTCCATTGGGTTTAGTAAGAGAACCTTCTATGTAGAGATAACTTCTGCTAGGAGGCGTATACAGATCCTCAGCTTGGCATGGTATTCTAATTTCATCGTTCGCATCGAGAGCTGATGTGTTGTAAGGTAGGAACACATGCTCTTCCTCTTTACTGATCTTATCATCAAACGTTGGAACCCCTGTCACGTCTAATACGTCCATTACAGAACCTTGAAGCCCAGTCCCTCTAGAAACTTCCGATTGGATGATGTTAGCAGGTTACGTGTCGAAGACAGAGTAGGTCTTAATTTTGAGAGAAGCTTTTTATTATAGTAATGTCTTTTAAAACTTATCCCCATTTCGCCGTATGTGTAGCCCCACAGTGATAGCTTCGTTTCTGAAGTCAAGCGTTTCTCCGTTCTGGTCCACCACCCGAATACTAAGCTGCTCTATGAGATTCGTGTCGATGATTGGTAGATATATAGGACTGGATGGTTCCTGAGAGATGTGATAGCCAGGAGGAACCGATGGAAAAAAATTCGTAAAGAGAATGACTGCTCTTACCATTTACGAAGGATCCCGTTGCAAGGCTACACTCGACGCGTATAATGCTCACTTTGAAGATATTCACCAGTTCGTCAGACTCTGTCAGTTCATTAGACTTCACTGTGCGCTTGCCTGTGAAACCGAGAAGAGAACCAACCGATATTTCTTGAGTAAAATCGATGACATAGGGACACAGGATCTCGGCCTTCATCGTGTTATTATTAGATCGTAGAAAAAACTTGTCATCAACGTCGAGTCTATTCTTTATGAAATTGTTTATATCGTCAAGTTCATAAGTGCCGGGTGGAATCACAATTGTTTCAAGCCTTCCATCGCGAATGTAATGGAAAAGGTTATTGCTATGATCAACATTGGGTATTGAATAAAATGTCTCGAAATTCAATAAAGCAATCTCGTAAAATCCATTAGGATCTAGATGGAGTGGAGGAATCATATGAGTAGAGAAGCTGTAATCAGACCCGCTCACGGTGATAGTGTAACTCTTTTTGACGATTCAAACTGATCAATGAAACTGTTTTATAACAGAAACTGCAAGCACAAGTGACCGCAAATTACAGAATCAAAGTTCTGATACCTGCGTTTGTTATACAGAATTTTAACGCCTGAAAGGTAAGACTCAATTTCTCCTGGAGGTTTAAAATTGCCAAAACTATCAAAATAAAAGGCTACATTTTCATCCTTGCGTATAGCAACCCAATGGGTTCCAGGAATGTGAGAACTATCCAAGTTTATTACAATCCTCTCGACACGTCTAGGCTTTCGAGGTAGTTTGTCGAGCATGTAATTAGGTATATGTAGCCGTCTAGCATACGTTTCGATCTCGATACCGTTTAAGGCTTTTTCCGGGATATATACAGGTCTCGCCCCGAGACGTAGATATAAACCTTTACCCTTTCGCTTCCTGCGCTTCCCTCCAAGACCTTTGCCGGCAGTTAAGGCTTCCATATGTTGATTGTGACGGGCCAGCTCCTTCAATTGTCGTTCGGCAGCATGCTTCCTATTCACTGAAGTAGCAATGTGAGCAGCTCCCCCTGCCAAACTACCTGCTGCACCCAATGCAGCCAACAGTGGTATCAAAGGTAAGAAACCTCCCCTCGCAGCAGGCGGCAGGATCCTCCTCTTGGCTGTTGTACGCCTCTTGCGCAAACCACCACCTACGGCGAGCTTCCCCTTCATGAGAGCAGTTACAAGTGTAGCAGCAAGCTTTTCACCAAAAGCAGCGTCGGCAGACTGTACCTTATTCCAAGCCTTTTCCACGAGAACCCTGTCAGCCAAATGTCTCGAAGCAGTGTCCTGATGCGTAGCGTATGCAATATCGTGATCTCGACACGCACGGTCCAATTCGTTTATAGGCAAGTCTCCTCTTTGCAGACGTTTATGTAGTTTCGTTACAGATCCACAAAATCTGTAACCCGGCGGATGAGCCTCAAACGGAAGAGAATTAATTAAAGAATCAATAAATCCAGATTCCTTCTTGGACGACTTCCCAACGCTTCCAGAGCCCATGGCACACTAGGAAATAAAAAGAAAAAATATTTACCTTATAACCTTAGTCACGAGATGGAAGTAGTGAAGCAAAAGTGTTCTCTACCGATACAAGTGCTAGACTTTGATAATGATATTCGTGAAGGAAGACACGGATCTCTCTTCCCGAGTAATGTCAGAGCTCTCATTCTGGGCAACTCGAATGCTGGGAAGACAAACGTACTACTCAACCTACTAATACACGAGAACGGTCTGAGGTTTGAGAATCTGTACGTTTATTCAAAATTGTTACATCAGCCAAAATACCAATATCTACTTAAAGTATTAAAAACTATACCTGATATAGAAGTGTATACGTTTGAAGATGATGAAAAGGTGATGCAACCCGGCGAAGCAAGAGAAAATTCAATATTCATCTTTGATGACGTCATTAATGAGAAGCAAGGAAAGATAGCATCGTATTATAGCATGGGTAGACACCTTAACGTTGAGGCAGTATACTTAGCACAGACATATGCAAAAGTACCGAAACATTTAATTAGAGATAATGCAAATATGATTGTACTGTTCAGGCAAGATAACTTAAATTTAAAACATATATACGACGATTATGTAAATACGGATATGAATTATGCAGAATTCAAGGAGTTGTGTAAGCAAGTGTGGGAGAGCAATGAAGAATCGAACCCGAGACCCTTTGTTGTCATAGCACCTGAATTCCCTCTGAATGAAGGACGATACAGAAACTGTTTCGATACCTTTATCAGAGTGAACAACTAGATGACATTATTCGCTTCAACTATGAGTATCGATAGGTTCGGTTTCAGGAGAATCGCCCCCTCCAGAGCTGTGATTGACTGTTATAGTATAAATCGAGATGGCACGGGAAATTATCAATTCAGGAAGAAGCGTCTGTGTAATGTTCAGGATCCTGAAGAGGAGAATGATGTAACAAATAAACGTTATGTTGATACGCTTACGACCGTCGTTGAGAATCGAATGCAAACGTTTGCCGAAAAGACTTCATATCACCACATGGGTGACTTTGAAGCATTGCTTAGGAATCATGTGCAAACATCACTTGATACACAATACGAGAATTTAATGACATATCTAAGTAAATATGCCTTCAAGCGTGATGCCGAAAATAATATTCTTCTGGAAACGATAAGACTGAAAGTAGTATTGCCTCCAGTTCACGATCACGACGTTCCGAATAAAAAATATATATTAGATTACGTTAATGCACGGGCACTGCTTCATGATTCAAACGGAAACGTTTCTTTTCGAAAAAAAAAAATAATAAAGGAGATAGTAGATCCCGTAGACGATAGCGATACAGCAAGTAAAAAATTTGTTAAACATTTTGTTGCAAAGAAACAAAATGAAGCGCAGCCAGCCTTAAACAGAGCTCTAGTTTCTATGGCCTCGGATATTGCTACAACAGTGGAGAAAAATGTGGAAACTATGTTAAGTCGTCAAATCTCGCTGGATAAATACATAACACCAACAAACGATAGTGTTAATATTTTAAAATCACAGGTGAATGTCATCAACGCTATATTAGATCAAATGAGAGGGATGCTTGTTATTCCGTTGCAAACAAAACCGTATAGAAGAAACTCCATAAGGTATATGTTAACGTCTGGACTCGAATATTATACGTCTCCCGTAAACGGAAAGGTAATTAATTGCCTGCTCTGTGATCCCTAATACCAAAGCAGATACTACAGTTATGATAAATGATAAGAAAATTGAAAACTATCCTGCACCCATTCTGATAGGCGATAAAATTAGTTTCACAGCCCCAGCCAATCGAGAGAAAGATGGCCATATTCTATGCATCGAATTAAACATCTCCTATAAATTGACATCAATAGCTTAAATACACATTCATTTTGATGATGGATGTTGAAGGTATACGACTCAAACAATCCATCGCTCGACACAGTAAGGCCATTAGGGAAAAATTACGTTCCCTAAAAGGTCTCAGGTTCGAGACCAAACGTGTAATGTCTGAGGCTCTCCAACCCGTAACTGTGCCACTGAAGGATATAATAAAAAACCAGGAGAGGAAGGAACCTCTCTCTCGCATCGGCGAAGAAGAAGAAGAAGAAGAAGAAGAAGAAGAAACAGCTGACTCACTTGCAAAATATCTGGAAAAGGTACGCACATCCAGTAACAGTGATCTGGACACTACTTATGGTATACGCTACGAGGATGGTTCCTATAAGTTAGGGAACAAAACTATTTCATTCGTCGGTAACAATGTCCGGATAGGTGAAGATACATACATAGGCAGTCCTGGTGTATATGAACTTCTTTTTAAGCGTGTGCCTCTGAGTGCTTCATATACTGAGGATGATCTGGATACTTATTCGGAGATTTTGAGAAAAATTCTAGTTTATCGACATGGTTACATCAGAAACGTACGTCTGAGATCGAGCAGGGGTTTCTAATATAAAAATATTATACGAGGTTTAATTGAAAGTAAAACAGGTTCAGGTCTCGAGTGGAAGGAACACGTGCCCTATAAAAAAAACCGATTACTTATACTGGTCCGACCCGAACGTTTTAATTAACAGACTCAGATTGCTTATCGTATCTAGGGACGCAGGCAATTTGAACCATAATTCTGAAATTAGAGAGATAGTGACAGAGTTGAAAACTTCAAACATCATAGCATGATCAGACGTAACATTGCCGCAGAGTTACACGCTCCAGTCAGAAGAAAATTTCTTTGCAGAAAAATAGTTAGTAAAGGATTAAATGACTTATTACAAATAGATATAATCGAGATGATACCATATGCAAAAGAAAATAAAAATTACAAGTACATTCTTATTGCTGTTAATTTTTATTCAAAAATGGCTTACGCGAGACCATTGAAAAACAAGACTGCAGTCAGTGTGACAAAAGCAATGAGTGAAATACTCTCTGATCTGAATACTGTGCCTAAGAACATCCAGTATGACAATGGCAAGGAATTTTATAATAAGCAATTCAGACAGTTAATGCTTAAATACGGAATTAATCACTAAAGTACATTTAGCACTGTTAAAGCTGCAGGAGTTGAACGTTTAATAAGAACGCTTAAAAGTATGATGCATAGAGAGTTTTCAGCTGTAGGTTCCTACAGATGGTTGAATCTATTGCCTAAAATAATAAATAGTTATAATAATAAGTATCACTCTACCATTCGTATGAAACCTAGTGATGTCAGTGACAATTCTTTGCTACTTTCCATCTACAGCAGAGATCCTCATGGCAGGGAGAAGAGGAATGCCAGGAGATTTAGTGTTGGAGACTTTGTGAGAGTCTCTAGACATAAAAGCATACTTGAAAAGGGATTCACACCAAACTGGGGGACTGAGATATTCCGCATCATCACTGTGAGAGCTACATTTCCACCTACATACCATCTGCAAGATGTTGAAGGACGTGATATACAAGGAGGATTTTATGGTCACCAGCTATTGAAAACACAATATCCAAATACTTAACTTGTGGAAAAAGTGCTGCGTCGTAGAGGTGATAAAGCTCTTGTGAAGTGGCTAGGTTTCCCGAAGAGTGAATGGATACCATTACACGCTATAGTGTAAAAAAAATGTACGGAATCAGAATGTATTTTTTTTTCGAATCATAATTAAAAATAAATGTCATTAAAATGATTATTTTTCTTTTATCATTTGTTTAAAATGTATCTCCTATCCTTCCAAAAAAAGAACGGAAAAAAAGATTCAAGGATTTTACTAGAGACATAATTGTGTAAGATAAAGATCAAAGTAAGTTAAGATTTAGACGAAAATTTTTTGTGTTAAAAATATATCCTCCACCACTGTTTTCTTATTTCTATTTTATTTTTTTTATTTTATTTATATTATTTTTTACAACTGTTTTAACAAATTCTCTCCTAGCCTCAGTCAAAGGATACAGGATGTGTTTTCTTTTGAGGGAGGTGAGCGTAATAAACGAAACAGAAGGGATTCCAATGAAAAAAAATGGTTATTCACTCATTTTTTCTCACTTTCCACCACCATTTTAACAATTAAAAACAGTGAACTCATGAACAGCGCAAGTTACATTTTACACACATTTGTTTCTTTTATTTTATTCGCTCATTTTTTCTCACTTTCCACCATCATTAAGTATACAAAAACAGTGAACTTATAATGAATAATTCAATCATTTTTTCTCACTTTCCATCATTATTGAACAATTAAAAAACACTGAACTTATGAATAGTGCAAGTTACATTTTACACACATTTGTTTCTTTTATTTTATTCAATCATTTTTTCTTACTTTCCATCATCATTAAGTATACAAAAAAAAAAAACCAGTGAACTTATAATATAATGAATAATTCAATCATTTTTTCTCGCTTTCCACCATTATTGAACAATTAAAAACAGTGAACTTATGAATAGTGCAAGTTACATTTTACACACATTTGTTTCTTCAATCATTTTTTCTCACTTTCCATCGCCATTGAGTAATCAAAAACAGTGAACTTATAATATAATGAATAATGCATAGCATGAAATCTCACATGCTTCATTTTAAGCATACATAGTTTAAAAATCATAAGCTGCTATGAATAATGCAAGTTACCTTTTTAGATATATTTTTAAACAAAAATGTAACAATGGGTGAGATCACACTGAAAAAATTAGTTCGTTACATTTTACAAAAAATTTGTTTTTTATTTCTTCAATCATTTTTCTCACTTTCCATCGCCATTGAGTAATCAAAAACAGTGAACTTATAATATAATGAATAATGCAAATTAATTTTTTTAAACAAAAATGTAACAATGAATGAAATAACGTTGAGAATAGCTGCAAGTTACATTTTACACAAATAATTTAAGATATTTTTATCCTAAAACCATGTCATAACTATGTTATATAAATAGCCTCAATTATTTTTTATTACTTAAAAAATAATGAGCTGAAAACATCGCATTTATAACGTATTCGGCATGAAATCTCAAATGTTCCATTTTAAGCATATATAGTTTAAAAATCATAACCTGCTATATATAGCCTCAAATATTTTTTAATTTATAACATATTCAGCATGAAATCTCACATGTTTCATTTTTTTAATCTATAACATATTCAGCATGAAATCTTAAATGTTTCATTTTAAGCACGCAAAGTTTAAAAATCATAAGCTGCTATATATAGCCTCAAATATTTCTTAATTTATAACATATTCAGCATGAAATCTCACATGTTTCATTTTCAGCATACATAGTTTTTAAAAGCATAAGCTGGTATATATAGCCTCAAATATTTTTTAATTTATAACATATTCAGGATGAAATCTCAAATGTTTCATTTTAAGCACGCATAGTTTAAAAAATCATAAGCTGCTATTTATAGCCTCAAATATTTTTTAATTTATAACATATTCAGCATGAAATCTCACATGTTTCATTTTAAGCACGCATAGTTTAAAAATCATAAGGTGCTATATACAGCCTCAGATATTTATTTATTACTTAAAAAAATGAGTTGAAACATGATTTTAACCTGTAGTAGCGTTTTATAACCTATTCAGCATGAAATCATTTTAAGCATACATAATTTTAAAATCATAATCTGCACAAAGAGCATATGACATAAATTTTTTCAAGAGTTATGCTCAGAGGTGTCAGGTGCTGCATAATGACCCCAAGCAAGAGTTGAATGTGATTTCTCTGAAATATAACGTTTTGTATCAACACCAGTTAAAGAAAGTTTGTTAATTTCCACTGTGTGAACATTATGCTTATAGTTCCTGAAAGTTGTCTGTTTAGTATAATGCAATGCATTCACATCCCTGAGGCATGATAAGTAATCGTCAAAAGTTATTGAACGCATTGCACACTTTGCAACGCCTTTCGATTTCTTAACTACCTGACCGTCGTATCGATAAGCATATACTTTGGAACGCAATCCCACATATTCTGTCATTACCCTCCCAGATAATTCATCCATATAAACACCCATTTTTTTGCCATTCAACAATGGTATTCCATATTTGTTATCTGAAGGATAATTGCAAGTGTCGAAGTACTGTATGTTAGCTTTCACAAATTCGTAAATATCGGTACTGGTTTCAAAGAGATATGCATCTGTATCAGTATAATTTAAAGTTATGTCTGTAAGATTCTTTTTCAGAACATTATAATAAAAATCATACATTAGAAATTCTGAAAGATCAAGGATTGCCTGCCCTATGTAAATGGGTTTATTCATGTTAATTTCTTCTCTTGTCAGTTCAATTCAGATAAGATTTTCTTCATATATTACAACACGTTTGAACGTATGTCGCGATATTAATTTCCGTGCTTGCTTCCAATTTGTACAAAGCCGAAAGTCATTATATTTACGTACATTCTCTATAAATTTCCCATAAACTGAATTATTAAACATTTTCCATAGATTCTGTCCGAATTTCGATTTCTCTTGAGAACGTTTTTTTGCATTCAGGTCTATATACGGTTTTAACCATTGCGATTGCCTGAAACTTACAACTCTATGAACATGTTTCAATTTCATTCCTAAATTAATACATTGCTGAAGGTTACGGTAATGCAATACATACTTTCGCATATTTATCAACGTAGCGAGCAGCTTTTTAAACTTGTCATTAGGGGGGTTTCACTCTTTGGACATAGCGGGAAGTCATTATGTGAATCATGCAGGTCTGCGGGATAATCAAGGTCTGCCTCGATTGCCTATCCTATTTCTGCGTCTGGCGGAATATTTAGGAAGTCAATTGCGTTAATTTCAATTCTGGTTAACCATCGAAGATCTCCATAAGGCATATAATCAGATTGAACAAAACCATATAAATTATTGTAGTCGATATATGATAAGTACTTAATGGGTAATTAAAATCATGCATATATTTATTATTCGCCTTCGCATATCGATTAGATACAGTACAGAGTCCACCTCTGATTCCAGATTCAAAAAATTCAAGCATTTCCTTGTCAGTGGTTAAAGATATTTTTGCTTGTGTAGTTCTTAGCATTGCATCGAATGCTAAACCCGGTATTGTGTAATAATGACACGGATCTAATTTATATAAATTCATGCATAACTCTCTGAAGTTTTAAAATATATCGGCCAGTAACAAAGTATCCGTTTTAAGATACAAATCACTGTATTCACCCAGACTTCTAATACTGAAAGCTTTCCATAGAGTTTGCGCATGCCAATAATCTTCTTGCGTTATATCATCAAACTCTGCTATATCAGGCAATTTACGTTCTACTAATTTATCTATACTGTCTAGATATGTATAGGGAAAAACGTCTTTGCGTGTCATTAATTGCTGGAGTTCATGTTTTTTTTTATACTCCATGCTTATGATTTTAAAGTCCTCAGGATTCAGCATATCAGCTAAATTACTTAATTTATCGTCTAGAAATCGATAACTGTCTAAGAATCTGAAATATATACTCTTTCCATTGGATGTATATCTCTTACTAATAGATAAATAATTTTCAGATGTCTGTCAAATACAATTTATGACTTCATTGTCATAAGCAAGATTTTTACAAGGAAAAGCGCATCATAGCTTGATAAGCAATGAAAAAAAAAATTGGTATGAAATTTGGTAATTTCCCATTTAAATTACACGAGTTGTGACTTGAACCCAAATAGCGGCCTGAGATGGGACGATGATCCCTCACTCGTGACTTGTCAATACTGAAATCTTTTTCACATAGATAGCAGCGTTTGGCATTTGTAAAATTTATATTATCTTCATCGGTCATTTTTATCTCCGCAATCTTTGAATATATATCAATTACTCGGTCACCGATTAGCTGCAATTCTTTGAAAAAATCCTGAATAGCATTTGGACCTCTACAGATTTTGAATTCTGACAATGAATTGTCATAATGACAGACAAGTTTTAATGCAATTGACACAGCCTCATGTTTTTGTATTTGACGTGTCCAACTGCTTTCCACGGATGGTTGACACGAGTGAACTTTGGTAAGTACAGATTCTATATCTGCATAAATGACATACGGGACAGGAGTACATTTGCTATATGCATTAAATTCGATTGTATCATTTACATCGATTTCGGGCATTGTTACAATCTGTGTTTTTGAACACTTGACCTTATGTTTTTCTAATCCATTTTTAGATGCAAAGTGATTTAAACACGTTTCACAAAATGTGATTTTTCTCTTGCATCGAGTGATCTGTTTGACCAATAGCCTGGATAGATCATTTATTAGACAATAGTGTGATCTATTTCCCTTTGTGACACGTAACAGATTCACATGATGCTCTTTACGTTCAGAAGTTTGATATAACAGAATAATTGATTCGTGATCTATGCCATATACCGTAACTGATATACTTTCATTCTGATTTTCAAATTGTTCTATTTGGTCGAGTGAAACGGAAAAGCTAATCCCTCTAAAATCAAATTCTTGAAACATGTCGCGTTTGGTATATGAACTCACTCGACTTTTGTTATTTTTCACCGGATATTTTGACGCTAACAGACAATATGCAAAACATTTAGTATCTGAATTTCTTATATTAGTTACAACATGTTTGTCTTTTTATGAAATTGGGGAGCTCCATATAGCATCCTGCATTTAACACATCATACTGACAAGCATTTAAAATTAAACTACATATTTGATATAGAGATTTTGAACTGCTTTTCGATTCGAAATTATCGATACATGCAAGTATAGAATCTTTCATTTTATTCTCATACCGTTCAGCAATGTTTGTAGCCTGAATAAATGAATCCATTTTGCTATTGAAATTAAACGTCTCAATTCTTTCATTTTCAGGAGACTGTATTATATATTCGCATATCAATGTACCGTATAATTTAATACCTGATTTACATTGAATCAAATTATTACGAATTTCGTCACAAACCAAGAGTTTACATTCGTCTAGGAATATTGTGTGATCTATTATTTCAACAGTATTTTCAATTTGCTTTGTATAAATTCTGTTTTTGAAAGTTGAATCTATTGCTTTACATGCCAATTCCTGACGGTTTATCTGAGCAGAAATTTTCAGTCGCAGAGGTATCCTCAACACTTTTGTCGAACTCTCTTCTATTCCTCTTTGTGGGAAGGATGTTCTCTTCGGTAGATTCACACTCGATTCGTCTCTTGCCAGCTTTATTTTGAACGGCCTGGATGTGTTCACCTGGAAATATGATATATCAGTAAATTAATTGCTTTTAACACTTTTTATTTGTCTCCAGTGAGCTGTGAACAAGCACTTTTGCTATAGACCCTTTCTTAATAATAATAATAATAATAATAATAATAATAATTAATATTCAAGCTAGTGATGTTATTACTATAATATTAATAATATTACTAATAATCATGGTACTAGCAAAATAATATAATTTTTTGTGGATAATAACTGTTATTTGAGAAAAATATTAGACATATGTATGTATTAAAAATAGTGCTAGCAAAAATATTATTATTTTTATAGATAATGACTGTAATTTCAAATCCTGAAAAAAGAAAATGTTAGTTTATGTTTTAAAAAAAACAAACATTTTGGATATTAAAAAACGTATGTTTAACTGTCGCAGATGATTTTCTGTAAAAAAAGTATTATTATAAATAATAATAATATCAGCAATACTAGTGATAATTTATTGTAATACTGAAAAAATTAATGTGATTATAGCAATAATAACAATACTAAAATCTATTTGTTTCTCTGAAACGATTTCTACAGTTAAAAAGTTATATTTTTTCACCTGCTTTGTTATACTTATGGTAAAGTAAAATACTTCTTTTTATTAATACAATTACTGTCCACGAAAACAAAATCCGTTAAAATACAAGTTTTTTTACCTGTAATTTTTGTGAGTTCAGTATCTGCTTTGTGAGACATCGCACCATCAGGATTTATTGTTTCTGGAAAAAAGAATTCAGTTACTTTAGCAGAATATTAAAATCAGTTTGCTTCCTGCAATCAAGTGTGTAATTAGTGAGTAAATTAATTTTTTCTTATAATGGGAATCAGGAATCATATGTTTTAGAATATTTGTTTTGTTATATCATTTTTTAAATATATTTTTTGAAAATCACATTTTTTTAAAATCAACAACAATTATAATTCTTTTGCAAAAAGTATCATATGAAAAATATTGATATTGTTCTTCATATAGAAGGAATCAAATATATGACTTTTTGCAAGTTAGAACAAAATAACCGATGCTGTATGATTGTAAATTAAAATACTAATCCCCACCCCCTCCAGAGATATATTTTTTAGCTGTACCTGTAAAAAAGTGATGTTATGTCTTTTGAATCCTCCACTCAATGTATCCTGTCCTTTGTATATCATCTGAAATCCTCCGGCGTTGATGGCGGCCTTCTGCTCGTCGGACATCCTGCTAAAACGGTCAGGGAGAAATACTTGATATTCTTCCATAGATAGCACCACCTCTGGTCCATATTTGGTTTTTATCGTCTTTAACGATTTTATGTTGTGGGCAATTTCTTGTTCCATGTCAGCCAATGCCTTTGTAGGTAGAATTTTTGTTCCAGCAACTATGTCATTTAACACTGCTACGACTCGTGCCACTGAAAACAGATTAATTCATGCAGCTTGTATACTTTTCTGATTAAATTATGCAGTTTTTATTACTGAAATACAGATCCAGTATTGACATTAAACATGTTTATATTACTGAAAAGAAATTTATGCAATTGTATTAAGTTAAACTTATAACTTACCCTTAATTCTGTCTGTAGTACGTTTCTCCTGCTGTGACATGTCGTAAGCTGCACTGCTTTGCTATTCTCCACGCTTTTTATAATGTCGGAGACTGATTACCTAGTTTCATCTTCCTCCCACCGTCACACACACCCCTTCCCCCCTCCCACACAATTCCTTCTCACATTATTCAATACATTATAAGTTCGCTGTTTTTGAAGACTAAAGATTTTAAATATTAACACTAACTTATATAGCATCTTTTTGTCATTCAAAATTTGTTGGTGGGAGACATACACATGCTGCGCACGCATATGTTTCGTGATTGGTTAAATTTAACGGCACCGTTTAACCTTTTTACCATATGGCGGGGGCAGAATCTTCTCCTAGTCAGCTGTGTATGTAGGTTTATTTATTTATTTATTTTCCAATTGCCCCGTTAGCCGGAAGTCTAACTTTATGCGTTAGGATACTAAGGTCAGGACTTTTTTCGTTTTAAATTACCTTCATGACACTTACCATGCATTCCTTGCCGGAAGACTTTACCTTCATGGTCAAGAGACGTTATTTTCTCTCTCTCTCTCTCTCTCTCTCTCTCTCTTTAATTGTGTTATACTCAACAAGCGTACGGTATTTTAACATTTTTTTTTCAATATTTTTATTTATGCATCTCCTATTTTCTCCCCTACCTACACGCTTCTTCTTTTTTGATCCATTCCCACTTCTGAATTTAAATCACGCCCGCGCCCGCCCCGTCACGTGACGTCATAGTACAATCTCTGCAATATACCGTCGTCTTACAAATTTGAGGGCTTAAAATCATATATTTGCATGAGCCAATCCCCTTATTTTATACATACTTATATGCTTATCTTTCGAGATTTTGAGTTACCTTTATGTAGTTCTCCGAGGTACGTTTTCAGAAAATGTTCTAGTTCTATTTGAGTTATTTATTGCGGTTCTCTTTCCGCAGCCATTTTTTTGGTCTTCTCCTTTGTATACTGATAAGCCAAACAATGAGCGCAGTCCGACGCTATTTTTCAGTAATAAATCAAATCAAAGCCCAGGTCTCGTTGACAGTTCCTTATTCCTCTCTTTATTAAACAAGACGGGTAAATAAAAGGAAAACTGCAGGTCTGACTTCCTTTATCCTCGGGAGGAAAAATATCACGTTCTGCAAACACTAGGTGTTCGTTCATTTAAACAAGACAGACGACATGAAATGTTGAAAGAAATATTACCCGATATAGGTGATGTCACTTTGTTCCTAGAGATAGTTAACTTCCACTTGTAGAAGGAAAGAAAAAGAGAATGCAAATATAACGAGAACACCGTTAAGCTATTTTTAATTCTCTTAGTTCTCTCACTGAGTGGCACTGTCAAACGTTCATAACACCAAAGAGTGCAACATTTCACGATATTTACTATATATACCAGGTGGTCTAACTGCTCCTGCGGTGCCAAAAGAATTAAAAGCGGGCGTTAAAAACTATAAAAAAGTCTGATGTGTTCCTTTCACATAACTTTCTTTACAGCTCTGTAAAAATTATTGTTAAAAAGCTTATTCTTCCATCTACATCATGTTAATCGAGATAAACATTAGCAGAATTTGTCCTTATTACTTGGTCGCTTATAAGTAGAAGGGGCAAAAAATCTAATATGTTTCATTCACATGATATCCTCTAGCCTTTCGGCAAACAAACCTTTTATTCATAGGATTAATCCGTCATCTACATCATGCTAATCAAGATAAACGTAAGCAGAATTAGGCTTATTACTAGCTTCCTTAAAAGTAGAAGGGAAATAAGAAAATCCACAGGCTAAAAAAATAATCTCGTCCTTTAAACGTTGGTCGCTATGTGAAACAATTGGAATTCCATTCCCTTTGCTTGCCAGGAGTAAACATACGAGAAACGAGAAGAAAGATGTCTTCCCGATTGAGAAAAGTGTAAGTGGCTTAAAATTGAAACCAAGGAATATCTCGAAAAGGTTAACTATACAAAAAAAATGTATATGGCATAAATTGATTGTTTTGATGAGATGTACATGTTTTGCATATCTCGTACGATTTGCCGGTTATACAAAGGATATCCAGAATGATAAGGTCTTCAAAGGCTATTTCCAGTAAATCCAAGATATACATTTCGTGTCGTGAAAATATCTTAAACATAAGGTACGTAGTTCAAAATAATTAGAGCCATTTATGAGAAAATCAAAATTTTCGAGAAATGTTCCATGTGAACGGTAGTTAGGGGTGCAGATTTTCTTGAAAATCTTTGTGTCGCATCCTTAGAAGATATTGAACTTAAATATCAAGTTTGGTATTTAACGGACTTCCCGTTTTTTGAGCTATGCTGACCACAGACACACACACACAAGGACATTTATCTAAAAATATGTTTTTGGATTCAGGGCGTCTCAAAACATGTATTTCCGGTGAGATATCGGTATAGAATTTTTGGGTGCCATACAATACCTTCTCTATACAATGTGTACATAGTACGTATAGAGAATGTAAAAACTGCCCCCGTATCTGGCCGGTGTAATTAATCCTTCGTGGGTTAGAAGAACTGCAGAGCTCAAGAGGCTATTTCCAGTTAAAACTGGCCTCCCCGGTAGCCGTGGTCGTTGGCAAGTTTGGCGTTGAAGTTATGTCGCGAAAGGGTCGCGGGTTCGAATTCCGCTATAGGCAAGGACGTTTTGTGCTGTATGACATTCTATTCTGCTGATAGCCAAGTATGTTACGGCCTGAAGAATTTGAAGTGGCTTTCTCTAGTTTATATATTTATCTGCTCTGACTGTTCTTACAAAAAAAAGTATTCTTTTATCTATATAAACTTTTCCAGAGAGCTTCCTGATATGTACTTCCTTATGTGCTTTCTTATAAGTAAAAGGAAAATAATGTAATACATCAGGCTAAGGCTGCACTGACATCCTTTAAAAACTAACGCTATACGATTGCCATTGAAATTTAGTTCTCCGTTCTTGACCAGGATTAAAACCAAAGAGAAGTGGAACGGGGAAGGACTTCCGTTTGAGAGAAAAATAAGTATTTTAAAAATGAAAGCATTAACAGCGAATATCTCTGAGATGGTTAGGTGTACAAAGCAAGCTGTATATGAAATAAAATGTGTGCTTTAACGAGATGTACATTTAGTGTGGTAAGGTGTTTCTCTCTTACGGTTTACCAGCTGTACAAAAGTCGTCCAGAATGAAGAGGACTTCAGAGGTTATTCCCAGAAATTCAGGATATACATCTTATTTGCCATGTAAGCATCTTTAATATACTTTTTTTTTTTTAATAAAAATCGTTAGGGCCACGTTTAAGAAAATCGAAAGTTTCGAAAAATTGTTCCATGTAAAGCTTACCTTTGGGGTGGATGATGTTTCTGAAAATGTTGGAGTCGCATTCTTAAAAGGTGCTGAGCTTAAAATACCAAGTTTGATATTTGAACTTTTTTTAAAGCTTAACGTGCTTTATCTTATTGGACATATCGGACGATGAATGAAATTGGTGAAAAGATGTTCAAATGATCTCGGCATCCATGTAGCTTAAAGTTACTCAACATTCGTCTTCCCAGGATAAGGGAAAACCCCGAAAAAAACCCTTATCCACGTAACTCACCCTAAGCCAGATTCGAACTCCGACTGTTGAATATGAGGCAGACACGCTACCACCACACTACCCAGGTGGGCTTAAGCGACTTATCGGTTTAGAATAATGTTGTCCAAGCACTCTGACTTTAATTAAAAATGCTATTCTTTTAAAATCAGGTATCCCCAAAACATGTATTTCCGGTGAAACTCAGCATCGAGATTTTTTTCTGGAATACAATAGGTACCTTAGCTTCTTACTGTGTACATTGAACGTGCGAACTAGAAAAAGTAAAAATAAAATAAAAACCGATTAAACCCGGTCAGTGAGGAACTGGAATGAGCGGCTTTCGTTTTACCCTTCTCAGTGAGCACGACCCGTTCACCACCTTCGAGAGAAGGCTAACTTCACTGCCGCCGGTTCCCCATTAACCGGATAAACGTCGAGTTCTGCTACTCTTTTAGCGCATAAATGGTATCGGTAATATTAAATGCGGGGCATTTGGATCACTTGGCACTATCATTGGAAATAATTACAAAGTTTTTTTTAGGAATATTGTTAGATGTGGCGTCACTAAGACAGTGTAGCTATATTGTTGGCTACTATAGCAGTCGAAAAATACTGTTAACAGTGGTGGTGGTGGTGGTGGTACATTTATTGCCAAACAAGTACTATCTTTTAGGGGCAATGTAGTGTCAGTGATCTTGAAGATGCAGACAAGGAGCTGATAAAGACAGCAGAGACAAAGATACACTAAGAGTACTACCTAAAGATTGTAGGTAATAATGAGAAAATCCGTGCTACGGTAACAAAAACGGTTTATTTTGCCGGTGTCTAACTCGTAATACTAAATGAAACATTTGCACATTCAATAATAAGCTCTTTTTGTTATTTAACATCTGACGGTTTTTAAAGGAATCGGAACACTGTGTGCTTGGTCAAAGATAAGGTTAAATCATGTTATAATATTGTAACAAATGTCTTTATTGACTCAAAAAATACTTACAAATAAAGTCTTTAACTCACTGCTGCAAATGGTTCCCTCGACGTTAGCCAATTGGCAGTTTATAACTACACGCCGTCCATGGCTCGCGCTCCACACCGCGATAAATTTCCAGTCACACACGACTCACTGTAATTCACAACACACAGTAATTTCACTGCAATTTTTCCTATTTTTATAGCGAGAAAATGACGTCACTATGTTTACAGAAACTTCTCGAAGGTAGTAGAAACCGAAGCTAGAAATAATCATAAAGTGAATGTGCTAGGTACTGAAGTCTCCGTTGTTTATCATCAAAATTCAATATCTCCCAATCCACCTGCCGCGGCATACCAGAGCCAACACGAGAAAGGTCAATGACATTGAGTTTCAGATGATACGATTGGCCCCTGAAGCTAAATCCTAATGATCCTGAAAAGCTAAAACCTCACCAACCTTGTGGACTTCACTCCCTCTATTAGGCTATCACCCGGTGTTCAGAGGGAATTTTGAAGACATTTCAATAGAGCATGTGAGTTTATTCTGATATACGTTTCAACTGAATGAATGCGCTTCGGTATAGATCAACGCTCCATCGCAACTGACATGGTAACAGTGCACTGTCAGACCATAACCATACATGTTAACTGTGTTATGAGCTTAATAACAAATATTAAATCGTCAGTTAACTATGCTACATGAAATTCCATGTCATTAAATACGTATTTGACAGTAAAATGGTCCCATTTATTTAAAATCCAGCAAGTATAGCAATTGAAACCAATGATAAGGAATATCTCTGAAATGGTTAGCTTCATAACAAAAATGTATGACATAAGTTGTGTGTCTCGTAGACAGCTACATTTTTTGTGTAGTGAGTTTTTGTCTATTTCTTACGGTGTAACAGTTATGCAAAAGTCATCCAGAATGAAGTGGATTTCCGAGTTTTGTCCTGAAAGGTTCAAGATATACAGTTTATTTGTCATGTAAATAGGTTTAATATACGGTAATTTACTCAAAATCTTTAGAGACATTTTTCAGTAGATCAACACTTTCGAAAAAGCTTCCACATAAAATGTAGTTTGGGCTGGGTGGATTTCCTTGAACTTAAATACCGAGGTTGGTATTTAACGCACTTTTCGTTTTTTAGTTATGCTAAAAACAGACACACATAGACTGAATCAGCTCAAACAGGTACCTTCTTATAAAAATGCCTTCTTTGAATTTAGGGTGCACAAAAACATGCAGTTTTGGTGAAATGTCAGACACCTCCGAAACTGTACTTGTGAATACAGCTCCTAAATGAAGGGAGGGCTAAGATATAACGTTAAGGTCCATTCACCCCTTTCCTGAAACGTGCATTTTGGACTGTCTCTCGTAATCAAATGGCAGCTCTAAATCATAAATAAGAATCAACGGAAACGAGTATGCACATTTAAGGATGAATGGGGGGGGGGGAGGATATTTGTATACTGCTTCTGACGAAAATGTAAGGTGCCTAATTTGTTCCAAGAGTTTACGGGACATATAAGGCTAATATAAAATGACTTTAGTACTTGAATATTACAGGCAAGAAATTTGGACAAAATATATCAAGCGTAAAAACTTTATTATTATTATAATTGTTATTATTATTATAATTATTATTGTTGGTGGTGATGGTGGTGGGGGCAGCGGCGGTGACGGTGGCTGTGGTGGCGGCGTGGCGGTAGTGGTCGTCTACTATAATGATAATCAATATTATCAACGTTATCATTAAGTTCAATGTACGAGAATAACTTAATAAATTCATCGAGTTTTAAACATGCTTTAGAAGGTATTGTAAATGGAAGCTTAATGTTTTCTTAGGGACGTAGAAATGTAATGGTGGATAAAGGTGTTTAACTGATGCTCGTATTATAGGAGTGGGGTGGAAGCGGCCTTGGGCGTGTTTTCTCCGGGTCTTCCGGTTTCCTCCACCATTTATTGCATCAATTGCTCCATCACTTTTCCAATCATCAATTTCGCTTATATTTCATATTCTCCACTTCCTCGCGTTCATGCCTGGCTCCGGGCCGACCCCTTGTACAAATCTATATGGGCAATTAAAACGAGTCGTATATGACAAGAGCAGTAGATTTGGCTGCTCTTCTCTGTGACCTATGGCAGGTGCGACTCTGAACACTACCGCCCCCTGTATTTTGTATTGTGTTACAGTATCTCTGGTGACGTAGACATTGAAAACCCCTGATGTAAGGTAGAGCGTGCAGGAATCGAAAGTATGCCATTGCCATGGTCACAGACCACAAGATTCCGAAGCCCGCACCATCACATACGAAGAGCGAATGGATTTAAGCGGACCACTGGGCAAAAATGATTGAAATTATCATTTTTTACTTTCTCTATACGTACCAAGTACATAGTGTGTGGAGAAAGTATTCTAATACACCCAAAAATTCGATACCGAGATTTCACCGGAAATACATGTATTGGGTCCCCTTGAATCCAATAAAAGCGTTTCCTGAAAAAAGACCATGTGTGTGCGTATGTGTGTGTACGTGTCTGTGGACAGCATAGCAACAAAAAGACAGTTAAATACCAAACTTGGTATTTAAGTTTGGTATCTTGCAAGGATGCGACACGGAGATTTTCAAGAAAACCCCCCACTCCCAACTACCCTTTACATGGAACCTCTTTCGAAAATTTTCATTTTCTCAAAAATGGCTAACAATTTTGATCAAAATATCGTATATTAACGATATTTACCTGACAAATAATATGTGTATCTTGAATTTTCCGGGAATAGCCTCTGGGTGACTTTTACGAAATATTGCATAACTACTGAACCGTAAGAGATGTACAAAACTTACCACACAAAAAATGTAGAGCACATTAAAACATACAATTTATGTTTATATATATTTTCGTGGGGATGATCTTTTTTGAGATATTCCTTGTTTTTTGGTTTCAGCTTTAAAAAACTTATACTTTTCTCATACAGGAATTTGTCAACTCGTGTCCATACAAACAAAGGAACTTCAGTCACAGAGCAATCAGCTTTCGACTATCACTTCAACCTATGGTACTCCCTTAATTATTTTCTACTTACAAGGAAGCAAGTAATAAGACTCTATTAGCATGAAGTAAATAGAAGCATTAGCTTCTTAACAACAATATGTTGCAGAGATGTAGGGAAGGTCATGTGAATGGAATACGCCAGATTTTTGTTAAAGTATTCTCCAGTTTTTTCTGAAGAATTTATGATGTACACGATGTCTGACGGTAATTTTAAGTGTGAGAAATATAATAAGTCAGCAAAGTTTTAGTTAAAGTTACTTTTACTTTTATACTTCGTTTACCAAAATCTATATGCCTTGTACAAAAGTGACTTTTTCTCTAAAACTATGAAACATACAACCGTCAACACTAAACCAGTTCCTTTAGATTATTAGATCAAGATTTTAAGATAATCGCTTTAAACTGTATTGGATTAATAAACACTTACAGGGTGATTAATTACATGTTTTTTGAAAAAGAACCGGTAATGGAAACAATTATAATTTAGGAACTACGGTTTATTTTTAAAACTTCCCATGCCTAAGTGCGTAGCAGGCATATTTTAAGTGCTGTTAAAGTTTAATTGTGAAATATTATATGGTTCCAGAGAGTAAAAGATGCCTGAATTTCATGATTTTACATTGGCGGTATATAGTGGGTCACCCCTAAGAACTTTTCCGTCGTAAATAGAAAATACCGAACATGCTACAAGTGTCAAGTGCAACATTCTCGGTTAAGAGGACTGCGAAAAATGCTTTAATTTTTCAAAATAATTTTTTCGTCTTCTGTTGATTATTTGTAATTTTGCCTGATAGTTTTATTGCTGAAATCGAGCTGCAAATGTAATAAATAAGCATTGTCTACAGTGTCTAATCTGCGTACCCTCCCTGTATTTGTAACACTATACCCCCTAGGACTTACAAGCCAGTGCCTAGGGGTCAGAAGCCTGTCGGGGAGCCAACGGCACAGAATTGAGAACATGTCGGCTCGTAGCCAGGCATGTACACAAGAAAGTGGATGATATAAACTTTAAGCGAAATTGATGATTGGAATGGTGACGATGGAGCAGTTGGTGGAATGACTGGTGGGGGAAACCAGAGGACCGGGAGAAAACCCGCCCATACGCCGCTTCGTCCACTACGAATCCCGCATTCGGGCGCTTGGGATGGAAGGCAAGCGGTCTAACCACTCACACACGACGCCGCCATTTACGTATCTGTAGCCCGTAAATTATGGTAACGCCCCCTTTCACTTTCTTAGTGTTTAATTTTACAACCAGAACTTCTGAGATTCTAGACATGAACTCACCCAAACCAGCAAGAGGAGGAAATGTTGGCCTATCTATTGGTGCTACTGTTACTCGGCCGTTCCTACACCAGGATGATCTGTCTATGGAGCTTGTAACTTCTAATTCAACTAAATGTAAGCTTATTTTGTTGTTAAAGTTTAAACTCATTTTCACAGCTTTATTATTTTCTCTTTCTCTACACGTGCTATGTGCATTGTGTATAGAGAATATATTAAATTGCACCAAAAACTTCGACACGGAGATTTCACCGGAAATACATGATTTGGTACCCCCTGAATACAAAAAATATCATTTTTAGAAAAATGGTGTGTGTCTGTCTGTGTGTATGCGTATGGCTGTGGGAAGTATAACTCAAAAACAAGTCCGTAAGATACCAAACTTGATATTTAAGTTCAGTATCTGCCAAGGATGCGACACGAAGGCTGTCAAGAAAATCCCTCCACGATTTTGATTAACATCTCTTACATATATGACAAATAAAATGCATATCTTGATTTTTATGAAAAAAGCGTCTAAAGCATCTTTATTCTTGATTTTTTTTAAATTTTGCAGAATTAGTAAACCGTAAGCGATAGACAAAGCTTTACTGCACAAATAATTTAGAGCTCATTACAACACATAATATACATCATTTGTTTCCACTGGATTTGACAGTTATCGGAATATTCAGTGTTATTGGTTTAAGTTTTAAAATACTTAAAGTTTTCTCATACGGGAACCTGCAACTATTTCAGTCCCTGAGCAACCACATTTTAAAACATGTGTCTGTTGGTTTAGCCTAGTGTAACCACTTATTTCTCTCCTACTTACAAGGAACTAATAATAAGACCGTTTCTGCTTATGTTTATTTATGCATAGAAGAATAAGCTTATTAACAATAATTTGTTACAGACAAGTAGAGAAAGTCATGTGAACTGAACACATTCATCTGCTGCATGCTAACAGAAACATTCTTATTACTTAGTTCCTTGTAAGTGGAAGGGGAATACGCTAGCCTAAACCGCCAATCAAATGTTTTAAAATGTGGTTGCTATGGGGTTAAGATCCGTTTCTTTGCGTGTCCAGGAGCTGACAAGTTCGCATATGAGAAATGTTTAAGTAATTTAAAATTGAAAACAATAACAAAGAATATTTCGAAGACGGTGAACTGCAGGAAAAAAAAAACCCATTCAGAATAAAGAGGTTTTCAGAGGTTATTCCCAGAAAGTTCAAGATATACCCTTAAATATAAAATATTTTAAGCAGAATCGTTAGAGGTATTCTTGAGAAAACAAAATTTTTCGAAACTTTTTCCATGTAATGGGTAGTTGTGAGTGGGGGATATTCTTGAAAATCTTCATGCCGTATCCTTGGATGATACCGAACTTAAGTTTAGTATTTAACGGACCTTTCGTTTTTGAACTGTGCTGCCAATAAACATACACACACGGACATTTATCTAAAAATGCTTTTTTTGGATGCAGGTGTCCCAAAACATGTATTTCTGTTGCAGCCTCGGTATCGAATTTTAGGAGCACTAAAATACCTTCTTTATACACTATGTACATATATAGTACTGTAGAGAAAGTAAAAAGGATGAACAACTTTTCATAATGGAGTCTTTGCACACAGCGTATAAACTATACAGAACTCAAACCACCACAATCAGCTGAGAAAATCTCATTTGCCTATGATGTGACTTAGCATAGTTCTCATTTGATCATTTGTTGTATAATGACAGCAGCGTCGATTAGCTCTATGTATGTGACCTAGTTAATCAATGTGTGGGTATGAATTTAGAGACATTACTGGATTCATTTAATATGCCGCAGATATTTGAAGAAACATTAATATGCATCACGTTTGCAAAACAAACAGAGACATGTTTGTGGCGTAATTAGCATTTACGTTGTGGCATATTGCAAAGCAGAAATGATAGCAAACCTTTATATTACGTTGAATGCCCCAAGCAAATTTGGGGCAAAACGGTGCTTTTGTAAAGCAAGAGGTTCGTAAGTCTAAGCCGTACAGGTGTGATAAACAAATAACGGGAATGTTTGTTTTTCTTAAACAATATTTATTTGTGCATCTACATCTATTTTGTGCCCTTCAAAATAAACACCCTCAGATATAATACACTTGTGTCAGCACTTTTTCCAGTCTTGGAAGCAACTGTGATACTCACTTTTCCTTATGGTTTTCAGCTACTTCAGCGATTATGTTTTTAGCTCACCAATAGTGGTTAAAGAACGTTCTTTTATGTTCTCTTCAGCATCGGGAATAGAAAGAAGTCGCAGGGGGCCATGTCCGGCGGAAAAGGTGGCTGTGACAAGATAATGTTTCTGGTTTTTGCCAAGAGATCGCCTCCTTAGCGCGGTGGTAGCACAGATGCTTGCCAAGCGGGAGGCCTGGGTTCGATTCCCAGTACCGGCTTGGAGATTCTTCCCCCGCTGGGAGACCTGGACCGGGGTGCACTCAGCCTCGTGAGGTCCCTGGGTAGCCAGTTGAGGAGCTACTTGAAGGAGAAGTAGCAGCTCCAGGTCATGAATACCGCATTAACTGGCCGGGGGGGTTCGAAGCGCTGACCACGTCTCACCCCGAATACTGCAGCTGCCGGATGGTAGGCCAAGGCTCTTTAGTGAACTGTATTATGGAGTTATTTTTTGGCCAAAAAATCGTTGAAGTGTGAGCAGGAGCACTATCCAAGAGTGGTTTTGTGCAAATGCTGATCGTTTTGCTTCAGATCACTTCATGCAAACGGCGCATGACTTCTAGGTAGTATTCATTATTTACTGTATAACTATGTGGCAGAATAATTTCTTTTAAATTTCCACATTGTCGTCAGTAATTGATGTATTAGGACGTCCAGGGGATCGTTGTGTTCAGAATCTTCTCAAGCCCCTTTGAAACGTCGATACCACTCGAAACTCCTTGTCTTACTTATAGTATATTTGTCAAAGACCACAGCCAACATTTCGAATACTTTGCTCCATTTGCAAGCAAAATTTAATGTAAATTTGCTGAGCCTTCGAAAGCACGTATAACCCTTTTAAATGCAAAAAATAAGCTATTTAAAACAACTGAAAAGGCAACATACATCAGGAACATGTGTAGCTACAAAATCTATTGTATAAAGCCCGCGAAATTAAAAGATTTTCGTCATTTTTGATCACACCTCGTATACCTTTAAGAGAGGAATTTAATGCCGAAAAGTTTTCAAAAGTGCTTTTATGTAGTTTTGTTATTGAAAATTCCACCTACATAGTTTAATTCAACAATGGAATGGTTTGCTTTACAAATTGATGCTAGTGTTAAAGGGAGATGTAGATTGAAGATTAAAAAAATTTACAATGTTCAAAAAATGTTTCAAGTTGAAGTATACACTTAAGAGAACATCTTCACAAAAGTTCAGGGTCAATTTATTACTTAAAATGGGTTTTAAAGTTTAAATAGCTACGGCCTACACACTGCCACACGCCCATTTGACTGCAATATTTTCCGAGTATTGTGCGTTACTTATTATTACCTTCTCTAGCGCGTATGTACAATATACATAGTAGATAGAAGTTATTGTACTCCACCTCAAAATTTCAAATCGAGATTTCACTGGAAATATATGTTTTGATGCTCCCTGAGTAAAAATAAATTGACAGTGCATGCGTGTGTCAGTCAACAACGCAACTCAAAAACGAAAAGTCAGTTAGACACCAAACTTGATATTTAAGTTGGGTATCTCCAAGGATTTGAAACGAAGATTTAAAAAAAATCCCCCTTCCCAAACTACCCTTTACATGAAACATTTTGATTTTACTCAAATGACTTTAACGATTTGATTAAAATACCGTATTAGAGATATTATATAACATACATAATGTATAGTTGAATTTCCTGGGAATAGCCTCCGAAGTCCTCCTCATTCTGGATGACTTTTGTTTAACTGCTAAATTGTAAGAGATAGACAAATACTTACCATACAAAAATATACTACATCTCATCAAAACACACAATTTATGTCACAAACATTTTTAGAGAGTTAACCGCTTCCGAGATATTCGTTGCTATTGGCTTCAATTTTAAAATACTTACACTTTTCTGAAATAGTTCCTTAAGGAACTAAGCAATAAGACAAATTTGCTAGTGCTTATTGCGAATAGCATGCTGTAGATAAAAGTTTGTTTTTAAGAAAACCTTGTTTGTGAAACAGCTACAGGAAGTCATGTGAATGGAACATATCAGATTTTTTTTCGTATGTCTGTTCAGACTGCAGTGATGATTTCTCGTTGTATTTAAGGACTGTAAGAGGATATAGAAAAATTGTTTATGGTTATCTAAACATGCTTAATAATGGGTGCGTATGGTTAAACGAAATCGAATACTCGTGTTATATTGTCACGTATGTGATTGACGAGTATCTTTAAATTAGATTATTGTCTGTTTCAAGTCACATTATTTTAAATGCAAATGTCACAACCTACCAGTGAGGCATGATTAAGGCTTCTTTTAAATGTTATAATAAGAACTTATACCCTCACCATATGCCATGAGCGTGGCTGATGACTCAAAGGAAAAGCGTAGCTACCAGATGTTGATGTTCTAGATGGAAGATTTTTTTTGGTAGTATTTAACGCCCGCTTTAACTACTTATGGCACCGCAGGTGGTGACACTGACGATACATGAATGAAGATGGAGCACCGGTGGAATGAGATGGGGGGAAACCGAAGAACCCAGAGAAAACCCGCCCCAGCGCCGCTTTGTCCACCACAAATCTCACATGCGGTCGCTTGGCTAGATGGTAGAGCTTTAAATAATAATACAAAGGGAATTCTGATAATATAAATATATTGGCAAATAGCGAGAGGAAAATATACCTTACAATGAACAGTAAGACATATTACAGTGAACAAGACGTAAGCGTGTCAGGCTTTCCATGTCGAGCGAGAACTAAGTCAGAATACCAAAGTTACAGCAAAATAGTTACTATATAATAAAAGGTTTGCCCGACTGGGTAGTGTGGTGGTAGCGTGTCTGCCTCGCATTCAAAAGGTCGTGAGTTCGAATCTCGCTTAGAGTGAGTTACCCGGATAAGGGTTTTCTCGGGGTTTTCCCTTTTCATGAGAAGACGAATGTCGAGTAACTTTAAGCTCCATGGACCCCGAGATCATTTGAGCATCATTTTACAATTTCATTCATCGTCCGATATGACCAACCAGGTTAAAGGCCGTTAAACTAAAAAAAAGGTTCCTACCTTTTAAGCTGGTTAGCTTGACGAGAAGAAAGATTTGCGTCGGTATGGTAGCCAGTGACCGCCTCTGTCAAGTACTGAGTGTAAAAAGCGCCCGGAATTCAAGATTCCAGAGAGTTTTATACTAGACAATTGTCTCTAGGGGATTCTTGAGATTCTGCGCCCAAAGGCTCTTAATAAATCCACCAATCAAAATACAGGGCTTCCCACATGACGTGCTTCCAGCTAAAGTCTATCCTACCTTACAAAACGTCACGTAAGTTCCAGGAAGTGGTTGAAAGTCCACGCAAGCTCATTAGTTGCAAAGTGTGGTAAAATATTCCATTATTCAGAGGAAGGCACATCCGGTGATAACAGCAAAGAAAACCAAAAAGCATCCTTTTATTCAACCAAAGAGTCTGGTTGATAAGAATTACTGAAAGTTATAAGAATATACTAAACGGAATTCTAAGACATTTAAAATAATGTGTCTTTTTTTTTGTTTTTAAATACAGTACTGGAGTCTGATCGGGACTCCGACACTGCATACCCTACTTTTTATTTACCTAATTTGATTACTGTGATTACCGTATGATTACTGAATTTCTGTTTTTTACTTTTTACACACACACATACACAAACCCACGATCCTCTGCGCCGCGAAACACCAAAGCGAGACGCTTTAGCGAGCGCGGCCATGGGGACCGGTGTCTTAAAACAGACAATAATCTAATTTAAAAATACTCGTCAGTCACATACGTGACAATATCTGTGTTTCCTGTCCTATTCAATATTAAGCCACTATCAGGCACACAAACATGTATGATTGCCCCTATGGGTAGTTCAAATTTGTTCAGTACCTGACGTTTTCATCGTAATTAATTTTATTTGAACATCGGCGAGAGCCTCCGCGAATGTATTTTGTTGGTAGTATTAATCGCTCCTCCTAATATTCTGTTCTGTTACAAAGAAAGATTGTATGCTCTACAACGAGCAGATCTCTACACTCAATGGCAACAAATAGGCAAAGAAAAATGAACGAAGGGAATATAAACCAAATAGAACTAAAAAGGTTGTTCCGTGTCGTTCGGGAAACTTATTTACACGCCCATTCAGATGCAGTAAAAAGTTGAACCTATTAGTGAAGAAATATTTAATGTTTTTTTTTTAGTGCTTGGCAGATTTAAATAAATAAAACCTCTATTTAATTAATTTTAAATATTAAAAGGAGGTATATCAAAATAAGAACCCCAGTAACCTAGTCGTCAGATGTTCTTTCTCTCTCTCTCTCTCTCTCTCTCTCTCTCTCTCTCCCTCCCCCTCTCTCTAGCGCAATGTTCAACGTACATAGTAGATAGAGTTGCTATTGTATTCCACTCAAAACTTCGATACTAGGAGTTCACCGGAAATTATGTTTTGAGACCCTACGAATCCAAAAATACTTTTAGAAAAAGGCCAATGTGTTTGCGTGTTGTGTGTATGTGGAGAGCATAACTCAAAGCTTAAAAGCTCATTATATACCAAACTTGGTATTTAAGTTAAGTAACTTCCAAGGATGCCGGTCCTCATGGCCGCACTCGCCAAGGCGTCCCGCTTTGGTGCTTCGTAACGCTGGGGATCGTGGGTTCGAGTCCCGCCTTGGGCATGGGTGTTATATGTTTGTGTATATGTGTGTGTTGTAAAAGTAAGAAAACAGTAATAATATGGCAAAACAAGGTAAAAAAAAGTAAATAAAAGTAGGGTATACAGTGCCGGAGTCCAGATCAGACACCGGCACTGTATTAAAAAAAAAAAAAAAAAAAAAGGATGCGACATAAGCATTTTCAAGAAAATCGAAAGTTTTGAATTTCTCAAAAATAGCTCCAAATATTTTGATTAAAATGCGGTATATTAAACATATTTACATAAAAATACAGTTTATATCTTGAATTTCCCGGAGAAGCCTCTAAAGTCCTCTTCATTCTAAATGACTTTTGCATGACTGGTAAACCCTAAGAGATAGACCAATACTTACTACACAAAACATGTAGATCTGGTCAAAACACACAATTTCTGTTGTTTATATTTGTTGTAGAGCTAGCCATTTCTCAGATGTTCCTTCTTATTGATTTGAATTTTAAAATACTTATGTTTTTCTCAAAAAAAAGTCGTCCGTGTTTCTTTTGTTTTAATCCGGGCCATGCAAACAAGCGAATTTAATTAACAATCACATAGCGACAGCTTTTAAAGCATTTAACTATCGATTTAGCGTAAAGTGTTCTCTTATTTACCTTCCAAGAAACGGAAGTAATAAGACCATTCTGCCATTGCTTATCTCGGTTAGAATGGGGTAGAAAAAATAATACTCTTTTGTAAGTAGTTTGTAGAACAGGTAAAAGTATTCATGTGAAGATCAATGGAGCGAGAACACGTGTTTCCAAACTAGCTTTCCCTGCCATTTATGGGTTTTGGAATACTCTAGGCCGAGTTAATAATTTGGTTAAGATAATAATGTGGTGCACCAGGAGCTTAGTGTCAATGATCTTATGGGAACATATGACAATCATCTATACCTAGTGCTAGAAGAAGATGTAAATTTGGACTTAAAATAATATTAAAATTAAACTCATCTAAAGATATAAATACGTTTCCTTAACTTATTTCGTGGATTATTTACTTGCATTTGTCTTTCAATTAAAATAACATAGTGTAGCATAATAGCAAATCATAATATTAGAAAAGCCATGCAAGTGACCTCATACCTTGGGGCAGTATACGGTATCACCAAATTAAACGGCAACGCACTTATTGGTACTTGGGTCTCGGGCGCACGCCACTCGCCAGCTGAGATTGTATTTCCTGCTAATGCGTCACACAGAGCATAACTTTCTGAATCACGCCACATGTATGATAAACAAAGTCAGTAGAGAACTCGAGAATGTTCTTTGGTGGCTTTAGTCGTGTGTTAGTGTAGTCATTGTACAATATTCTACAAAACAAAGATTTTTTTTCATTTGTTGCAACTTTATAAAACACGAATCCCCCTAACAGAAGTGCAGCTCATAAATTAATCAAGAAAAAGTCATATTTTAACAGACGAATAGATTGAGGATATTGGTGCATGATTAGAACCTCTGCCAGAAACGTTCGTGTCGAAGTTAGCGATTTTCAGTTGTGGGCAGTTTGAAAGTGAGTGTGTATAAATCTAATCCCCCAACATTACAAGAACTACATAACTATATATATATATATATATATATATATATATATATATATATATATAAAGGAATAACCAATATATTCAAAGAAGAACTGAAACATGTTTTTAATATTCTGTTAAGCCGATGCAATGTCTGTATTTGAACCAAAGGAAAACATTTCCAACATCTTCTTTGAAAAGGTAATCAATCTAAGGGACACGTATTGTAAGTTGTAAAATAAAAGGTTCTAGTTGACCTCGTGCATTCGTCCTATTCGTTTTGGCTGCATAAGACGGTAGGAGTGGATAAAAGCTATCGGAAGGGAAGCGGCACGCGACCGCGACCCAGGTGCCGTTAAAAGCGTGGCCGCTTAATCTGATGAACCTGTAATTATAACTCACAAATCATATTAAACATTTTATAATTACTACAAAAGAGAATACATATGTGTATATTGCTGTAGCGTGCTGTTTTAGAACTGAAGAAGTGTTTAGAATAAAAAAGTATATATATAATACTTTTCAGGATTTAGACAAAGCTGTTTTTGCTGTGGCTTAAAATTGCTAAAATGAGTTATTCCTACGTTACGCGACCGCCTTAAATGACCATTTTATCTCGGAACGCATTCCAGATAACTATTTAACATTTTGAATGACAAGAAGAACAATTGTGGTTACTAAGCTTTTTTTTTTTTTTTTCAAAATCCTTGATAATATGTTTCAATAAAATATGGCATAAATAACAAAATAATCATCTTTCTTAATAAGTATATGCATTGTATAGCAATAGATCAGTAAATTAGAAAGCATGCTAAGCTGCATATGCTGCACGGAACTTGGCTGATTCAGTGCGTGTTGCACAGCGGAACAGTCAATTTGTCCTCAGTGGTGGTCAGTACATCAGCGCCGTTGGGTAATGAAAGGGCCCAAGTTACATTGATGGGCACTCGAGCCATTTTTTTTTTTTTTTTTTTTTCAATTCTGAATGGGAAGCCACGTACTTCTTCAAGGAATGTGCAGTGGTACACTTTGATTAATTTCTTACACAGATTGCAACTCCTGAAATGATTTAAGTCTCGCGTCATTTTAAGACGCTGCATGCTAATGTGTATTCATCCCTTGAAAATGAATTCACAATAGTTTATATTAGTTTAAATTGAAATCGGCTAAGTAATATTATTACTGTAATGTATAGTTTATGTTGTTATTTTATATTTCTGTAACCTTTCAAAATCAAAACCTTACAATTTTACACTGACAAAATATTATTTCCTGCTTCTAGTAAAAGACATTGCATATAATAATTTAAACTTTTAATGATAACGCAACTAAGACCATTGAGTGGTAATTGACTCATAGGCGTATACCCCTCCGCCACAGATCAATGGCCTTCAGCACTGCGCGCACAGTACAGATACGGCGTGCTTGGCAGTTGTTGCCACTGTCTAAGTATATATTTTATAGCGCGGTAGTAGCACGGCTGTTTGCCAAGCGGGAAACTTCGGTTCGATTCCCGGTACCGGCGTGGGGCATCTTCTCCCGCTGGGAGACCAGCCCCGAGGAGCACTCAGCCTCGTGAGATCGCCAGGGGGCCAATTGAGGAGCTACTTGAATGAGAAGTAGTGGCTCTAGATGGAGAAGACCGCTTTAACCGACCGGGAGAGATTCCAGGCGCTGATTACGTCTCACCCTCCAGCACTGCACCCTTCGGGCAGAGATGGGGGATGCCGCGGTCAGCCGTTAGGCCAAGGTCTCTTGTGGGCTCTCGTGCCATGGAGTAAATAACTCATTGGGGTGATGCAGCTTTATATCTCATCTTAACGAGATTAGAATTCCTACTGATGCCGCTTGTAAAGGACTATCAGCTAGCTGATTCTTCAGTAAGTGAATAGTTAATAAGTAGATTTAATAATTAATGTTCATATTCACTTATTAAATACGTATATTGCGGGCTGTAGAATTTTAAAACCCTCTATTAAACACCTCAGTTTGGAAAACAAATCGCCATGGCATATGAATACCTTCTTTCACCAAAGAAGATTTGACATCGGAAATGAGGTTAAACTATCATACAGCGATTCTGTTCGCTCATAGTTCCTTATCCCTTAGCACTTTCTCACGTTTAGTAACTTCATGGATTATTATTATTAGTAACTGGCCTTCAAGTATTATAAATGACCTGCTCACTTTTTGCGAGATCAATGTATTTGAGTGGTAGCATAAAGCATCACAACTAACCTCAAGGCTGCGCTAGTGTTGGCCTTTTTCCAAGACTTGCTTGTAATGCTCTGTATAGTTAGTTTATGAAGTGCAAAGAAGAGTTTTTTTTTATCACACATATAATTGCTATATCGTGAACATATTTAGATGGCTGAACTAATGAAATAAGGTACAGGTTCATTTGATGAAACCGTTCTACTGCTAGAAGGCAATATCATAAACTAGCAATAGATCACGCATTTCAAACTGTCTTGATTTTGTGCTTGAGCAACCGGGCTTGCTCCAATTTGCAGACAGTTGATTTGGATTTTATGCCTGCTTTGGACGAATGTTTCTTGTTTATAGAAAGGGGCGTACAATGCTTATGTTTTCTCTATTTTCTTACGTTTTAAATATTAGCTTTACATTTTAGTATCATTGAATTGTGTTAGATAGCAATTAGTTGCCAAGATGCATGTTTATATTCTCTGCTATAACTGTGAATGTTTCTAATTTCCTAATTGTATTAGGCATAAATGAATTACCTAGGTGTTCATTATCCCTACTGCGATACCTGCGAAAGTGCTTCATTTCAAATTGATCCTCATGCCTTACAAATTGGTTGTTATTGTGTTCAGCAATTTAGGAGCTTGAGCTTTACTATATTATCACTATAATTGAAATTATTTGTTGCAAATGTTTATGCTGCGACTACCAAACTTATTAAAATATATATGTTCATATCAGAAATATAAATAATATAAGGAAAATTAAAAAAGAGCTAATATTTTATCTATCATAAATTTACAATAGCCATTGACCTATATAGTATTACAAACGCAAAATGTTGTATACCGCCACTGCACTGTACGAATTTCTGGGTAGTTGAAGTTCATGCAGTGCACAGTAGGTGATTCAGTGCGACTACATCTCTTTCTCTCTCTTTCTCTCTCTCCTATAACAGTCTGAAAACATGTGATGTTTATTCGGATTAATTATTCAACGGAGTGGGAGTCACTTTCCTTGCGACGTATGGAATATTTATTGCGGCTATCACCGCTCCAGAAAGAACGGATGAAGTGAGGAAGCTACAGATGGCTGAAGGTCACACGGACGCTTGGAAGTTCTTGACAGTTCCTAGCTTCCAATCCGTGTCAATACTAAAACTGTTCAGACAGGACGAACACGCAGCTCGGGAGTAGTCCTTCATGGAATAGCATACGCGCCATTTATCCTCCACCACCTCATGTCACAAAACTTTGAAACGCAACTGAAACAAAAGAAGAAAGAGAAATAAAAGGAAAATTAGGGAAAGGCAATCATGGTAGATAAACTACTATAGCATTCGCCTAACTACCAGGGAAAACCTCGAAAACACAAGGTCAGAATGGACGACCGATGGGAATCGAAGCGGAATGCGGGTCTATCTCTCTCGGTTGGTACCCCTATTACTGTAATCTGAGCATGAAAATCCTGAACGGCTAGACACAGAGGTTCCCCGATCATGCTCTAGGACCTCACACGCTGGAGGGCAATGCTTATCTTATAAAACCGAAGAGTGCATTTTTATGAAATTTCTGTCATAAATGTCGGCCTCCGTGGTGTAATGGTTACCATGCTAACCTTCATTTACCGAAGATTGCGGGTTCAAACCCGGCGGAGGACGATGGACTTTTTCCGATGTAAAAATTCTTAGCATAGCTTCCTTCGGAAGAGAAGTAAAGCCATTGGTCCCGTGTCGTAGATTTACGGCACGTAAAAGAACCTTAAGCCTGATAGAGAGGCCTCTGAGCAAAATTAAGCAGTGTTTCACGCCCAATTTAGAATGAGATGCTGAGGACCACATTAGTTAAAGAGCGTCCATAAATAACACGCTATTTACATTATTTTTATTTCTGTTGTAAACGGTATAAGAGCTAGTTACAAAACTTAAAAATCTGATGTGTTACACTCACATGACTTACTCTAACTGCTCTACAAACTTCTTACAAAAGATTATTCTTCTTTCTTCACAATGCTAACCGAGATAAACATTAGCAGAGTGTTCTTATAAGTAAACAGGAACTAAGGGAATACAGTAGGCTAAAGTGTAAGTCAAATGTTTTAAAAGCCATCCTTATGCGATTGCCGTTGGAAATCTCTTCTTTGTATGGCCAGAGGTAGAACAAAAGAAAAACGGACTCTTCCTAAGTACTTCATAATTGAAACCAATAGCAAGGAATATCTCGGAAACGGTTACCTCCACAACAAAATCGTAAATGACATAAAATGTGTGTTTGAGGAGATTTTTTGAGTAGTGTCTATCTCTTACGGTTTAGCAGTTAAGCAAAATTCATCCAGAATAAAGAGGTATTCAGAGGATATTCCTAGAAAATTTAAGATATCCATATGAGATGAAAATTGTTAATATATCAGATTTTAATGAAAGTCGTGAGAGTAATTTTTGAGAAAATAAAAATGTTCTAAATTTTTTACATGTAAAAGTAGTTTATGGTGGGGTGATTTTCTTGAAAATCTTCGTGCCGCATTCTTAGAAGATACTACACCCAATTACCAAGTTTGGTATTTAACGGTATTTTCGTTTTTGAGCTTGCCGTCCACACACACACACAGGCATACACGGATCTTCTAAAAATGCTGTTTTCGGACTCAGGGGACCCAAAAACGTATACTTTCAGTAAAATCTCGACATCTAATTTTGGATGGAGTGTGATACCCTCTCTTTCCATGCGGCCAGAGAAAGTAAAAAGCGTTGTCCTACTTATTTTACTACAAAACTGTGTACCACTTCTTTAAATGTATACCATTTGCCTATTTTTCTTTTCTTGGCACTATTTCAAAAACTGTAATTGACTAAAGAATATTGGATATTTTCTTGATTCATCAATGATTACTTGTTGAAATTAACATAGCTGATAATGTTTATAACCTTTTGTTTATTTGCCACATTATAGAAACTAACTGAAATATCATCAGAGATTCAAAAAAAAAAAAAAAAAAAAAGCTCATGGAGCAAAAATAATATATTGTGACTGTGACGTATGTGACCACCCTTTCGTTCACTTTGGTAATGCAGCGGTGGAGCTGGAATGTGATAAACAAGGAATTGCGGCGCAGCGGTAACAAAAGACTTCGGAGCGTGATACTTCTGGAATTTTCTAGAACCTTCGGTTTCCACAAGCTTCCAGAGTGCTTTGTGATGTCACCTTCTAGCAAGTGTGTCGTCCTGTGCGTGAATTGTTCTGATCGTCAGTGACTGGATGACTGGCGTGCAGTGGTGCGAATGACGTACAGCCATCAACTGCCTATGCGTCGAAACGTCGGGTTCATTATTTGCGGCAGTGAATTAATCACTTATTTGTAACGAATTTTTAAGCCAATAAATACTTTTGCTAACACTTGCTGCGAAAAATAATCTTCTTTTAATCTGAACTCCTAAGCATAAACCTAGTAGAGAACCAACATTTCAACATGATATAAGGGAAGGATGGATAAACTGAATTAACTACAGATATATATTCTTTGTTCTTGTTAAGTACCGAACAGCCTATTCTGACATATGGTAATGTTGTTGATGTCTTCGATTTATACCCAATATCTTTACTATTCTTATTCTGTTTTGGATAAGACACCTAGTCAAATCGGCCGTATTTACTTAAAATGTATCTAATCAGCTTAAAATTTGATTTGTTTTCAGTCAAGGTGTCACTATGAGACACAGTTTAGGAAAGTAAGTGTATAATTTTGCAATTCTTGAATGTTCTTATTCCAGAGTTATTCAGTAGTGAGTAAAACACGTAGAATCTCGTACAAACAAAAGAATAAAATCTTTCAAATGTGATATATAAATTCAGGATATACTACACAAAGAGAGAACCTTTTGATGTCCTTGAACCTTATTCCCAGCAGCTGAGTTGGGTCACATTCACTCAACTTTATCTCATTCCTATTGCACCTCTTGCCATTACTGAAGCCCGCGGATACGAAGATATTGAACTTTCTATGCTTCAGTAACGAAACATTCGAACTACTTGCGTCTGTCTCTCTTCTACCTCTCTCATATAAATACACACTGTGCCTGGCAAATCTAGAACTCCAAGCAGTAAAGTTTAGATGGCCTTCTTCATAACTGAGGCTGAAGAATTATTTACATTTGATAGAATACTCTTAAAGCAAGAATGGGATAAACTTAACATCTCTTAAGTGTTTGTCGTCGATTGGTTGAAGGAACGCGAATTAATTGCTGCACTTTAATTTACGTTCTCTACCACGTATGTACAGATCAAGAAGACCGAATCAAACGGCCGGGCGGGATTCGAGGTGCTGTACACATTTCACCCTCCAGCACTGCACCCATTCATGACGCTTCCGGGCCGAGATGGGGGATGCAGGGTCCGGGCGCTAGGCCAAGGCCCTTTGATGACTGTCGTGCCATGGAGTTACATTTACCATGTAAGTACAATGCAAGTAGTAGGTAGAGAAGGTATTGAATTCCACCCACAATTCGATACCGAAATTTTACCGGAAATAAATATATTGATGACCACCAAATCTAAATGCATTTTAGAAGAAGTGTGGATGTATGTCTGTGTGCAGCATAACTCAAAAACGAAAACTCGGTTGAATTCCAAAATTGGTATTTAATTTCAGTGTGTTCCAAGAATATGATATAACGTTCCTCACGTAACCAATGGAGCGTAGCAGCGTACCTGTTATGCAGAGACAGCTGCAATTCAAATCCATGTGAAGTCATGATTTTGTGTGCATTTTTCTAGTGCTGAAATAGTGTGGAGGCATTAGAAAACAGGAAGGTTTGCGTTATTGAAGACTGGCCTCTGACCAACATAACTGCAACCGGGTTACAGCTACTCTAATCGAGTCTCAAAAATGAATCAGATGAAGGCCCAACCAAATATAGAATAGATAACAATATTTAGTTTGTCCATAATGACAGCAAAATTGTAAAGCGACGACTAAAATCTCTATATAAGTCAATTAGTAACATAAAAAAAGTTGAAAGATCGATGAATTTATGTGTGTGAGCCATTTGTCTGAAAATCTACATAAACAAACTGTTTTCAAAAGGAAAACTTCCTACCTTACAAGAATTGATTGTCCATCTGTATGTGAACACAATTTTCCATACAGAGCATTCATGCACAGAAAGGTAATTAATTAGTTTTCATTTAAATAGCGGACGTGAAACAGCAGCAGAATGATCATGGAATTGCCAAGAATAGAGTCGCGGCATTAAACGTTTTTGAGGAAAATCAATCATGTGCGATCTCGTAGATGATTAGTGATTTACTTGGAAGATACGTGTTTTGAAACCCGCGATGATGGCACCTGTGGGTGAGCTCTCAAGTTTCCCCCATCTAGAGCCATAAATTAGGAATAGGTTTGTGATTAATATAAGATATTTGAATATATTATAAGTATTGTTAAAATCAATATCATTAAAAGAAATAATAATAAAGTAAGCAATTTTCCAATGACACTTGGTTACACATCTTCCAGTTTACTACTGAAGTTTTAACGGCATTAAGCTCATTTACATGTATATACATAAAAAAATATTCATGGAACGAATTGGGACATTACCTTAAAATGCAATGTATGCTAAGTCTTCGAGATAATGTAATTTGCAAACTGTATTGGGATAAATGGGTCAAATGTGTGGAGAAGAAATGACTGGAGTATTTAAAATAAACAATGGTGAGGAGCACAATGATGATGATGATAGTAATAATAATAATAATAACAACAATTACAATAAGAATACCAATAATAACAATTTATAATAAAATAATAATTATAGTAGTGACGAATGAAATACTGCAGAGTGAAATAAACGTGGCTACGTTACGGTGGCGTCAGTAGCAGCAACTGAGTGTTTGTTTTTAGCTGCTGCTTCCGTACGCGATACCTGCCATAAGATAAAACCACACGTTAATGTAGGTAATGGATCAAGCAAGCCTTTTTAATAGACGCTCCCCTTTAATTGTGTATTCACAGCCACCACACATTGCCTTATAAATCTACTTATTTACTCATAATGAGGTCATGAATAACAGCTGTAAAGTCAGGATGGTCTTTATCTTTAAAACAAAAAGTAATAACACATGGGATTGTATTATTGCTCCGTTTTGTATTTCAAAATATAGAGGTATCGCATGTAATGTATTTATTGTATTGCAAACCTTCTCACCCAAATTCGGAAAAAGTGCAGTCCCACAGACGAGCTCAATTGCATCGCTTAAACTGTAGAAGAACCGTGAGAGATTTGTTCGGAACGGAATAGATTTTGCTGCATACTGCGCCGTGTGATATTGACTCAGCCGTTCCACACTTGTCCTCTCTGTACTGAATGTTTTCTCAGTCAAAGCCAATAGTTTTCGTGTGAGGAGAAAACCGTGTCAAAAGTTAATGGTAATAAAGGCAGGTATATCTACAAAAGGTGCATATAAGCACCAATAACTCATTTTGTGAATGATCAAATCCTAAATATACTCTGTATCCAAAATAAAGGTCATTAATTGGACCGGAGGGGGCTCAGTAAATCCCAGAGGACACAGAAGTCGTGATGAGAGAAATCAAACTAAACCTTAGCTTATTGACAAATTCGAAATAAACCAGCAATGTGGTGGATATTTAGAAAATATCAATATTGTAATTGTAGCTTAATATTTTTAGTCTTAAACTGGATGAAAACTGTGTTCAATATTTGGGAACACCTTACTCAATATTATTTTAGCAAATAAATGGAAGTAATTAAACTAGTAAACCTTGTAAAAGTATATCCTACAAACATTCATTGCCATAGCAGATGCTTAAACCACGGATGTTGGGGTGTCCATCCAGATGCTCTAAACAACAGAGCCACTTTTCTTTTTGGTGGTGTTTAACGCCCGCTTTTACAACTATGGCATCGCAGGTGAAGAAGCTGATGATATGTGGAATGAAGATGGACCACCGGTGGAATACGATGGCAGGGAAAACCGAGAACCCGGAGAAAACCCACCCCTGCGCCGATTTGCCCACCACAAATACCACATGTGGTCGCCTGGGATCGAACACGGGTCACCTAGTTGAGAGGCAAGTGGTTTAACCACTCGGTCACGGCGCGGCCGCTGAGCTACTACGGCAACATGCCGGCAGAGACTAAACTTTCCAATTAACTCGCAAGACGAACTCAAAATAATTTAGAAAATATATATTTCAATGAAAACTGTACCGGGTTACATAGTTATCCAATTATTAGACCAAACAATGGTAATTATTCTTTCTCCTAAGCTTTGTGTAGATCTAAGTTACAAAGTTATGGACAGATAGAAAAATACAATTTGAAACCCGGGATTTGAACCACGGATCTTCTGCTTTCCGCTCGGTTGCTTTAAGCAACTGAGCTACCGTAGTAATATTCTTAAATGACATTAATCCTCCCAATGACTCGCATTTTCTCACCAGCATTGGCACAATTTTTCAACCTAATTCTGCCTTTCCAAACTCGTCCAACGTGTGGCTTGTGTAAAGGGAACTGCCATTAGGATAGAAGGATAGGGATTCGGCTGTACCTAGGTTCCACGAGGAGGCGCGAGGGGGAATGAGGTGACGTGATACACCTGGCAGCCGGAACGAAGTCACTGCACAGCAATGACAGAATCCTTGTAGTTTACAGATTGAAGCACCGCGACATTCGGACGAGCAGACAGTCGCCCCTGCCCTACATAGGGTCTAACGCCCCCTCCAGGAGCGGTCCTCATCCCGGCAACCCGTCGAAATCGGGGACGGATATAGTCACTTTGAGCATCCTTTTTCCCTGTCACGCCGCACCGAGCACCACCGCCTAACACTTCCAACCCTGAAGAAAACCATCGGAATGAAGGATGAATGAAATGACAATGGAAACGGCATGGACGGATAGGAAATTCAAGGGATAAAAGAAACCTATTCAGAACTCGGGGAAAAAATCTGATGTGTTCCATTCAAATGACTTTCTCTATTTCTCTGTAGCAAATTATTGTTAAATAGATTATTCTTCTATCTACTTTATGATAATTGAGATAAGCATTAGCAAAAATTGTCCTTATTATTTGGTTCCTTGTAAATAGAAGGGGAAAACTCTAATGCGTTCCATTCACATGATGTCCTCTAGATGAACGGTAAACAGATATTTTATTCAAAACATTAATCTGTTATCCACATCATGCTAATCAAGATAAACATAAGTAGGATTACTCTTCTACTGGCTTCCTTGTAAGTAGAAGGGAAATAAGGAAATGCACAGGCTAAATCCATAGTCTCGTCCATTCAAAGCCGGTTGCCATGTAAAACAATTGAAATTCCAATCTCTTTGCTTGCCAGGAATAAAAAAACGAGAAACGAGAAACGAGAAAAAATATGTCTTCCCGTTTGAGAAAAGTTTAAGTGGCTTAAAATTGAAATCAATAATCCGGAATATGTCGAAAAACGGTTAACTATACAAAAAATGTATATGACATAAATTGTGCATTTTAAATGATATATGCATTTTTGTGTAGTAAGTTTTTGTATATCTCTTATAGTTTCCCAGTTATATAAAAGTCATCCAGAATGAAGAGGTCTTCAGAGGCTATTTCCAGAAAGTTCAAGGTTTATATTTCTTTTGTCGTAAAAATATCATAAACATAAGGTATTTTAAACAAACTCGTTAGAACCATTTTTGAGAAAATCAAAATTTTCGAAATTCTTCCATGTAAAAAGTAGTTTGGAGTGGGGGGTTTTCTTGAAAATCTTCGTGTCACATCTTTGAGAGATAACAAACTTAAATACCAAGTTTGGTATTTAACGGTATTTTCGTTTATGAGTATGCTGTCTACAGACAAATACACACACAGACACTTACGGACCTTTTTCTAAAAATCTGATGTGTTTCATTCACATGACTTTCTCTAGCTGTTACACAAACAACTTTCCTTACAAAAGATTATTCTTTTATCTATGACGTGCTAATCTGAGTAAACATCAGCAGAAATTATCTTAGTACTTGCTTCTTTTTAAGTAGAACGAAAATAACAGAATACATAGGCTAAATCGATAGTCATATATTTTAAAAACTGGTCGTATATTAAACAACAGAAGTTCGATTCGCTTCGCATGGCTTGCAGTAAAACAAGAGAGATGAATCGAAACGTCACTTCCGTTTTGATAAAAGTTAAAGTAGTTTAAAATCGAAACCAATAACAAGGAATATCTCAGAAACGGTCAGTTCTACATAAAAAACATCTATGATGTAAATTATGTATTTTAACGATATCTACATTTTTTGTTTAGTAAATACTTGTCTACCTCTTACAGCTTAACCGTATGCAAAACTCATCCAGGTCTTCAGAGGCTATTCCCAGATAATCAAGATATGCAATTTATTTCGGATGTAAATAATGAATATACGGGATTTTATCAAAACCATTAGAGCCATTCTTAAGAAAATCAGAATTTTCGAAAATGTTTCCTTGTAAAAAGTAGTTTGTGGTGAGGGGATTATCTTGAATATCTTCGTGTCGCTTCCTTGGAATATACTACCTAAATACCAAGTTTGGTTTTTAAGGGTCTTTTCGTTTTTGAGCTATGCTGTCCACAGGCAGTCACACATACAGACACACACTAGGACGTTTTTCCAAAAATGCTTCTTTCGGACTCAAGAGACCCCAAAATATATATTTCCGGTGAAATATTGACATCAAATATTTGGGTGCAATACAATACCTTCTTTATACACTATGTACATAGTACGTGTAGAGAAAGTAAATAGGCTGGCGAACCCAAATACAGGCCACAGACGAAACAGTCTAAGACATTGTGCTTTGCAGTTACCATTAGTAAACTTTCTTTTACTTCAAGTCAGCGAAATAACCTTTGCAAAACCGTCGCTTCGACTTTAGAATTTTGACCACATTAAGTGTGATCTATTGATGTATGCATTAAATTCAATTCAAGTAACTATCGCCAAAGTTTCGTATTACTTTTCTTAAATGTTGAGGCAATTATATATTTTTCTATAGTTCCCCGTCATTCGTTTCTGTACGTTTCTAGACCCCTAGAAACAAACATCTGTAGGAGCCGATACCGCCCTTCAGTGGGAGACGTGGATGTCAAAACTAACTGACTTCAGTGGCAATATAGTCAAATTATTAGTTCTTATGATCCATCGGATTTTCTTATAATCCTTCGTTGCAGACAAAGGAGGAAGCAATGGATATTGATGTTTTGATCATAGAGGCGCTCTGAACCACATAGAAAGCTACCAGGCACAGCACAATTTCGATTTAGTTCAATGTTTCTGTGTGGTAAAATATGATGGACTATTTATACACTACATTTATCATTATACATCCAATGTTAGATGGATAAACCTGTGAAATTTATAATATCCAGAGTATGTAAGGCATCTTATCGAAATTTGGACCAATTATTAGTAATAGCGATATTTTTACCATGTACCAAATTCGAACCTGTGTGGGTATTTAAATTATAATTGTTTACTGTCTTACTACTGTTTACTTATAGAAACAAACCACTTGATACATTTTCACTTTTCCAGTAAATGAGTTTATAAATAGATCTGTCATGTTATATATTTAATTAGGCTTAATTAATGAAGAAAAATAATTTTTTCCTAATCTCCAAAACTCTTGATTTTCAAATGTTATATTTTATTTATAAAATCTGGAGCATTATTTCTAAAAAAGTAATATGGCCATTTTTATGTGATCTATAGTGTCAATATAACAATTTTTAAACAAATTGGTGAAGATTTGTATCATGTGAAATATTTTGAGTATGGAAAGCTGTTGGGAAAAAGATTGAGAAAATAAGGCTTAAAATGGGGAGTGCCTACTTTTAAGCATGCACCTACCCATTTATAGCTTCAGTTAATTGGTAATTATGGTGCGATAGGAGGGAAACGCGATATATTTTCTTAAAGTTTAAAATTCACATCGCTTTCTTTTTTTCGCTGTCGCCATACCCTCCCCGTATTTTAGGACTGAATCGTGAATATCTACAGAATGTAAAACCTGTAACGAGTGGTAGGCAAATACGTAGACACGAGCATCAGGAAGTGGATGATATGAAATCTAAGGGCCGCGCCGTGGCCGAGTGGTTAGACCACTCGCCTCTCACTTAGACGGTCCAGGTTCGATCCCAAGCGACCGCATGTGAAATTAGAGGTGGGTTGGCTCCAGGTTCTCTGGTTTCCCCCGCCATCGCATTCCATCGGCACTCCATTTTGATTCCTGTATCACCAGTGTCGTCGCCTGCAGTACCACAAGTAGTAAAAGCGGGCGTTAAACACTACCAAAAATTGAAATCTAATTTGGGTCAACTGCGGTGAATGCCATCTTATGTGAACATCTTCAAGTCACCAAGTGTTGTTCTCGTTGGACATCACATTCTTAACAGAGGACCAGAAAGCAGGTCACGAAGGGTGGTGCCGTTTCATGCTGGAAAAATTCAACGATGGGGGAAGCAAGGACACTTCCAGCACTCACAGGGGACGAATCATGGTGCTCACTATGACCCTGAAACAAAGCGACAATCATCAGTATAGTACTTTCCAGATGATGGTCCATCAGCAAAGGTGCGTAGGTGCAGAAGTGCTGGAAAGAAGATGGTGGCTTCCTTATTCTTAAAAACTTGACATTTAGCATTGGTCACTCTGGATATCCAAAAGAAGTTACTTCTGAGTAGCATCTGCATGTATATCTGCCATATGTCATTGTATCATGGAAAACCAAACATTTAAGATGGAAGACCTCTCACCTGCTGATTCACCATGTCAAAGCTTCGGCTCACACCACGACCGGAACACTGGACTTCTTGGCCGATCAAGACGTCCGAGTACTTCCTAACGCTCCTTGTTCTCCAGATTTCGCTCCTTGGGAGCCTTCTTACAAAAGAAATAAAAGCAAAGCTGTGTGGTCACCATTTTTCATTACTGCGACTTATGCAGATGCTGTGGCTGATCTCCCAAAAGAAACTGGGTCAGATGCACTTTCAAAGTGGTTGGAGCAGACACAAAGATGTATTCGTCATAATGGAGAATGCTTTGAAAAATTGTGAAAGTTATAACTCAATTGTACAATATTTGTGGCTACTGCTAAAATATTTCGGAGTGGGCCTCGTAATTGAGCTCGTAAAGGCGCTGAGCATTTTATTAATGAACTGTTCTCACAATGGAAACACAATCACTTAAGAATAAAACCGTATTGCTACATTTATGGTCTAATGTAATACTGGCAAATTTTGGTTTTGGTGATGCTCCATCTAACCTAAAATAACTTGATGCTCCTAGGGTAAATAAACATTTGTTTTGGCATAAGCCGTTTTCGAGATATTTGTCATTAATGTACAAATTGTTCAATTCTGTAGAATTCTTTGAAATTCCTCTAAATTTTAGGTTCTGCATCGCGGTTGGACGTAAAAGGTATTGAATTTTATGGCCAGTATTTAGAATACAATTCTTAAACCCTTGATTATATCTGTTACCTTTTGATATATGGGAAACTATGTAATGTAGGTGTTTCTGTAAGGCTAATCTCGATTAAGTTGAATAAAATAGAATATCAGAATAATTTGTGTACTCACTAATAAAGGAGAGAGGGTAGAGAACCGACATTGAGTGTAATGAATGAGTTTTTTAATTTTGTGGAAAAATAAGTATGTTTTCCGCGTGCTAAAGCTATAAATATTGGGTAAGCAGTTGAAATTACAACAATGAATTTTGTATCTGGAGTAGACCCGAGGTCGCGGGTTCAAACACGGTGGAGGACGATGGATTTTTTCGGGCGTAAAAATCCTTAGCATGGCTTCCTTCGGAAGAGAAGTAAAGCCGTTGGTCCGGTGTCGTTGATTTAGGCAGGTAAAAGAGCCTCCAGCCTGATGAAGAGGCCTCTGAGCAAAATTAAGCTGTCTTTCACGCCCGGTATAGAATGGGACGCTGAGAACCACAACAGTAAAAGACCGTGCATAAATAATTTTAATTATTTAATAATTAATGTTTAAGCTCGGCCGGTTCAGGTCAGTCTGCAGAGCACTTCTTGAGAACTCTTTCCTGCCAGTGCGTAATAATGGTGTAGGGAATTGCTTTCAAAATGATAACATTGTTTTACTTTTTAATCAACATTGCTTTTATTAATAACCTTCCAACAAAGAATTCCAATGTAAACAATAGCCTTCTTTTTGAAGCAAGTTGATTGGCATATAAATATTAACCATTGTAATTTAGATAATTTTAATCAGTATCGTCGAAATATTCAATTTATATCTATCTGAAGTAATTTTCTTTCTTTCTCACTTAAACCAAGTTATTCCGGAAAATAATTGCAATAATTACCCGGAAGTTATTCATTACTTCGTTGAATATTACAAATAATCTATTCTCCGACACAATAAATCAAACCAATAATATTTTATAGAATTAAACTTCCTCCCCTACGAAGTATGTATAGAGAAGAAGAATTATCTCAAAAAATTCGATCTCCTTCCCTGACGAGATCAATAAGAGAAGAATTATCACAGAGTCTCCTTCCCGGACATCTCATCACAATATAAAAACTGACTGAAGAGAAAACAAGAACGCAACGAAATTCTATCATTCCAAGTAGTAAACACGGAGTAATAAAATAAAAACAGGCAATAACGGAAAAAATGCTCTTACTAAGAACGCTATCAATAACTCGTAAACAAAACGTGGATAAACATAACTATTGCTTCGCAATGATAAATATTGAATGAATGAATGAATGAATGAATAAATATATTTATTGACATAGCAATATCATACACAGAATTTCAACAATTGCACGGGTCCACAGACCGTACGTGCTTTTGTAATACACATTACAAGCAATATTAAAACAACAACAACAACAAAGAATTAAAAGAGTAAACACGAAAATAAAAAGACAAAAGGAAATACACAGTCCAAAGCATTATTAAACAACAATAAAGAATTAAGAGTGAACCCGAAAATAAAAATACAAAGATATTCAAATATAGCAATTTAAATTTACAGCACAGAGTACACCTTCATAAATGCACCCTCTTATAATAGAAAATTACACTTAAAAGATATATATACACATAATATATACAACATATATAAAACCATAGCACAACAGTGACCTAAGTATGACATAATATATATGTATGTAGAACAATGTAGTCACTTTTGTTTAGTTGATCTTATTCCCCCCCCCCCACTTTTCTATTGGCAGCCTCCTCAGATCTCAGCTGTCTTGCCTTAAGTATAAATTTACCTAGCCCGTCCATGTTTTCCGTGCCTGCCAGTAGCGTCCAACATGCTTCTAGCCCTACATTCGCAGTTGTAAAAAATCGCGGCAAATATTTTTCCCGCCATTCCTCCGTACCCCTACATCTTGCCAAGATGTGAGTCCACGACTCTTCCTCCTCGCAAATGGGACAGATTCTCGTACCATTCTCGTCAGAAATGTTCGTGCTCCTCCATGCTCCTAGTCTAATCCACGCGAGCCCCTCTCTAATGAGTTTGGTACCTGTTTTGATGTATTGCTCCATACCCCACTCCGATTTCAGCCCATACTGTACTTCTAATGACTCCTTCTCTGTGCATTGCGCAATTATTTGCTGTCTGTGAATATCACATAGGCGGTTCTTAATTTTTCTCCAAATACTTCGCCTGTTTTCCTGCCCCGCCATCCAAATGTCTCCCATTCCAATGGTTTCCAACCCTTTCTTTAATTTTGATGCCCACGTCGAATTACCTTCCATTCGCAACTAGTCACGGTAGCAGACTGCCCTAATTAGAGATTGGGTTCCGTGAACGATTCTCATCCAATATTTAACTGCTCTGATTTTGCACTCTATCGTTTCACTATGTGCCCCGAATTGCCTCATTATTCCGCAGTTTGCCGTACCCCTCCCTACACCCAGAATTCCTTTCAAAAATTGGGTCCTCGCTTGATGCAGATTCCTTGTTTGTTCCCACCCCCATATTTCTCCTCCGTATGTCATCGTGGATCTAACTGTCGCTCCGTATACAGTTTCCATTAAGGTTATGGATATATTCGGTATTCTGTAGCGTATCCGGAGAGCTTCCGTCGCTTTTACCCTTGCCTTGTATTTCGTAATGTCAATGTGTTTGGTCCATTTTCCGTTCATTGTGAATGTGAGTCCTAAGTACACAACAGATTTAACATTGTCCAGTATCTGTCCTGCATATGTCCAAGTCTCCTCCCTGCTATAAACACAACCCTTTTTGAAAGTCATTGCCTTAGTCTTATTCACATTAACTGTAAGTAGCCATTCATCGCAATAGTTCTTAAGTTTGTCCAGTCCTCGTTGCAATCCGTTTACTGTCGTAGAGCACAATACTAAATCGTCTGCGTATAAAAGTGTTGGGATCTGCAAATCCGCTACTACTGGTGCTTGGATATTCTCTGCTACCATTGTATCGGTAATATCATCCACAAAGAGATTAAATAGCAAGGGAGATAAAATACAACCCTGCCTCACTCCACTATAGCTTCGGCAGCTCTCGGACACTCTGTTTCCGTCGTACTTCACACAGAATTCGACATTTTGATACATTGCCTGCAATGCTCTAACCATTTTACTTGATAACCCCTTTCTGCCTAGTTTGTACCATAATGCATTTCGATTGATAGAGTCAAATGCCTTCTTAAAGTCCACAAAAGCACAATGAAGCTTTCCCCGCTTAATTAACAGTTGCTTCGTCCTTAAGGTGTCTAATATAAAAGTGGCGTCTATGGTACTGCGTCCTTCTCTGAAACCCATTTGAAATTTTGAAAGTTTGCCAAATTTAGATTCCCAGTCCTTTATCCGGTTATATAACACTCTACAATAAATTTTCTCCATAACTGGCAAAAGAGTAACCCCCCTATAGTTATCCGGATTTCCAATAGTTCCCTTCCCTGTATAAATGGGATGAATAATGCCCTTTCCCCAACAGGTAGGGTAATTCCTCTCAATAAACAATCTGTTACATATCTGGAGCATACTCCTACCAAACTCATTAACATTGGCTGCGGCTTTAAAAACTTCCGGGGGCAGCCCATCCAACCCTGGAGCTTTGCCTCCCTTCAGACTCCTCAGCGCCTGTGCTATTTCTCGTGCTGATATTTCCTCGTCCAGTATTGGGATCTCAAGATTTCCCAAAATTTGCACTTCCTTTATAAAAATTCCTTCCCTTTCACCTTTCCCGAATATTCCCATAAAATGCATTGCCCATTTTCTGGGAGAAATTTCGTTGGGCGCCTGATGGTTGCCTCTTAAATGTTTTACTACTTGCCACTTCTCCGCGTTATCCCCCCGCGTTAAAATATTACTAATTTTCCGAGTAATTTTGTCTTGCCACCTAGTTCTCTTTTCCCGTAAGAGCTGTTTATACTCCCTTCGCTTTTTGTAAAAAAAATCCCTTCTGAATTTTGACAGAGCCACCTCTGCTTGTTTCTTTACAGCTGTGCATTGCTGGTCATACCAACCATTGAATCGTTTTAACTTACCATGCATTTGGACTTTCATTGTCCCCGCAGCCGTTGCTATTATATGCGTTAGTTCCTCCGCTGTGTCTGCTTTCCTTTCCCCTAATCTTCTTTCTAATTTATCAACAGATACTTCTTTTTCTACCGGTTTCCATATAAATTTACTAATGAATCTCCCTTCGTCCCCCTGCTCCTCTTCAGGTGCTAGCGCCGCATGGCCGTCTCTATATTCAGTTCCAGGGCAACCGGACAGTGATGCGACTCGATACGATCCCCCACCCAAAAATTTCTAATTCTGCCAATTAAACCCTGACTTATTAAAATAAAATCTATTACACTACCCCCATTTTCATTTATGAAAGTGAGTTCTCCCTCTCGATCCTCACCGTACTTGCCATTCATTATTTCTAAAGAGAAGGCATCGCAGAAAGCAAGTAATTGTCTGCCCTCCCCATTAATAAAACTATCCTTGCTCTTTCGTTGACCTTCGCGGAATTCCTCCCCCCATTGGTGACCCCCCGTTAGAGAAATATTCTCCCCTCCTAACCTCGCATTAAAATCTCCTAGAAGAATTAATTCAGCTCCTGGAAACTTTTCCTGTAACTCCACTAGCGTTTCGGTTAAGTCACTGAAGAAATTCCTGTTTGCATACTTGGACGTTGCTGGCTGGTTGTATAATCCTATAACTATTATATGTACTCCCCCCTGTGCCAAATATACAGTAATCACCCCTTCCAAACTGATTTCTAATTTAGTTATCTCAGCCTCCAGCTCAGACCTGAATGAAACTGATACCCCCCTGGCCACCTTCCCCTCCTTCCCCGTGTCTCCCTTCCCCTACTAAAACTATGGAAATTAGCAAGTGTTACATTTTCTCCGTTTTTCAACCAAGTTTCTGTTAAGCATACAACGTCAAAATCACTAAGGAAATACAAGAAATTCTCGCTACCCAACCTTTTTTGAAGCCTTCGATGTTCCATGTGACAATCCTCAGAGAAGGGGTTGGCTCCTATTGTTTCCTTGCTGTTGGTCTTCTAACTTGGCTGACCCTTTGTCGAGCTGTTGTCAGCCTAAGGGCACGGAGGGGCGTTGTTGTTGGCTTCTCCGGCGAAGACTGTCTCACCCTCCTCTCCTCTTTGCCCCTCCCCGTCGACATAACTTTTTTTTTTTTAAATACAACTCCGGAGTCTGATCGGGACTCCGGCGCTGTATACCCTACTTTTTATTTACCTAATTTGTTTACTTTGATTACTGAATTTCTGTTTAACCTTTTACACACACATACACAAACATATAACACCCATGCCCAAGGCGGGACTCGAACCCACGAGGCACCTGATGTTGTTCTGCTGAGGGACCTGCTACCTGTTGGGCTGATGCACTGGCTACCTGCTCTTGCTGCCCTGTCCTAGGTTCGGTTTCCGCACTGCTTCTAGGCTGTTCCATGCGCTCCAGCTCCTGTCGGTTCCAAACTCGCCCGTTAATGAAGAGCTTGTCATAGCGCAATACGGCATGAGAGCCCTGCCTCCTGGCCTCGAACATGTGTCCCTTTAAGAATTCTCTCTCTTCTCTTACACGCTGGCTAAAGTCCTCGCTAATGCTTATTCCCGTTCCCCGTAAATAACGAGCATCTCGAAGGATGGCCACCTTGAGTTTATAATGGGCCAGTTTACACACAATAGGTCGCCTTACATTGCCACGTCGACCTACACGATGGGCTCTCTCCACATCAAACTCGCGGAGTTCGATTCCTATTTGTGAGATGACACTTTTCACTATTCCCTCCGTCATCTCCCAACTCTCTCCCGGTTCTTCTGTCACACCATACAGCACAATATTATTTCTACGAGATTGGTTCTCTAAATAATCCATTTTCTCTTCCAGAGCACGCATTCGAACTGACACGTTCTCCACGGCACTTTCCAGCGACTTTAGGCTGCACTTTTCAAATCTTAAACGCAATATTACTTCAATTGAAACATCTACTTTTAGATATTTTCTGTCACCCTAAAAGAATAGTACTGGAACGAGGATAAATGAATAGTTTTTAAAACTTGCCATCGAAAACAAAACCATCTGTTTCTTTTTTTTTTTTTTTTGGAAAGTTTTCGTACATTCACTTCTTTTCAAGTATACCGAATCTCAATGAAGCTCTGTATTATAACTTTAGTATGGACCATTTCAGTTAAGACTCTACAAATCTCATTGCGCACTTCGTACACAGCTACTCAGAATTTTTGTTGGAATTTACATTGCTGTAAGAAGAATTGCAATATGTTTAGTGTTAATGTTGTTTAGTTTTTATGAAAAGTGAGTAAATAGCATAAAAAATTACTTGCTGATTTAAAAAATTAAATTAACCCTAAAATGACAATCCAACTGTTCCAAATAAACCACGACTAATGACATTTACTTCTTCCCATAATATCAAACAGCTTTTATTCAATAATTTCCTCTTCAATGCTTAGATTTGGAGATATTGTATATTCTCAACATAAATGGTCCAGCTTGTACAAGGCACACTTTTTATCGTGCTCCTGATAAACGTGGGTTTGACTGACAGGTTAATAATGCAGGTCATAAGCTTTCAAAATGTCTCATACTTGAGAGGAACGCAGCTCAGCTTGACGTCAGAGCTTAGTTAAAGGTCACATAGAGTAATTATTGGAAAATTACACTCCGTTGTCTTCGAGATTAAATTTTTTGTCAGTATAAATAACGCGATATGCAGCAACTTAAACTATTATTATTATTATTATTATTATTATTATTATTATTATTATTATTATTATCATCATCATTATTATCGTTTATTATTATTGATATTTACTTCAAGAATAAGTAAATTTACGTGCGCAGAAGTAGGAGCATATGAAACAGATAAAATTACAGGCTACAGAGGAAATTGGTACTACCATGCTCAAAGAATGGAAAGTGATGGTATTCCTTAAAGCGCACCGAGTTACAAATCCTGAGGCTGGAGAATTGCTGGATTATACAGTTTTAATTTGGATTCGGAAAGGATCATTATGGTCAATTTCTGCAGTTTGGTGTCTCTGATTATTATAATAATAGAAATAGTGTTAATTAAAATAAAGAAGAATATACGTCCACTGCTCGCTTTTAATTTTATTTGTTTCGCATACTTCGTGGTCCTAAATTAAACATGGATGTAGAGTATAGGTATTCAATATATGAAGCCGCTAGCAATTTTCAATTTTATGATAAATTTCTGAAAACAATATGAGGCTTATTTCTAATATGTAACTGTTTTCCCCCTTAAAATGCATTTTCATGTGTCATAGCTCTTCATTCGGATAGTATTAGTCGAAATATTGCTTTTGAGTAATTTAGGAAAACATACTTGTTTTAATGTCACTAAGCTCCATCCTCACTGAAGTTTAAGTGGGTTTCACAATACAAACAGCTAGATATTGAAAGGAGCTGATAGATAATATTTCTAACCGAAACTCATGTCCACAGGCATATGTAAATGTAACTCCATGGCACGACAGTCCAGAAGGGACCTTGATCTACCGCCCAGCCGCCGCATCCCCCATCTTGGCCCGAAGGCGTCATGAATGGGGTGAAGTGCTGGAGGGTGAGGCGTGATCAGCGAATCGAGTCCCTCCTGGCCGGTTAATTTGGTCTTCTCTATCTGGAGCCGCTACTTCTCAATCAAGTAGCTCCTCAATGGGCCCCTGAGGGACCTAACGAGTTTGAGTGAACCCCGGAGCAGGTACCGGGAATCGAACCCAGATCTCTCGCTTGGTAAGCAGCCGCGCTACCACCGCACTAAGGAGACGACCCCACACACATACAGTTTCCCTAAAACAGTCGAAATAGTTTTAACGCCCTTCTTTATCTCGACTGTATGCCACATACGGTTCAACACAAACAATGCAATGAGGACAGTGAATGGTGAAGCTATAATGCGAGAGATGTTTATCAGTTTATCAAGAATTTTATCCACAGAAGTTACATATAAGCCTGCCAAGGCGAGTGTCTCCTACTCTGGGAGCGGAGAGCAGGCGAACTAACTTGATGAGGCAATAGGACTCATGAAATGCTGTACAGTCTGGTTTACTTCATTAGCGCACCACGTAGTATTCAGTGACTGATGGACCGTGTTATTTAAATCGTTCTTAAGTTTTGTGACGCAGAGAAGAAAGAAGCTCAGGAAACACCACTACAAATGCTACTTCTCAATTCTAACGGTTAGAATAAGACAATGATATAGAAGATCAGAAGAAGGTGGGACGAGAAAAATTACATCAGATTGGTAACCTCTTGCAACAAAGTTGTTTAGGACGATATGAACGAGTGTGCCACTAGAAGAAAATAAGAAGCTTAATTTCTTGGAATAAACCAAGCTCAGGAAAACATTGAGATTTAAAAAGTGTAAAGTAAATGGAGTTTGCTGGGAGAACGCTGTGACGTAGTGGCTCAAAGAACATTATTTCTTAGAATGCTATTGTGTCAATAATAGCAAATGACTGGAAAAACTCGGTTCAGAAGGTGAAAAATATTCAAGAAACATGTTGGAATAGAGATGTACTAATGAAAGAAGAAATGGAAAGGGTAATAACCAATCCACGATTCGACAGCAATGCAGAATCGGGAGAAGAAACGGCCATTGGATCGGAGACCAGCACGGCAAGAGAGGGAGATATCACGGAATAGTGCCAAGCACGCGAGAGAGTGAAAGCGATGTACACAATTATTGTATTGTAATGGATTTGAAAATATATTTGATTGCTTATGATATGAATATATACACGATTGTAACACATACACACACGCATAAGCGCACACACACACACACACACACACACACACAGACACACAAGGTAAATGCCATCATGAACTACCGCTCGCGTTTTCCCAACTGGTCAGCACAGGCGGGTGGGGAAACCGTTACATGTACAAGTGGCACTCCCCGGTTCAGGACTGTACTCGTCTTGGCCGGCTTATACATAGATTTATTTGTTAATAAACATGTTAGCCGTGTTTAGGTCGTTTTCCTTACGATACTTTCGCGTACCAGCCGCCATAGCTACTCCCATTCCTGTGTCAGCGGTAGTTCATTCTTCAGCTTTGGTTACAGCGGGAGTTTATTTATTTATTCGGTTTAGAAAAGCTTTTCTAGATGACTATTAAACTTATTATTATTAATTTCTGTTTTAACAGTATTTATATCAGGATCGGGGACTATGATATATAAATATCCTCATTTATTATAAACTAAATAAGAAGTAACTTGATTGTAATCGTATTCTGATTTGCTCTGCTTATGCAGATGGTGATGATGATGATATTAATAATAATAATAATAATAATAATAATAATAATAATAATAATATGTTACGTAGTCAGCTTATCCTCCCTTTATTTAGGACTGCCAAGCGGGTGCCTGGAGGTCACATGCCTGTCGGGGAGCCAACGGTACGTCACCACAGAATAAAGAAACTGGAGCGAATGATAGCCAGGCATGAGCGTGAGGAAATGGATGATATGCAATGAAGGCGAAATGGATGATAGAAAAGGTGATGGTGGAGCAATTGGTGGAATAAGTGGCGGGGAAAACCGGAGGATCCACAGAAAACACGTCGTTTCATCCACCACAAGTCCCACATGCGGGCGCTTGGGATCGAAATCAGACCGCCTAGGTGGGAGGCGAGCAATCTAAACACTCTGCCACAGCGTCCCCTTTAGTAGTAGTAGTAGTAGTAGTAGTAGTAGTAGTAGTAGTAGTAGTAATAAGCATCATCATCATAACTAATAATAATTAATAATAATTTAGGGAAAACGTACTTGCTCTCATGCATGTTGTTTGCCACGATACCTTATATTCTGATTTAACGATACAGTGGACCTAGTATGTAATGTTAAATAAGAACAGCGTATTAACTAGCAATTTGCGGATACTGACAGATGAAATAAATACTTTTTAATTAATTCTCAGTCTAAAAGGTGACTTTATTGCTTCAATAATAAAACCTGTATAACTGAAGTGGAAACTTTGATCTGTTTGCACTGTTCCTGTATACGAGATCAGGGACTGCCTTCAATGAGCGATATTCAATCAGCGTTTCCACTGATGTGCAAGAACGCGCGTCGCCTGCGCCAACACCGCCACTGACCGGTGTTTACTTGGATTTCCCCTGTTGCGCTCTGCAATTGTTTAAACGCACGAAGGGTTATCTGCAAACATGACACGGCGCTGTTGGACCACCTGGTATGTTACAGAATTCAACAAAGTGAACATAAAAATGAGATTTGCATTTATCGTACACTTATTAACCATATGTACAGTCTTTATCCTTATTCCTGCTATGTGTTCGAAATTAAACTCAGAATATTCAAAATAATGACCTACAGTACAATCAAATTCAATAATATTATAACGTTTTAATGTTTACTGAAAAGACACAAATAAGTTATAATTTTCAAACTTTAAAACAAGTGTAATTCTTGATTGTTGTGAAGAATCCTTCACTATAGTAAAATGCTTTCTTAAAGAGTTATTTACTTTTTATTTTCTCTACACGTACTATGTACATAGTGTATAGAGAAGGTAATTGTAATGCACCCAAACATTCGATACCGAGATTTCACCGGAAATACATGTTTTAGGACACCCTGAATACAAAAAAAAAAAAAAGAATTTTTGAAAAATGACCGTGTATGTCTGTGTATGTGTGTGTGTGTGTATCTGTGGGCAACATAACTCCAAAACGAAAAGTCCGTTAAATACCACACTTGGTATTTAAGTTTGGTATCTTCCAAGAATGCGACACGAAGATATTTAAAGACAATTTCCCCACCCCCAACTACCCTTTGCATGAAAAAAAAATTAAAAAATTGAAATTTCTAAAAAATGGCTAACGATTTTAATTAAAATATCGTATATTAAATATATTTACATGATAAATGAAATGTATATTTGAAATTTTATGGGAATAGCCTCTGAAGAATACTTTATTCTGGATGAATTTTAAGGAATTTTGCACAACTGCTAAACCGTAAAGAGATGGACAAAACTTACCACATAAAAATGTAGAACATATTAAAACACACAATTTATGTTATGTACATTTTTTTCATGGAGTTGATCGTTTTTTTAGATATTCCTTGTTTTTAGATTCAGCTTTGAAAAACTTACTTTTCTCACACAAGAATTCATCAACCCCTGTGCATACAAACAATGAAACTTCACATAGCAACCAGCTTTTTAATAAGACTATTTCTGCTAATTTTTCCTCGATTGAAATGAAATAAATGGAAGTCTGAGCTTTTTAACAATAATTTGTTGCCGAGATGTAGAGAAGGTCATATGAATGGAACACGTCAGATTTTTTTATATATTGCTGTGCATCTTTCATTAAATAATGTTATACCAAAATAACTTTTGATTCTCTTACACACCCATTTTGTCCAGCTTAGCAAACGGCTGCGGGAAACACATCGAGTCATCGAAAAGACGGAAGAGGAGCTTTATCTTGACCATACTCTGACTCCCGACTCTGCTACAAAGAATACACACACACACACACACACACACACACACATATATATATATATATATATGTGCGTTTGGGACATAGAACGATAACTTCTCTCATAGGCCAAGGTCTCTTGTGGACTGTCGTGCTAATGGGGTACGTGTTTATCTTCCAAAAATGCGACACGAAGGTTTTCAAGAAAAAATCTCCCCTCCCCCGACTAACCTTTACATGGAACTTTTTTCGAAAATGTTGATTCCCTCAAAAATGGCTCTAACGATTTTTGATTTAAATATTGTATATTAAAGATATTTACATTACAAATAAACTACATAATCTTTAATTTTCCTGGAAAAGCATTTGAGGACTTATTTATCCTCAATGATTTTCGCTGAATTTTGATAACTGGTAAATCGTAAGAGATAGACAAAATCTTACTTGACATAAAATGTAGATCTCCTTAAAACACATAATTTATGTCAGATTCATTTTTTCGTGAGGTTGGCCGTTACCGACATATTCTTTGTAATTGATTTCATACAGGGAACTGTCAACTCCTTGTCATGCGAAGAAATGGTTTCAATCCCATAGCAACCAGCATTTAAAAGATTTTACTATCTCTGCTAATGTTTATCTTCATTAGCATGAAGTAAACACAAGAGTAAGCTTTTCAATTACATATAATTTGTTACGGAAATGTAGAAAAAATCATGCGAATGGAACACATCAGACTTTTTGTTTTAATTCCAGGAAGCGAAATTTCTTTGTAAACATATGTGGAAATAAAGCGAGCATTTAACTTTTTCTGTATGCAATGGGGGGGGGGGATATGGAGTGTATCTCCCAGATCTGCCGCTCTGGAGAGGGATTTATCTTTGACTTATCTCATCCCTTCGACTCCATCGGATAAGAGGACCAGGGACTTTATTTTCAGATATTTTAGGTTTAGCTATTACCTCAAACACGTAGAAAATGTTTCTCTATATAGCAATTCCCTCACTCATTCCTGTGTTATGTTATGAGTCATTATAACACTTGAGTGGTCGAGCCAATAGTGTACTATGAGCGCCAGTGCGGTTTCCTTAGATCAATGAAAAATACTGCTGTAATATGCTTTGTATTGATTGAAAGCAGACGTTTTTGCTGATTTACACATACGTTAAACATTTATTTAATTGGTTTTATTTCTCTGTAAATAAGTACGTTTAACATCTAAAAAGGATCTCTGGCTCTTTATTACTTTCTCTACACGTACTATGTACATAGTGTATAAAGAAGGTATTGTACGGCACCTAAAAGTTTGATATACGTTTTGGGTCGCCCTGTGTCTGTGTACGCGCGCGCGTGTGTGTCTTTGTACAGCATAGCTCAAAAACGAATATACCGTTAAATACCAAGTATTTAAGTTTCGTATCTTTCAAAGATGCGACACGAAAATTTTCATGAAAATCCCCACCCCAAACTGCCCTTTACATGGAAAAGAATTTCGAAAATTTTGATTTTATCAAAAATGGCTCTAACGATTTTGATTAAAATCCGTTATATTTAAGATATTTACATGACAAATAAACAGTATATCTTGAATTTTCTGGGAATAGCCTCTAAAGACCTCTTTATTCTGGATTATTTTTATTGAATTTTGCATAACTGGTAAAGCATAATAGATAGAAAAAAATGTACTCAACAGGAAATGTAGATCACGATGAAACACACCTTTTATGTCATATATATTTTTTTCGTGGAGTTCATCATTTTTTAAGTATTCCTTGTTACTGGTTTCAGCTTTGAAAAACTTATACTATTCTCATACTGGAATTTGTCAACTCCTGTCCATACGGTTAAAGGAACTTCAGTCACATAGCAACGAGCTTTTGACTATCACTTTACGTAGGGTACTTCTACTTACAAGGAAGCAAGTAATAAGAGTATTTCTGCTATTTTTTTTACTCAATTAGCATGAAGTAAATAGAAGAATAAGCTTTTTAACAACAATTTGTTTCAGAGATGTAGAGAAAGTCAAGTGAATGGAACATATCAGATTTTTAAATTGGTATCATACTGCTAACCTTCGATCATAACTAATTTGCTTTTATTGCTGAGTAGCTATCCATCCATCCATCCATCCATCCATCCATCCATCCATCCATCCATCCATCCATCCATCCATCCATCCATCCATCCATCCATCCATCCATCCATCCATCCATCCATCCATCCATCCATCCCATCCATCCCATCCATCCCATCCATCACACCCATCCCACCCATCCATCCATCCATCCATCTATAAAACTACTACACTTAGCTTATTACACGTTTATCTAATAGGGTTAATCTTTCTCCTCCTCCAGCTCATCCACAATGTTGCCCGTGGCACGCTTTTCACAGAAAATGGAGGAATGCTTTTTAATTGCTTTTGCATTCTTATACCCTAAAATAGTTTCTTAATGTCTTCCCTATAAATTTCCTTTATATCCGTCTCCCTAGAATAGTTCTTTTGTGACACTAATTTTTAATACCCAAGTTGGTGTTCTTTACAGTTGAATCAATCACATCTTCTAAAAATCTTGTTAAAAGCTGTCACAGCCTTGGATTATCTTTGGTGGGCGTAGTAGAACAGGGAGGATTTTTGTTATATTTATTGAGGTATGTTTGCTATTTTGGCCATTACGCTTTTCTTAGACCATTTAGTTTGACCATTTTTAGTGACAGAAGACCCATAACTAAGATCAAAATTGTTGTCATCATTATCTTCATTACCTTGCACATTTTCCTCGTCTGCAAGACGTGCATGTACTGTGTTCGACTCAGGAGAATCTGAATGTAAGTAATGTGTTGACATTGGCGTTTTCTGAGAAAGACCACGGCTTTATTTTAGCACTACTGAATATGCGTTTAAAGTAAACAGACCTATTTGACAACTTGTGAGCTGCCATATGCTGCTGTCCCTTTCAATTCTCTAGAAAGCAGAATACCCCACAAATGATTTTCATCGGAGACTTACAGTAGATTTCCCTTCAAGGAATCCGCTTCTACTTCTTGTTCACTGTGTGGTCACAGTGTGGTATTTTCTCTACCTCCCTACCACACCACACCAAACAAATTTTATAACATTTTCTGTCTTCAGAACTTTTATTTAGACGCCTTTCAATTTGCTACTCTGACAAAGCTTTTTAGAAAACGGCCATAAAAGAATAAATATAAATTAAATATCATTGCTAATGAAAATTTGAGCAATTAAACACTATGGCGTAAGTAAGAATTTAGCATAAAATGAAACTTAGAATTCCGGTTTCTTAGTTAATTGTGTATACCAGATAGAGCGCGCACAATTAAGCTGGAACTATCGCTTGCTATATGGTCTCACAAATCCACCAATTATAGTATTGCTAGACAACAGTTCAACTTGAAGATAGGTGGAACCACCAGCAGTGAAACAATGACTAAGTTAAATTCAGAATAACGAACTATGGTTGACTCAGCCAACCAATATGACCTCTCGAAGTTTCAGAGCTGAAATCTCGATAAAACCTATGAGTTTTGTTTACAAAAAAAATTAAAACAAATTAAAGCCTCAACCGAAAGCGGAATTGTTGAATGTCTTTTTGTAATTGAATTTTGAAACGTTGCGTTCCCCATAGTCACATTTAAATCTCCTCTTCCTTCTTTCTCTACGCTAAGCTACCACCTACAGATTCCGTCCTGATTTCAGATTAGGCAAAGCGCTGCCCTGCGCTCCCACGCTGCAAAGAAATCAGCACCTGCTACTTATTTTCCGTATGAAGCGTATCTCAGCTGGGGAACAGGAATCACAATTATGTTTTTAAACTCTTTATATTCCCGAAATGCTCAAGAGAGAGATAACAACGAAAACATTCAGGTTTAGCAATTCCTTGGTTGTAGTAGAATTACTTGGAAAATATTAAGCTTCTTATGAGCTTCAGCGATATTAATGGTACCGGGAAAGATGGCTCCGCTTTTACATGTGAAGTAGTTGGTAGGTGAATATTTGAGTGGTTTTTCATCTACTAGTATTCTATTTCCCTCATGCTCTTTTCATTCTATTTGCTTCTCATGCTTCTACTACATGTTTCATGTGCTACTAGAGCAGCAGCAGTAGAAGAATTAACTGACGATGGAGGTCCTTAGGCAAAGTGAGTAGGCACCGCACGTAGGCCCTTGTTTGACTGGCATTTGGGAGTGAAAACAGGATGGACCGACCCAACTTGCCCGCACCGAAACCAGAGATTTACTGTGCAGTATCTCTCCCAGTTGTACTAGTTCAGCCAATTCGTGCCCTTAAAGAGCTTCAGAAGTCCCTGAACTAAAGAACCTTTGTAATTAAGAGGGCCAAATAATGGGAGAGATCCCTGTGGCGATGGACGGAAGCATGGACGCGGTCTCGAAGGGTTCTAGTCTGAACACCTCCGACGACATCCGGGCCCAACCATAAGCCCCGAGCCTTCGGTGTTCCCAAAAGATCCCTAACCCGCAAACACGCGAAGCTATAGAGCAATCCCGCAACGACGTCAGCAAGAAACCTGTATAGTGCGCAAACCACCGTCCAGCCGCAGCCAGCTGAATCCCGTCGCCTGCTCCTTCAACCCTGAAACAGATGACAAGGAAGTGACGGGAACACGAAGTGACGAACAGGAAGTTTGGGGGATTAATAAATCGTCCCAAAATTCGCCTGGCGGCATGGGAAAACCCACGAAGGAACCCATGACCAGGAAAGCCGGGGCCAGGGAAGTCAACCAATAACCTCCCTAATACAAGTCGAACACACGCGTTACCTCAGCTCAACCTTTTTCGGTAGGACAACAATAACTTTTACAGTCAAAGAATTTCAGTCTACACAAGAAGATAGATAACCGATAACGGTCTCAAGGCCGTACATGCTTTTCCTGTCCCTGGAATCTTTCTGTGAGAGTAAAATGGTGAATATATATACTTGGTAACGAATATACATGTATAGTAATATAACGGACGTAACGGAAGTAAAACTTCACACGCTGTGTTGAATAAATGGAGTGTTCTGACTTTTAAGAGCAATAGAATTCACGCTCTTATGTACCCTCTCGTTTCTTCCTTTCTGCATAGCAATTGACCCCGTTTGCCGAACCTAAGATAAAAACATGACATGTTCCATTCACATGAGTTTCTTCACGTCTCCTTAAAAAAGTATTGTTAAAAGGCGTATTCTTATATATATACTTCATGGCAATTTACATAATTATTAGCAGACGTGACCTTATTACTTGCTTCCTTTTAAGAAGAAGAAAAATTAAGCAATACACAAGACTAAATCGACAGTAAAATCCTTTAAAAACTGGTTGCCATGTAGTTGAAGCCCGTTTCTCGTATGAGAAAAGTTGAGGTATTTTAAATCTGAAACCAATAACAAGAAATAATCACGGAAATGGTAAACTCCATGGACATTAAATGAGCGTTTTAACAAGATATACATTTGTTCGTAGTATATTTTTGTCTATATATTACAGTTTTCCAGTTTTGCAAAATTCGTACAGACCTTATACTGAGGCCTTTGGAGGATATTTACAGAAAATTTAACATAAGGATTTTATTTCTCATGTAAATATCTTTAATATACGGTATTTTAATCAAAATCGTTAGTCATTTTTGAGAAAATCAGAATTTGATCATGTAAAGGGTAGTTTGGAGTGGGGGTTTTTCTTCTCAAACTTCGTTTGGCCTCCTTGGAGGATACTAAATTTAAATACCAAGTTTATTAGTCTATCGATCGTTCGTTTTTAAGTTATTGGTTCACAGACACACTGACACACATAAACCTTTTTCTAAAAATGCTTTTTCATTACACTTGTTTTTCCAGTGAAATCTCAGTACCGAATTTCTGGGTGGAGTACAATACCTTCTCTAAATATGTAACATGTTCCGTGTACTAAGTAGAGAAAATGAAAATAAAAACATTTTGATTTCAACTCTTCATTCCTCTTTGGAATCCAGAAACTGGGGTGGTAAATATTGCTTTCTAAATAACTTTGTTTCTCTGCACCCTACCAGTGTGCTTCGTCTTTCCCGTAAAGCGGCATATAATATTATCAATCCATTTCTTGTCTTTCCAGGCATCTATTTATTTAAAAAAAATCTGAATTGTTCATTCACATTACTTTTTTCTACATCTCTGTATCAAATTGTTGTTAATAAGCTTATTCTTCTGTCTACTTCATGCCAATCGAGATAAACCTCAGTAGAAACGTCTTAATAATTATTTCCTTACAAGTAGAAGGGAAATAAGGGAATATACTAGGCTAAACCGACAGTAAAATGTTTTAAAATGTGGTAGTTATCCGTTTCTTTGCGTGGTCAGGTGTTGACAAGCTCTCGTATGAGAAACGAGAGCAATAACAAAACTGAAACCAATAACAAAGAATATCACGAAAGCTGTCAACTTCACAAAAAATGTATATGCCATAAATTGAGTGTTTTAATGAAATCTATATTTTTTATTTAGTAAGTTATTGTCTATCAATGACAGCTATGCAAAATTCAGAAAAATTCATTCAGAATAAAGAAGTCGTTAGCAAAAGTCAAAATATACATTTTATTTGTCATGTAAATATCCTAAATATAAAAGGTTTTGATCAAAATCTTAGAGCCATTTTTGAGAAAACCAAAATATTAGCAATTTTTCCATTAAAGGATAGTTATGGATGGGGGATTTTCATGAAAATCTTCGTGTCGCATCTTTGGAAGATACTGAAATTAATATCAAGTAAGCTTTTTAACGGACTTTTTGTTTTTAAGCTATGCTGTCCACAGACACACACACACAGACAGAGAGACGCACACACACACACTGACAGACAGACACACACACACACACTGACAGACAGACGCACACACACACTGACAGACAGACACACACACACTGACAGACAGACAGACACACACACTGACAGACGGACACACACACGGACATTTTTCTAAATTTTTTTTATTAGGAGGTCTCTAAACATATATTTCCGGTGAAATCTCGGTATCGTATTTTTGTGTGCATTACAATACCTTCTCTATACACTACGTATATAGTACGTGAAGAGAAAGTTTTATAAGGACATGTGAAGAAATCCGTTTATTATGGTCTTTAGATTCATACAGTACCGATCAAGGCTATAACTGTGGTTAACCTAAAAACTGGTTAGCCACCTGTACACCATAAAATGCACTTAAACAGTTTCTAACATGGATATTTGTAGTGCTAGCACTAGTACATTGATAGTGTAGTGTAGTGTACTGGAGGGAATTGCGCATCTCAATCAGTGATAGGCTTTTTGTGCGTCAACCGCAGGAGGAATGATGGAATGAGAGCATATAGAGAAAGCAGGTGGAATCAGACTGCGATAGGGAGCCATTGTGGAGAGTCCCTAACAGTTTCCAAGCAGTTCTTCATCTCGACGCTGTGAGCGCTAGGAGCCCGCTCCTCAGGACTGATTAAATGCCCATCCTGCCGCCAAGAGCTGAGTTTCCAAAGTGTAATCGTCTCCACAAGAGGGTCCTACACCGCAGTTCTCGCCAACACTTACAGCAGTGAAAGAAAGATCTCACAGATGAAATGGAGAAGAAATGAAGGGACAGGAAATTCGGGGAAATTAACAGTCCTCCCCACATTCACCTAGTGAGACCAGAATAACCCCTCCCCCTCAAAATACAATGGGTCCATGGAGGCCGGCCGCACGGAACCGATCCCATGACCTCTGGAATGCCAGTTCCGAACGAAACACCTGATCCATCTGGCTCGGTAATACAGTGATAAATGCTGCAGTTCATTTTTACATTCTCTACTATTTACCTATATGTAGTTACAAGAGAAGGTATTGCACTCCACCCAAAACATTCATATGTATGTTTTTCAGTAGAAATACACATTTAGAGGTCCCTGAAACAAGAAAGAGTGTCCTTAGATTCGGTGCCTATGTACTGCATAACTAAAAATGAAGCTTTGGGTTAATACCAAACTAGTATATAAGTTTAGCATCTTCCAAGGATGAGACACGGATACTTTCAAGGAAATTATCCCTCACTAAGCTTTCCATTATACGCTTTTCGTTATGACTAATGGTTTTAATTAAAACATCACATGTATAAGTGTTTTAAATAAAATGTGGCATGCGTTTCCTGGGAATTTCTTTTCAAGTCCTCTTCGCTCTGAAGGGATTTTATATAAATGAAAACTGTAAGAGAGACAGGGAGACAATATCGTATTATGTAAAGAATACATATCTCGTTAAATCACAGAATTTATGATGAACAGCATGAATGGGGTTAATCATTTCGAAAATGTGTGTTATTGGTTTGAATTTTTAAATACACTTTTCCAGTGGTAAGTCCTATTATTGTGTTTTCCCTTCAGTATCATAGTAACAGCATAGAGTTACAAAGCCGTCGGATATTAAAGCGATTCTTAATAACGTGAGTATGCTCCAAACATTTTGTTCTTATTTATATCACTAAGCATTTTATTAATAAACTGATCTGATAATGGAATTATCACTTAAAATAAAAATACATTACAATACTTATAGGCTCTTGAAACACCGGAATTTTTTACCCTTGGTGTTCCATATGACCCAAAAATAGCTTGATACGCCTCGTCTGACTGTTGCTTTGGCCTACTGTAGCCCCTTTATACCTAAAATGAAATGTAATGTGCAATGTAAACGTTTCTTGACTAAGAAGAATTATATAGGAGAACTATTTTTGGAATACAATAAGCTATTTTACCTCACAAGCCACGTATAGAACAAGGTTGGGAAATAGAATGAGGCTAAAAAATCAAATATAATAGCCACGGTTTGAACCACGGGTCCTACGGTTTCCATTCGATTGCTGCAACCAACTGAGCTAACATGGAAAAATGTTACGTTAAACTCCCCAACTGCTTCACACTTTTCCTAGTAAATCACAAGGCAATCTCAAATTACTCTGGTGACTTACCAATGTCGTAAGCGCTTTATAGTAAGCAACTAGTACATGAATACTATTAGTAGGTGCTAGTATTAGTATTAGCCCATAATGTCCCCTGGGGGCACGAGCCTCTCTCCTTTGAGAGATAGCTTGCTTTGGCAGTCCTGGTTAGTTTTTCCAGGATGGATCCTCCTTTTGATCCTAATTGCTCAGGTAATTTGTTCCTAATGACATGGTATTTTCTATTATAAAATACACCATTGTCTTAAGAGTTAACTCAGCACGTTTTTTGGTCCGTTGTGTGCAATTAAACATTTGGGTTTAGTCATTATTTATTTTGATACTAATTAACTCTGGCATCTTGACTAATGCACTTATGTACTTGTATTCCGTGCAGCCGTCTTGGTCTAATGCTGCCATCTTCTTCTGTCTTTCGCTTTCTATTGTCCAAGAATGCTGTAAATGAATACACGACATTTAATTTTATTGTTCCTTGATCATGTGTACACAGAGCAAAAATAGTATTAGACATCGAGTTTCTGATAGTCTGCAGGGAATTTATAGGGCGTGTCTTCTGATATCCGCTGGCCCCTCCGTCACTCTAATTGGGGAAGGTTGTAGTTTACTATTGTTGTCCACGTTACTTAATCTCACTTCCAGTTGAGGGAGGCGGCTATTCCTATTAGCGAATGAGTTGACAAACCCAGCAGAGTTATTGCTCTAATGGTTCGATATAGAACACGCACCTGCAAGGAGACAGTATCAGCCAATAAAATAAAAACATGCCGTAATAAAGTACCATACAAACGGTAAGGAATGCGGTGTACGGAGCAAACCAGTGCTGTTTTCATTCTGTGCCTTGTGTACATGGTTGAAATTGTAGAATCAGACTGAAAATTTTAGCCAAGATTTTAGAGTTAGCGCAATCGGATGGAAACCGGAGGATCCGTGGTTCCAATTCCGGCTATGATATTGAGTAATTCAGTCTTATTCTACCTTCCCAATATTTGGAGGAATAGTTTGTAGAAGAATGTGTAAAGAACGGTCTGTGAATGAACACAACATAATTATATGTATTACATTTTTTCAACAAAAATTCAAATGCGGGTTGATTTTAAAAGTATACAGCGTTATACGTCGTTAGTTTAATAATAGTGGTAAACCAAACATAATTCCTCATAGCAACATGATACTAAATGTCTCTAGTTCTAGTTTTCGTCTTAGAGATTTAGGATCCTGTATTATGGCGCCTATATTACTGTCCTTGCGTCGTAAGCTTAAACATCCTACGATCAATACTAGAGGTTTGATCGTTCCTCACAATTCTGATATCACATGGCACAGGAGCGGGGGGGGGGGCAATTTTATGTAAGCCCATACGAAAAATTTAATATTGGGCGAAGCGACATACCTGAAGAAGGCGCGGAAGAAGGAGGCTCATCTCCGGTACCCCATTCAATCAACGTCCTCAAAAATAGCATTGAAACCGAAGTCGGAGGGCACATAAATGTAAAGGAGGGCCATCCGGTTGCAAAATGAAGTTATTACGACCTTGGAACTCTAGCTAAGTTTAGTGTCCGGAGATTCTTCCCCAAATAAAAGTATCCCGTATATCTTTGAAGAGAAATGCACACCTAGCTTATTAATGTTGATCACAGGATGTCGCTCTTCCAATTCAGATCTAACGAATTTTAATTTGCAGTGAGCTTTGTTGTCATCAGTGAATTCTTGTATGTTCATTGTTTTAATCCTCGACTTTATTAAATTTTTAAGCACAAATGAAAACATAGACTGAGAGGTTATATATCAATTCGTATATATTTGGAAGGCTTAAAAAGTGCCCGTATTTCAACATAGATGAGTTGCTCAATTGGTTGTACATACTGTACTGTGCAGCAGTAGTATACAAGCTCGGCGGACCAGGTCAGTGGCAGAGCACTTCTGGAGAACTCTGTCCTCTCCGGTCGCGTTAATGGTGCAGGAAATTACTTGCAATGGGATATTATTTTTCTTTCAAACAAACTTTTCTTATATTAATAACTTCCGGAGAATCAAAGAAATCCAATATAAACGATAGCTTTCTTTGTGAACCAAACTGAATCGTTTATAAATATTAATAATTATAATTTCGACAAAATTAACGTGTATCATTCAAATATTCAACTTAGTTCTTATATTATCTTTACAAGTAATTTTCTTTCTTTCTCACTTGGTCCTAGACAATAATCTCCCGGAAAGTATTAATTATCTCGTCGAGTATTACAAATACTGCATTCTCTGACGCAATATACCAAAGCAATCATAATTTTTATACGACTAACCTTCTTTCTCAACGTATAATATAAAAGATGAATTATCTTTCAAAATCGATCTCCTTCCCCGACGAGGTCAGTAGGAGGGGTGAATCAAGTTTAAAATGTTACCTGATTACTGAACAATGTTGCGTTGTTAAAACAGCTTATTTACAAAATATTAAATATCTTGTCACCATATAAAAATTGACTTACAAGAAGACAAAAATGCAACGAACTTTTCAAAAAGAAACCACGGAGTAATAAAATAAAAACACAAATAAGGGAAAGGCTATCAATAAACATGACTATTGCTACGCAATGATGAATATTGCCTGAACTATCATCTGTTAAATTCACCAAAACAAATGTGGCATTAATCTATTGGTTAGTTTGGAAATGGTAGGTATTTCAGTTAGACGTTTAACGTGTTTCGCTAAAATTAGAAAAGTGCAGTGATACCCCTTTTACTTTTGGATGGGAAAACTAGCGAAGGAATAAAAGTGAAATTGGATGCCATTTCCGCCGAGCTTTCGTCATCTATGACAACGTTTAGGAATTGGTTGAACGACTTTAAACGTGGCCGAATGTCCGCAGAGGAAATCGTTAAAAAAGTCTTCGATATGGTTCTCTCTGAACATTAAAGGAAAAGTTTGCAACGTGACAGAGGCCCTAAGTATGTTGACGGGTACGGCTATTCATATTTTGAATGATAAGTTGGAGATTTGGAGATGAAAAAGTTGTGGGCCTGCTGGGTACCGGGCCCTAAGTATGTTGGCGGGAACGGCTATTCATATTTTGAATGATAAGTTGGAGATTTGGAGATGAAAATGTTGTGGGCCTGATGGGTACCGGGATTGTGGCTTTCAACTTAGGAGCTATTTAAACAAAATACAATGGACCTTTAGTGTCGAGCTGTTACACTCCATGAGACCTAAATTCAACATTATACTCTGGAAACTAAGCAACAATCCAATTTTTGGGTGAATGAGCTCCAAATAATATAAATGTCCCATCGGCCGGACAGTGATGGCGATGATTTTTACTTTCTCTAGCGCATATGCAGAAGGTACGTAGTAGATAGAGAAGGTATTGTATTCCACCTGAAACTCGATACCGAGATTTCACCTTAAATGTATGTTTTGAGACCCCCTGAATAAAAAAAAAATATATAGAAAAGTCAGTCTGGATATATATGTGTGTATGCGTATATGTTTGTGGACAGCATAACTCAAAAATGAAATTCCATTAAATACCAAACTTCATATTTAAGTGTTGTATCTCCCAAAGGTGCTAAACAAACATTTTCAAGAAAATCCCCACCTCAAACTATCCTGTGGAAAAAGTTCCAAAAATTTTGATTTTTTAAATATGTCTGTAATAATTATAACTAAATTCCGTATATTAAGGATATTTACGTGAAAAATAAAACGTATAGCTTGTATTTCCTGGGAATATCCTCTGAATACCTCTTCAGTTTGAACAACCGTTGCACAACTGGTAAACCATAAGAATGGACAAAATTTACTACTCAAAGCAATGTAGATCTCGTCAAAACACACAATTCATGTCCTTTGTATGGTTTTCTTTGTAGAGCTAACTGTTCCCGAGATATTCCTTGTTAAAGGATTTAAATTTAAAATGCTTGACTATTCTCAAACAGGAACTCGTCCATGTTTCTTTTGTTTCGCTCCGGGCCATGCAATTGAAGCGAATTGCAGTGAAAGTCACAAAGCGACAGTTTTTTTTAAAAAAAATTAATTATCGCTTTAACATATTGTATTTCTTTAGTTTCCTTCTATTTATAAGGAGCAAAGAAATAAAACCATTCGCTAATGCTTATCTTGATTAGTAAGTTGTAGAAAGTAATAAGTAATAAGTAATAAGTAATAAGTTTGTTTTTAGAACAGGTAAAGAATGGATGCAGATGTTCTGGAATAAGAAGGGTGTCATATATCTTAGAGAAAGAAGAAACAATTAGTGGAAAACACTACATTTAGTTGTTACCCCGATTCCATAAGAAATTGAAAACACACATTTGGCGAAGAAGAGGACGACAAATCACCAGCACGTTCATCTGGATTTGTCGCCACCAAACTACATGAATTGCGTTATAAATTACGGCCGCATCCTCATATTTGCCCGATCTGGCTCCCTGCTATTTCCTAAACATGCAGAAATGGCTCTTGGGAATTTAATTTAGATAAAATAAAAAGGTCATTTTCGAAACAGAGGTGGATTTTGTAGAACTTGACAATTCCTATTTTTGGAGGAGTTAAATTTGCAGGAAAGGTGGAAGAAGTACATATCCTTAAAAGACGTATGTTGAGAAGCAATTTGTGTTTGAAGAATGTGCGTTTTTATTCCTATCACGGGTTCTTGTTCAACAACGGTGGTATTTGTCGTTCATAAAGATTGTTTCATTGCAATACAACTCAAAGTGACTTATGTATAACTTTCAATAATGATAAAAGATAAGCAATTTTAATGCATCCTCAAGTCCATAATCCTTTTTGTGTACTTGTTTCATTTTGGTTGCGCACGTTTACCTGGTATTTTCTAGCTTTACTCTGTTGACTATCAAAGAGTGCGTTTCAATGAAGTGTGGAATAGTGCAATTTTTTGGGTCGGGAAACTTGTTGTGAGAAGACGACTTGGGGATCTGTGTGCCTAATCATGCCCATCATCAACTTGTTTTTAGAATTTATAACCAATTCACTATATTAATTTACGAGGGTTGGAACTTTAATGGTGACAACTGTGTATTTACAACCGATGCAAAAAAGATAAATGTTACCAAGTTTTACTATGCTTCAAGGTAGTCACCAGCATTGTGCTAAGCCCGTTGCCAGCGATGTCAAGGTCGTAAAGCGGTTTTTAGCAGTGCCTGTTGTGGTTTTTCGTAGTCGGCTTACCGCTTCACCTGTATGCTAGGACTGTAACCCCCCTAGGATTTACAAGCGCATTCCCAGAAGCCTGTCGGGTAGCCAACGGCACGAAACCACAGAATGGAGAACTGGAACCAGTGGTCGTCCCATAGCCAGGCATTAGCGTGAGGAAGTGGATGGTATGAAATGCAAGCGAAATGGATGTTAGGAAAGGTGATGCTGGAGAAATCGAATGACCCGAAGAAAACCGTCCAGACGCCGCTTCGTCCACCACAAGTCCCTAATAAGGGCATTTGGGATTGAATCCGGGTCGCCTAGATGGGATGCGAGCAGTCTAACCTCTCGGCAACGGCACCACCTGCCTGTCGTGTTGGTTAACTCAAATGGAGCGGTCCAATACTTGATGGATCTCGGAAGCAGTTCTGAAGCGAATGCCATAAAGTGCTTCCTTCATCTACAGAAACCATTAAAAGTCGCAAGGGCTTAAGTCCCAGGTTCGCCGCTTCTTTCTCAAAGCTGGACGCAGGTCGTGTTCCAAAAATTAACAGTAAATCAGCGAATTGACAATGGAATGTGTTAGGATAACATCATTGCAGTCGTACATGAAATGTACCATAAGTTTCCACCTTTCAATCTTCTTCCTTCAAACCTTCTGATCCACGGCGACACTTTCTACAGAACCCACTCACCATTTTATAAGACAATGCTCGGCCGCATACATCTGTGGTTGATTTTTTCCATCAATTAGAGTGCTGTACCATCCATTAACTTGGTCCTTGTGACTCACTTAATCCGAATTTGAATGAATTACCTCGTAGCATTCGCTTCAGATCTGTTCCAGAGATTCGTCAACAGGAGACCGCTCCATTCGAACTATCAACACAATAGAAGCTGCTAAAGATATCCTATGGCTTCCACATTGTTGCCAACGGGTTGTACACAATTCTGCTGACTACTTTGAAGGGTAATAAAACTTGATAACAGGTATCATTTTGTATCAGTTGTAAATAAGCAGTTGGCAGTATTAAAGTTCCAACCCTCGTTTTATTGTTTCTTAGTTTTGCGTTATTTACTGTTTTGTATTGTCTCAGAAGCTACCCAAACAGACGCCCACCAATTTCAATACAAACATTACATCGGCGTAATAGATTCTGATATATTTTATCGAATAGCTCTGGTGCTTTTTGAATCACGTCACATGCAGTTACAGCCTTGGGAGCAATTTTGTGATCAAAACCTCTAGTGTTTATAAACAACAATTTTAGCTACTGCTATTTGAAGCGATCCAATGGATTCAGAGGTTGGTACACCACCCAGGCCATGATGTATCACCAGAGGCAAGAGCTTTTGCTTTTAACGATAAATGAGAAAGGTGTTGAATTACAAATAGAAAATTTTCTGTATGCATTTGATGTAATTTTTAAATGATGTAATTGCTTATTTTTTACAATTTTTTGGAATACTTTTATATTTTCAAAACCAATGTTTTTAGCAATAAATGAGAAATATCTATTATTGATTTTGCACACAAAAATGTACATTTATTTCAAGTTACAAAACTAAAACTTGATAAGCGAGCTGACGTCTCATCTGGAGGTCCCAGCTCCATTTTGCGCCTGGGACGGGGAATTTTCCTTTAACCGGAATCATTCTATATTCCCCACAGAGTTTGAAAGAATGTATGTGAGAATATGTGCGTGTGTTTGAATAAAATAAAACGATTAAAGCTAGCATTCAAGAACAGACACGAGTTGTTTCCTAAGCCAAAGCCACCGATATAAGCATAGATGTTAAACGGGGCTATATAAATGAAACAATTAAAAAAATAAACCTTTAACTTAACCATTAAGCCTTCATATCAAGAATCTAGAAGTTGTGAAACAATTTTTAGAATTAAAAAAAAAAATAAATTAGTAGTTAACTAAAACAAGATACGGAGTAAAAAAGTCTTGCTTCTGAAAATTTCAGGATGGTAACAGAACCAATATTATAGTCTCAATCTGAGGGAAAACCTACAGCTCACTTTACTTTATACCAAATTAACTCTCTGATAGCCAAATGTAAAATAATAAGAGTAGTCACTTTGGAAGCAGAATAAGTACCCTTGTAGAACGCATGGAGCCCAATCTTAGAGGATCGGTACAAGACAGTTTAAGAGTTTGCTGTTGTATGGCTACAAATGGGACTCTATTATGGCAAAAGCTTTAGTACATTTATTACAGCCTTCAAGGCCAGTTACCGAGTACATTACCTATAGCTAATGTAAATAATGTAATGACAGTATTTCAACAAATGCATGTAAAACTAGTTGTATCGGTACTCATTTGCTGCTACTTTACAAAGAAGTTTGCCATTCTTGAACAGTTATTCCTTGCGGACACGGTAGCAAACTATATTTACGCAAAAACAGCACTCTTGACGTTGAAAACAAAATACGAGTTTTATCACGTTTTCTGTGAAAAGTTCCTTCAATAGATTTAGATAGCAATATCAAATGCTGAAAGCGAGATATTTTTATATACAGGGTTACTACAAAAGAAATAGACAACTTCAACTGCCTGTAAAACAAAAGATAGCAACCTAATTATTTTGGAGGTGGGTTGAGAAACTCTCAAAGTTTCATTTGTTACTATAGGTAACGCTGTAGTGTTTTGTTTGTTGTTGTTGCAGAAGCTGAAATGTCGGAAAATCCTGTGGAAAAGGCATATTGCGTGTTGGAATTTGCTAGAACGCAATCAGCAACTGTTGTCCAACGACATTTTAGAACACGTTACCACCGCAAGTGAGATTTATGGTGGACAAAGCGGCGCAGGGGTGGGTTTTCACCGGTTTGCCCCGGCATCACATTCCACCGGTGTTCCATCTTCATTCCACGTATCACTAGTCTCATTGCCTAAGGTGTCACAAGGAGTAAAAGCGGGCGTTAAACACTATAAAAAATAGAGAAAACGACAACTTTTAGAAACGAATAATCTGTGTATTCCAGTGTGGTAATGTCTGTATGAGATATTTGATTATATTTATGATGTTGCTTTGAAATAAAGTGTTTTAATTGGGAAATAAGGGGTTTTAACATTAAATGGCATGAGGACTGCTACGTCATCCTACTGTTCAGCCCCTCGAAAAGTACGCAAGCCTCCGTTTTTCATTCGTAGCATGATGTGTCATATGACAATGTTAACACAATGTTAAGTCAGAGTGACTTTATTGACGCAGGTAAACGAAATATGCTTACGTCCAGAATGCATTCAATTGGTTCCACAGTCCTATCTCCTATTATCCATTTAATTTGTATATAATTATACTGAATATTCCGTATGTGCACATGAGACCCGTGCTGTTGGAGGAAACACACTGCTTTAAGTGAACACATTGTATTAATTAAATTAAAAGCCTGCGCAACAGAGGGCGTCCCCCACCTCGGCCCAAGACGCGTCATGGGTGGGGGGCAGTATTGGAAGATGAGACGAGGTCAGCGCCTCAAATGCCGGTTAATGCGGTCCTCTCGACCTGAAGCCGCTACTTCTCCAACAATTAGATCCTCAATTGGCCCCCCAGGGATCTCACGAGGCTGAGTGAACCCCGGATTAGGTCTTCCAACGGGGGAAAAGTCCCCACGCCGCTACCGGAAAGCGAACCCAGGCCTCCCGCTTGGCAAGCAGCCGCGCTATCACCGTGCGGGGGAGACGACCGAATAATTAATATAATTATTATAATTTCAGAGGAAACATGAAACATCCATAACTACTGAATATCCCTCTGCGTAATCATTGTTTATTCAGGAATACAAATAATTCATTTTATAGGGGTGTCACATGAGAACGTGAGAAACACAATAATTTGATAGTATCATTAGAAACTGTTTTATTTGAAGAAATGAAAGCATGGACATTTTATATCATCATTTCAACTTAAACTTTATCTTCTTATTGTTCGCATTCTGACCGTGTGTAAACACCACTCAACATATAATACCATTTCTTACACAGGATCCACATTCTTAATAATAGATAGGAACAAATAACAGATTAATATCCATTCTATGGTTCAACAGCTATTGAAATGTATCACAGACACTTTTACTTAATCATGTTCAAAGGATTGAAAAATTTTTGATTGCAAGTTGATGCAAAACGAAAATTCGAGGTTTATGGATTCCGGCTTGACGGAAACCGATTCGAAGTTCTCTCCTCTATCATTCCGCTATGAGCCAAACAACGCGTTCAGTAAGGTCAAAGTTGAGCTGTTTGAACTCACCAACGACCGAGACCAACTCCGGCTGCACTCAGGAAGATCGTCAAATCTCGGACAAAAAACAAGGAAGCACAAGTTTCGACCAGCCGTGGCCATGAAACCCGGAAGTTGGTACAGTTTTTAGGGACACAAGTGGTGAATGAAATTTATGGACATCATTTGAGATTTTCATTTTAATTAATTTTCCTAACACAATTACAAAAAACTCAGGGTTATAATTAGACAAAAACAGCCATCATGGACTGCGTGAACTCCGGGAGATTGAACGCCCCGTTATGATAATATCTAATGTGTTCCTAGTTAGAATCACCTCTAGGCTGTTTCGTATGGGTCGTTAATGGCATTGGATTAAGCATTAAGCTCTATATACAGGGTGTTAACAAACTACACAGAAACTATAGCAGATATTCTAGACCGTCTGATATAAAGATTTTTAGTTAGGTAATGCATTATTCAAGGCTAAACATAACCCTATTTTATGGTGTGAAACAAATTGGTATCAAATGCTGATAAAAGGGTGTTAAAAGCAAAGCGGGAAAAACATTGGCACACATTGTTCTTAAAAAGTATATAAATATTCTTTTTCAGCAGCTGGGCATTACCGTTCTCAATAATACCACAAAAAAACTCAAATATCAAACCAATCAGTCGAGAGTGGAACACTGGCATCGATAAACTGTCTTCCCAAGTAATGCTGCTAAATCTAGAAGCGTTTCCATTCGAACAAGCGCTGCGATATGTATACTCAGCTCACCATTCTGATTGGTCAGTGGAACAAAACTACAAAATTATCTTTGATTCAACACATTGAGGCAGTATACTGGGGATTGTCTGCGAGAAACATGGAGAATATGTTCACTTTCTCTAAAACTGCTGATATGCATCTTATTTACGTTGAATCAAAAACTAATGGTTTAGCTGCTACAGGACTATACAGGGAACGGTAGTCCAATAGGCGCCAGCCACACCATTCCACTTTCCAGTCCAGCGACAGGAGCTGGCAAGTCTGGGGAACCTTCGAGCTAAACAGGGGCGGTACGGTTACGTATGGCAAGCCTACACGAACAACAGCTTCATATATTTCACAGTCAAAAGGTGCAAGTACTGAGCCCGAGAGGTACAGTTTTGTAACTTGGCTTCGCTCCAGAAGATGGAATTCTTTTCATCATTATTGTTTACTGATAAGGACTTGCTCATCACGGATGCTCTAGTTTTGAACTCAAGAAACAGTCATGTGTGGTACTAACTCAATTCACACGTCACAAACACACGTTTTCAGTTAACATATGCGTCTCAATTATTGTACACAATGTCATTGGACCATAAGTGCTTCCCCCTCAGCGAAACTGACATGCTTATCTTTATTTGTTACAAAACGTTGTACTGAAAAGTTAGACGCACCTGTGAATATTCGTCGTGAAATGTGGTTACAATATGATGGATTTGCGCCTCATTTCTCCTTAGGTCTGCGAGAGCATTTGTTCCAAACTTTTCTATGTTTACCCTGCACAATGGTTCAGAAGTGGCAGTCAAACAATGGCTTGAACATCACGTTCTCCATACCTCAATCCAATTTCTTTACCTTTTTAGAGTCACCTCAAGTGTATGGTGCATGAAATACCTATCACCTCAGAAGAGGAGTTTATTGCCAGGAAAGAAAATATTTTTACCTGCTAGTAAATCTACTGTCAGGGGCTATCATTTTTAGCATGTAACGTTATTCGCTGTGCACCAGAAGAAATCATGGTTAGAGTATGACAAACGTTCCTTCAGCGCTGCTTTATGTTGAAAATTGTCACCATTTTGAGTAGTTCCTGTATATTAAAAATTACCTTGAGTTTTGTTTATGGACGCTCTTTAGCTGCTACGGTTTTCAGCGACTCATTCTATATTGGGCGTGAAGTACCACTTAATTTTGCTAAGAGACCTCTATATCAGCTGACAAGAATATATGACACACGGCCAACGGCTTTAATTTCCTTGCAAAGGAAACCATGCTAAGAACTTTAACGTCCGTAAAAATCAATCGCCATCTACCGGAATGAACCCGCGACTTTGGGAACCAGAGCTTAACGCGTTACCTCTACACCGTGGAGGACGACACTTATAAAACTGAGTTATTGCTTTTATACCTTTACGGTTTTGTTGTTTCTTTGACCACTTAAAGTCACACTCCGTGGTGTAATGGTTACCGTGGTAACTTCATAAACCCAAGGTCGCGGGTTCAAACCCGATGGAGGACGATGGATTTTTTTGGGGTGTAAAAATCCTTAGCATAGCTTCCTTCGCAAGGGAAGTAAATCCGTTGTTTTTTTGTTTTTTTTTTGGTAGTGTTTAACGCCCGCTTTAACTACTTATGGCACCGCAGGCGGTGACACTAATAATACATGAATAAAGATGGAGCACCGATGGAATGTGATGGTGGGGGAAACCGGAGAACCCGGAGAAAACCCGTCCCAGCGCCGCTTTGTCCCCCACAAATCTCACATGCGGTCGCTTGGGATCGAAGGTGAGAGGCAAGTGGTCTAACCACTCAGCCACGGCGCGGCCAGATCCGTTGGTCCCGTGTCGTAGATTTGCGGCTTGTAAAAGAACCTCAAGCCTGATAGAGATGTCTCTGAGCAAAATTAAGCGGGCTTTCACGCCTAATTTAGATTTCTTTTCTTTAATGCGGTACCGGAGTCTGATCGGGACTCCGGCACTGTGTACCCTACTTTTATTTACAATTTTTTTTACCTTATTTTTCTGAATAATTACTGGATTGCTGTTTTCTTACTGTTACAACACACACATAAACACAAACATATAACACCCATGCCCAAGGCGGGACTCGAACCCACGATCCCCAGCGCTGCGAAGCACCAAAGCGGGACGCCTTGGCAAGCGCGGCCATGGGGACCGGCGGATTGGGACGCTGAAACCATAGCAGTTAAAGAGCGTCCATAAATAGCACGCCATTTATTTTGACCCTTTAAATCGCTTAACATTTTTAGGTAACGTACACAAATGTATTGTAAATGACTCAGGAGATTAGCTGTGACCTTGTGGTTTACAGAGGGCGCTTTACTATTGTTCTCTCTCGCTCTAACGCTTTACACACTGCTTCAAAAATTATTATCGCATTTCCCGACACAACATATATTACGGGAAGTAACATCAGCTTTTTCCGAAAGCTGGCCATATCAATAATGAACTATGTTTATTGCTGACTTATGAAGTCATTGTTGCCACAATGACACTGTTTACAGCTCGACTGCACTTGTTGGGAATAATTTTGAACTGCTGGTATTTGCATTGCACCAGAAAGCCCCCACTCCACTGCACGATTGCTATACAAGGACAGAGATATTCTCCTGAGTAAACGACAGTATTAAGCCTGATTCAAACCTTCGTTAGCAAGGATTCTAATTAAATGTTCTAAAATTATAATTGAAACATTAATTCAAAACTTACGCTAAAATAAGAGCAATGTGATCTACGTAAAGATGGAAGAAAGAAAAAAAAAATCTGATGTGTTCCATTCACATTACTTTCTCTAGCTGTTACACAAACAAATTTCCTCACAAAGGATTATTCATTTATCAACGACATGCTAATCAAGTTAAAAATTGGTAGAAATTGTCTTATTACTTGCTTCCTTGTAAGTAGAATCGGCATAAGAGAATACCCATAATAAATCGATAGTTAAATCTTTTATAAGCTGATCCTATAAGGAACAGTTGAAGTTCGACTCGTTTTACATGACTCGCAGTAAAACAATCAAGCTTTAAGTAGTTTAAAACTGAAACCAGTAAAAGGGAATATCTCAGAAATGGCAAAAAAGGAACAAAAAAAAAAAAACATATATGACATAAACCATTTGTATTATCGAGATCCACATTTTCGTGAGCTAATTTTTTCTCTATCTCTTAAATATATTTAATATATAGTATTTTAATCAAAATTATTACAGCCATTTTTGAGAAAAATATAATTTTCAAAAATTTTTCCATGTAAAGTGTAGCTCTTGTTGGAGGGATTTTCTTAAAAAAAATTGCGTGTCGCATCCTTGGAAGATACTTAAGATAAATATCAAGTTTGGTATTTAACGGTCTATTCGCTTTACAGCTATGCTTTCCACACACACACACATACACACACACGGACCGTTCTCTAAAAATATTTTTCGGACTCAAGAAACCTAAAAATAAACTCGTATATTTCCAGTGAAATCTCGACATCGAATTTTTGGATGAAATACAATATCCTCTCTATCCATATGTACATTGTTCATACGGGCTAGGGAAAGTAAAAAGAGCGGTAAACAAGTATCGAACATGAAAACAAGGACTGCCCTTTATCCCAAAGTAATTACCATTGCGCCACAAAGGGCCAGAGAGGTGGTATTTGAAATGCCTCTTTTTGTGCTGCGCTCTCGAATGCTAGCATCAGTAGCCAGTGACGTACTGTATGCGTAACTTTGAAATTTGGACAGACAGGTGATATGTCTCTTTTCTTTAATTGCTTATTTAAGACACCTTCACCTTCTTTTAAAGCATTCTATGTATTCCATTAACACTCCGTATTTATCAAATCCGATCTTTATGAGATATAAGTATGCAAGCGGCGGAGAACATCTCAGCAATTGCGAACAAATATTGATTTATTGCGGCCTAACAGCCCCCCCCGGGGGAAGGGATCAGAGTAGGGGTAAGCACAGGCCAGCACACAGAAAATGACGAAGCCAAGCGCAGAGACGCCCTGAAGTCCCTAACAGTGTTACTAGATGACGGCCCTGGGTCGCCAAGGAGGCTATACAGGCGCCACCGGGCGGCCGTTGGAAAATGGCTTTACAACGGCACCAGTGGGGAGAGAGTTTTAGTTTCTTTCTTTTAATACAATTCCGAAGTCTGGTCTGGGTTCCGACGCTGTATTCCCTTTTCCTCTTTTTCTCATTTTCCTAACATTTACCGTTTTTCTTCTTTCTGCTAATACACACGCATACACACATTTTACAAACATATAACCACACATGTCGAAGGCGGGACTCGAACACACGATCCCCTGCGCCACGAAGCACCAAAGTGATGCACTTTAGCAAACATGACCTTGGGTACCGGCATACTCGGAGCAAGCGACCGTTACAAAGCTCAGAACCACAACTGCCGCCGACCTGAAAGATGAAGATGGGAAATTAAATGAAGGAATGAAAGGAAAGGAACAGTGATAGATATGCAGCACTCCAGCATTCGCCTATGCGGTCCCAGGAAAAAGCACAGAAAAGCCCAAGGTGAGTGCGCAGTCGACAGAGAGCGAACCCGGACCTCCCGAATGCCAGTTACAGGCGAAACCGCCTAATCCGCCTGGATCGGCATTTCGAGCTTTATAAAACAAATGTCAAGGCAGTGTTTTATTCGCTAATACTGAATATTCTTCAGTAACAAAGGCTACTGACGAGCCCAACTGACTTTGTTTACATACTATTAATAAATCTTAATAGAGCTTTCGATTTCTTTATTCAGTGCTAAAATGTCACAACACAGAAATAAGAAACCTATCGTATATCCTGACCTTGGTTTACTGTACCCTGGAAAAATTGCTCTTAGTTCCTCGCTAGAGTATCAGTGTTATACTCCTTCCTTTGTCATCCTTTTGCAATTCACCAGCATTCTTTCTGTCGTCTCCTTGCAGTCAAATTTTGTGCAGTGTCACAGAAATAGACTCGGCGAATTATATCGCTCCAGTGATCTACCAACCCCCAGCAGTCGTCTATTTTTCTCCTCTCATAACCGACAGTACTCAAATCAATCCCTGGAGCGCTCCAGAATCGACATCACTCGGCTCTCACAGGCACTAGAACTGACACTCCTTTTTCGAGGGAAGGAGACAAAAAAGGAGCCTTTAGGCTTCGAGAAGCAGATATCCTTATTTTATAAGTAACAGATGTGGGCGGAATAAAGGTGCTAACTGCTTCTTGCCTGCCTGGTTTCGAATGCGTTACTTAAAACCTATACACCATATATGTGACCATACTGCTGTAGCGATGTTTAACGTTCGCTCTTACCATATACATCACCATAGGTGCACGTATATGGTGTACGAAATAATATGATAATTGGGAATGGAGCTCTTCAGGCCTAAGTTTAGCGTTCACACCTCGCATTTGCCAGTTGTGGGGACTGAGGAAAACCTAGAAAAATAAACAATACACTCCTTGTGGAACAGCAGACCTCCTGTTCTCAAGTCAGTGCCTGAACGACCTCGGCTACACATTTCAATTTGCCTATACGGTTGCCTCAAACTATAAAGATTAAAAAACCTGTTCAGAATAATGATTAAAAGGCTACAAGAAACTATGCCCGGTTTGCTTTCCTAAGTTATATTCTGACATACAATTCATAGGCACTGCTTTAGGGCCCCTGAATCCAAAAAAAAAAAAAAAAAAAAAAATAGAAAAATATTCGTGTTTTTGTCTTGGACAGCATAGCTCAAAAACAAAAAGACCATTAAACACCAAATTTGACATTGAAGTTTGATATTTTTCAAGGATGCAACACAAAGATTTTAAAGGAAATCCCCACCTCCAAACTACACTTTACATGGAAACATTTTCCAAATATTTCTTTTCTCAAAATGCCTAAAACGAGTTTGATTAAAAGACCATATATTAAAGATAATTACATCACAAATAAAATGTATATCTTGAAATTTCTGGAAATAGCCTCTGAAGGCATCATCGTCCTGAGTGAATTGTGCTGAATTTTGCATAACAGATAAACCGTAAGACATAGAAAAAACTTAGTACAAAGAATATACATCTCATTAAAACACACAATTTATATCATATATATCTGTTTGTAGATTTGGCCATTTTTGAGGTATTCCTTGTTAGGTTTTTAATTTTAAACTGCGTAAAATTTGGTTCATATAGTGATATAACAGTAGACGAACAATTCTATTTAGGCGATGGAATATTTTTCTGCCATTAATTGGAACAACGACTGCATGTAAAAGCTGTTGTCGCAAATTTTTATACCAGCTGCAGAGCTGTTGCACATGAGCAGAATGGATCTTATTTGGAACTTCTCTGATTTTACAGTACATCAAAGAAACTCGTGTGGTGATCGTCTTATAAACCACACAACCTACTGTCTAACGATGATAACAAGACAACCGGGGTATGAGGTATAAGCGGGAACTATTTGCTCACGTGGTAGATCTGTTTACCACAAAATGTGTGTATGTGAGTCAGCTATGCTGCCCTGCTGCGATAGATATTGTTACACATTTCCAGATTTTCATTGCAGGCGCGCGAGCTCTCTGACAGCTTAAACGTCAGTGCAAAATGGTTTATGGAACACATTCCTCTCTCTCGTCTTCTTGTAGGGTTTAAACAGTACTGCTCCGAGCACTTGGCATATTAATAAAATTGCTTCTTGGTCGAAAAAGTAAGTTTAGGCAATCTATAGGCACGTATTCCATTTATAATAAATCGGCAACTCCTTAAGTTGTGTTCTCGGAATGCGAATATAAATCTTGTTACAACCTTGGAAATTAGTTATATAGAATGATAATAATATATAAGGGCTTCAGATTTATTCGGCCTTTGAGCATGACGTCAATACCAGGTAACGAGTTTATCACGGATTCCTTCTTGTAGAGAATAGCAAACGATGAGTAGAAGCGGTGAATGTCAATAGTGTTTTTTTGGCAGTGTTTAACGCCCGCTTTAACTACTTATGGCACCGCAGGCAGTAATGTCAATAGTTGCGAGGTCATCGTGGTGAACTGGGACTTGAATGGTACGTTTTCAATATTTACATTTAGAATTCGCTTGCGTCTCGTAAACCCGCAATCGCAGCATTTATGCTGATAGGTAATTTAAACCATTGGATGGCCATGGTAATGTTGAGGGCTTTAATGGCACAATGCCCAATAAACTCTTTTTTATACTCTACCCTACACAGAATAAATTAAGACAACCGAAGAACGCACAAAATATCCCGGTGAAAACACTTCTTCAATACATCTGTACATCTACCTGTTTACGAAGTCCACAATATATGCAGTTCAAGGCTCAATTCCCACCTCTCCTTTGAACTAATAATTACGTCATGTAATTAAACCCACTGACGCTGAAGGCCTGGTATAATAACTAGAACTTGGGCCAGGGTCACGGAGTTACCGGAATTCGGTGCACGCAGAGTATATAAATGACGTGAAGCAGTAGGCATTGTCTCTAACAGCCAGTTTTTAAACGTGTTGCACTATCTAGCATTGCTCAATGCTTATCCTCGTTCAGTTGCTGCTAGTATGACGATAATGACGATGATTATTGATTAGGATTAGGATTTAAGGGGGATCAACAACCTGGTCATTAGCGCCCTTTCCTGCTAGCAGATAAACCAATGAACACTGAAAGAGATTGCAGATTGAAAAATGTCGAAAATATGAACAAACTTGTGGACGATTCCAATATATTTTGAGTGACAGGAGAAGAGCCTTTTCTATTCATACAGTAAGGGTGTATCTTGTAATTCACTGCAATGAATTCTGAGTGAGTTTGTTTGATTTATGTTCATTTCCTTTCCAAATCTCTTCACATCGTTATCGTGAATGATTTGTTTCAAGTTTTATACTCTTGTTTGTATAAATTTACTTTTTATCTACTAATTATATTATGCAATACTTGTTTTATTGTGTTACTTTATGAATATACTGCCAATACATGTAATGAGCTAGTTTTAAAACAGATTATACCTCAATGTGTGCATTTTTACGCTACAAATCCCTCCGCGCTACCCTTGCTTTATACTGCTGACTTTTCAGTATGTTCGTAACTATGTGTGCTTCGGAACCCAAAACCGAGCTTTAATAATTACATGCATATGATAAAAGAGTTAATTAGTGTAATTTATCTTCCAAACAGAGTAAAACTTCTTGAATAAGGGTGTCATAGGCTATTTTTCAAAATCGTGAATATTTATAGACAAATTATAGATCATGAATTATATTATTTTTATCTATTTCGTATCTGTGATTGCCACTTGTTTCTTGTTAGTAATAGTTCTCCACGTTAGGTGAGAAAAATCATTTATAAAGAAGCGTATGACTAATAATAATAATAATAATAATAATAACAATGACAAACTATAATATCGATGATGCCACCATTACCACTACCACTACCACCACCACCACCACCACCACTACTACTACTACTACTACTACTACTACTACTACTACTACTACTACTACTACTACTATTACTACTACTACTACTACTACTAATAATAATAATAATAATTATAGTCATTGCGTGTAGTATTTACTAATATGTATGTTTGCCCGGAAATGTTGGCATCGTTATGGCTTCAGCTTCAAAATATACTAAATCACATTTCCACTATAATTAGTTTTACGTTTCTTGCCTTGCACCATTGAAGAAATATGTGTTATATTCTTTCGTACTGTTTCCTTCACCATTTTGCTAAAAATGATACCCTATTTGGTATTTTTTAAATTCTGTCTGGTTCTTCAGATTCTGTAATTATGCATGCATATTACAAGCTTCTTGTATAATAATCTTCACATCTGCCAGGAAACCGAAATGTTGTAATTTTGTTCCAGTCAAATACATAATTTTCTCCTTTCCATTGGATCCATTTATCGTTAAAACAGTTCTTTTAACTCCTTCCTATTGAAGTTATTTTCGTAAATAATAGAATGTGAAAGTTTTACATGTTTGTGCTCCCACAGTAAATGGCAGTTATTTTGGAAACCATGTTTATGCAGGCGTAATTTGTTTTCTCTATCACTGTACTCGAGATGGTGGCCAAAATAAGTGGCATTGTTAAGACTCCCACGATTCTTTCAAATAATTTCCCGGAAATCTGTGTGTTTTCTTATCTTTTATACCAGGCGTTAGAAACATATGAAGCGGTAGAACGCCTCTTCTCTTTAGACATTGAAATAATTATGTTAAGGCAAGGTCAGCGACTTTTACTTGCGTAGGAACGACGATGTGTTACTTGCTGATTTTAAGGCCACTGACAAAGCGAAACCCTTATAAAATTAATGAGATAGGCAAACAGAGAAGCGGTGGCATTTACACGCAAAGAATAACATTTCAGGAACATTTCTTTCCTATATACTTCCACGGAATTGAAGGAATTTCACTTAGCTTTATAGAACATGTTTTCATTTGCAGTACAAGGTTAGTGAAATAATTATTGAAAGGTTAATATTATTTTCCTTCTTTCCGTTCTTCTTCAATATATACTCTTCATCCTTGTAGGGCTTATAATCAAGTACTCTGAATGAGTAGTAACCACACTTGAATAATGACATATTCATGAAACGTGATCATCTTATTGCCTATATGACACTGAAAAGAAAGACATTAAATGTAGCGATAAAAATGGACGATAAAAAAATCAGATAAAATTATCCAGACCAGGAGAAGGCAAAAATGTCTCCTGACAAGCATTATGACGCTGGGGATTTGAACTTGACACCTTCCGATCAGGAGTTGCACAGGTTATCAAGGTGCCAGCTTGCTCATAATATAACTTTTCTTTGGACATTATTTGCGTTTTGGGGTAGCAACTACGTTTATAAATATTTAATAATTTGATCAGCTGCAACCTTTATGGAAGTTGTTTTTGCGGAGAAGTGTTCATCTCTGGAAATACTGGGTTTTTGTGTGTCAACATTTTAAGGGAATATTGCAATTTTGCACAGAAAATGGTACTGCAGTATGTAATACGCTAATCTTAAGAAGAAAAATACAGTTTTAAAAGCGTGTGAGTGATGACATATGTGACGTGTGCATGAAAGAATGATCAGAACAGTTGCATCACGATTCTGAGTACTATAATATAGGTGCCCTAAAACATATGTAATTGGTGTCTTACTTGCTTGTCCCTAAGCCATAAGACGAAACTGAAATGCTACATTTTTTCTTACTTTTCAAAACATTTTACAGTGAGACACTGCATAGATCCATTAGTTTGTAGACTAACAGAGAAATACAATGTGTATGGTGTTAAACTTTTTACTTCCGTTTTGGTTTTCAGTAATATCCAATAACAAGAGATGTACATTGCGCAGAGATGACATGGAGAGAAAAGAAAAGTACGAGAGAGAGACACTTTGAAGTCAAAGAGCGTGATAGGTAGTTAGGGTGAAAGAGGGGAAGAGTTTGAGAGCAATAGAAATACCTACCTTGAATAAAAAGCATGTGTGGAGAGCGAATAACAAACGAACTTCCCTCCTTAGACTCAAAAAAGACATCAATCGATCGACTCTCCAATCATGTGGTGTTTCATTGGGGTCAATGCTTGGTTTATTAAAAAGGCCATCCCACTTATGCAGCACTAATTGATACGTCACTTACGCTCGCCAATTCAAAGGACAGCTACCGGTCGTGCTTAGTGGGGGCGACAGAGTCTAGTTCCCTGACTACCATCTCTCAAGGCTGATGCCGGTAAACATTCAGGAGGCCACACAACCTCCATCCTAAGTATTCACTGCTAAACGTACCAATATCCAATGTGTGTCAGCAAGAACTTCCTCGTCGAGTTCAACCCAATCCCAAAATCCCGATGGCAGCGGCTCAGGTGTTTGATAAAATAGCTACGAAGGAAGCACCAGGAGTGCTAGGGATCCACAACACCTGCACCAATGGAGTTGAAAGAGTCGCTAGTATGCCTCGGAAGGAGTTGGAGGAACAAAGAGAAGGAAGTATCAGAAGATATACACGTTTTTGTACCGAACACTATAACTCTTCATATAGCGATGAAGAAAAGACTTACACTAACACATTATTGATTAAGGGATACTGCTATAAAACCGCAAACTCTACCTACTGTTTTTAAGAAAATGAAATCAGTAAAACCGAGCAAGGTGGCTCCGGGATAATGCGTGGAGTTACCATTTACGAGGCTTCGTGTGCAACTCCCAGACCGGCCAACCTGATCGAAACTTTTTCTACATCTTGCTCGGTTGCTAGGAGAACGATTTTTGCATAATTTGATACGCAAACTTTGCTATTATCACCTTTATTACATAAATAATGTGCTTTAACGAGGTTCACAATTTTTGTGTAGTTAGTTTATGTCTAGATCTTACGATTTAACCGTTATGCAAAATTTGGCGAAACTCAACAAGAATAAAGAGTTCTTCAGATGTTATTCCCAGAAAATTCCAAATATACGTTTATATCGCATGTGAATATCTTTAATATATGGTGTTTCAATGAGAATCGTTAGACCCATTTTTGAGCAAATCAAAATGTTAGAAAAATATTTCATATAAGGGTAGTTGGCAGTGCTAGTATTTTCTTGAAAATATTCGTGTCACATCCTTGGAAGATAGTGAGCTTAAATACCAAGTTTGGTGTTTAACCGACTTTTCATTTTTGAGCTATGCTGTCCACCCATACACACACAGACCCATACACACGGAACTTTTATCTATGAATGCTTTATTCGGACTCAAGGGACCTCATAACACACACATATATATATATATATATATATATATATATATATCGCTGAAATATCGGTATAAAATGTTTGATTGGAATACAATGCCTTCTGTATCCACTATGTACATTGTACATACGGGCTAGAGAAAGTCAAAATAGTGCAGGTAGCTCAATATCTGCTGTAGAAGATAGATTTTGATTTTAGCTAATTAACCCGCACATATTTACTAAAATCAATTTATTTGATTACTTCGGTGCCCCCAAAGAGATAAAAGATTCTCGGTAAGTACAATCCGATTTCATCATTATGATAGTCAGGTGAAGTTGACACATGAAAGGTGGATTACGTATTTCAAAAGCAAAGCCACTGCACTGAAGGAGTTATCAGCTCCTGCTTTCCACACAATTAGTCACGCAGTGTACAATAGGCAATTTGCAGGAGCATTGAGCAAAGTTGTCTCCTTTCTACACTCTATGAGTAACCAAATGATAACTCCTGGTATAGACCAGTAAAATAATACTTCTGGAAACATTTAGAGAGAAGAACGTAATTTTATGTAAAGTAAACGTAGCTCCATGGCACGACAGTCCACAAGGGACGTTGGCCTACCGCCCGGCCGCTGAATCTCCTCACTCGGACCGAAGGGTCATGAACGGAGTGAAAGGCTGAAGTTTTTTTTTTTTTTTTTTTTTTTTTTTTTTTTTTTTTTTTTTAAATTAAACAGTAACGGAGTCTGATCAGGACTCCGGTACTGTATCCCTGTTTACATTTCCCCCCGTAGGTTTTACTGATTACTGGTTTTTACTGTTTCTTTTACAAACATATACACATTGCACAAACATATAACATCCATGCCCAAGGCGGGACTCGAACCCACGATCCCCTGCCCACGAAGCACCAAAGCGAGACGCTTTAGCGAGCGCGGCCATGGGGACCGGCTAGGTTGAGACGTAATCAGCGCCTCGAGACCCTCTCGGCCGGTTGTTGCGATCTTCTCGATCTGGAGTCAGTCGCTACTTTTCAATCAAATACCTCCTCAATTGGCCCCCCAGGAACCTCACGAGGCTGAGTACACCCCGTATCGGGAATCGAGCCCAGGTCTCCCGCTTGTTAAGCAGCTGCGCTACCACTGCCAAAAAAAAAAAAAAAAAAAAAAAGGTCTCTCTCATATGTCACGTAGGCTGCCTATTTGAACAATGCGGACGGCGATTCGGGAACACCTGTAGAAGTATTTGCTCAGTTTGTAAACAGTCTTTATTGAAATAACATATAGACTATATTCTTTGTGTCAATCTACAGCATGCGAAATGTCCTTTCCACATCTTCAAGGCAAGATCGACCAGACGAGTGCTAAATCATACGTTGGGGGGGAGGCGTTAGGTTCGCGTCGAGGTTCCAAGTCCACATCGATTTCCTCCGCAACCTTCAAGGCACCAACGGGTGCTCAGTTAACATCTGTCAAATATCGTAGTAGTAGTTTCGAAAGTGTTAGAATGCTTCAGGTAACCCTTATGCTATAATTGGAACTTGTTTCTATCCTTAATGAAAATGTAACGAATTTGATGTTTCTTGTGAGATAACACATTAATTCTAATTCATTTTAGGCGATGCCTCTGTGAAATTTGGCAAAATTCAAAATAATTGTTTATAATAAAGTAATACGAATGTTAAACTTTAGGAAACATATCGTGCTTCTCACTTGGCAAGCTTTAACTACCAATTAAAGCTATAGGTGGTATTTGCAGAAATTGGATTGGTAGAGTCAAACTGAAACATTTAATGTTATAGCCGGGATTTGAACCACATATCTCCCGTTTTCTAGCCCGTTGCTCTACCACTGAGTTATATGTAGGCAGTCCCAACTTTAAACTTATTTTCTCGCAAATGTTTTTATTTTCTCCAGCCGTACATCCATACAATGTACATAGAAGCTAAAAATATATTGTATTCCACCCAAAAAGTTATGTCAAATTTCACCGGAAATATATTTTTTTGAGATTTCCTGAGTCCCAAAAAATCATTTTTATAAAAAGTTCCGAGTATTTGTCTGTGTGTGTGTGTGTGGACAGCATAGCTGTATATTTCACCGGAAATATATTTTTTTGAGGTTTTCTGAGTCCCACAAAAGCATTTTTATAAAAAGGTACATATATATGTGTGGACAGCATAGCTGTATATTTTACTGGAAATATATTTTTGAGATTTCCTGAGTCTCAGAAAAGCATTTTTATTAAAAGTTCCGCGCGCGCGTGTGTGTGTGTGTATGTGTGTGTGGACAGCATAGCTATATTTTACCGCAAATATATTTTTTGAGGTATCCCGTGTCCCAGACAAGCATTTTTATAAAAAATTCCGTGTTTTTGTCTGTATGTGTAGACAACATAGCTATATTTCACAGAAAATATATTTTGTGAGATTTCCTGAGTCCCAGAAAATCATTTTTCTAAAAAATTCCATGTGTGTGTCTGTTTGTAGACAGTATAGCTATATTTCACCGGTAATATATTTTTGAGGTTTCCTGAGTCCCAAAACAAAATTTTTATAAAAAGGCCATGTGTGTATGGACAGCATAGCTCAAAAACTAAAAGACCATAATATACCTAACTTGGTATTTAAGTGTAGTATCTTCCAGAGATGCGACACAAAGATTTTAAAAAGAAAATTTCTCTAGTCCAAACTACCTTTTACAAGGCAAATTTTTCAAACATTTTGACTCTCTCAAAAAATGCCTCTAATGATTTTGATCAAAATACTGTATATTACAGATATTTACATGGTAAATAAAATATATATATATTGAATTTTCTGGGAACAGCTTCTGAAGACGTGTTCCTTCTGGTTGAATCTTGCTTAAATGTGTTTAACCGGTAAACCGTAACAGATACACAACAATGAACTACACAGAAGTGTAGATCTCGTTAAAACACACAACTTATATGATAAACATGTTTTGTTGACTTGACCATTTTAGAGATATATTGTCATTTATGGTTTCAATTTTAAGCTACTTAAGCTTTTCTCAAACGTCATTTTTCTTTCGTCTGTCTTCTGTTTACCTATCCATGGCCATAAAATAGAATAAAATTTGAATTGTTTTACATAGCGACCAGCTTTTTAAGGATTTGACTATCGCTTTAGTCTAATTACCTCACTTCTCTCCTTCTTAAAAAAATTCAAGTAATAGCACCAATTATGCTGATGTTTATCTCGATTAGCATGATGTAGATAAAAGAATAATCTTTTGTAAGAAAAATGCCTTCGGCTAGACAAAGTCATGTGAATTGAACACAACAGATTTTTCCAACACTTATCCAAACTCAAAGTAACCCACACGATGCCATTTTTCAACTATTTGTTTAATAAAATGTTATACCACCTCTAAAAACAAATTAAGGAAAACGATCATATTACTTTATGAAAATGTTGCTCCAGTTTTGATAAATTACTGAACCTTATAAAACAAATAGTATTAGGAAGTACGAAAAATAATTACTACATAATTAGGGCTGCTATAACAATGTATAATATAACAGATGTTTTTAAATTAAATTACTCTAAAATTGTACTTTTTATATGAATATTCTTTAAAATGTACCACATGACTCATTTTACTACACTAATGAATTTAGACAGTAATTTGTGTTTATTTAACTAACCACGAAAGCTAAAAGTTTGACTCACGATAGAAACATGAATATTATTGTATACATAAACTAGTATAAATTTCTAAAATATACCTTACTCTACATTTTGCTTAGGTAGACTGGATTCTGCAAAAAGAATACACAGCTCCTTAAATATTTGCGATGCCTGAAAAGTTTAAACTGCTATTTAAAACAAATTGCGAACAACACGATCCCAATGCAATATTTGTTTTGAAAAAAACAGTAGATGGCAGAAAAACATCAAAGGCTAAGCAACTGCAAGCAGTAGAGCGGATACATATTTAATATATGAGCTGAAAGAATACGCTGTTTACAAAACAAAGGCTCAAAAGCAAATATATAAGTAAAAGCATACAATTTATAATGAAGGGAAATTAGAAGTTACGCCACAGAAGTTGGGAAAATGGGAAATTCAGAAGTTTACACTTATGTCCTACAGAAAAGATACTGAAAGTGTAAGTGAAATGTATAAGAGAGCATTTATGGAACAACATATGATGGGCCCAAGCATAGCATACATATTTCAATATTTACATTCAAACGAAGAGCTACCGATATATTTTTCGACAAATACGAAGTTCGCAGAAATGCGCTACATTTATATGTACGTGAGCGGGATAAAAAGGGACATATCGTTGTGAAACATCCAATTGGTTCATCATAAGACTTTTCTGCCTGTTCTGAAAAGAAATTATTCCTACGTAAATTTATTCTTTTGTATACATCATGCTAATCGAGATGAACTAGCAGATTTGGTCTTATTACTTGCTTCTTTATAAGTAGAGGGAAACGAAGGAATACACTAGGCCAACGGAATAGTCAGTTCTTTTAAAAGCTGGTCGCTATGTCATACTATTGAATTTCAGTTCTCTTTGCATGGCCAGGAGTAAAACAACAGAGATGCGTGCGACTTTTTTTTGCGAAAAGTTGTATTTTAAAACTGAAAAAATAACAAGGAATGTCGCAGAAATGGTTGATTCTAGCAAAAAATCCATAGGAAATAAATCGTGTGTTTTAATGAGATCTGCATTTATGTTTACTAAGTTTTTGTCTATTTCTTACGGTTTATCTGTTATATAAAAGGAGAACTTCACAGGCTATTCCCAGAATATCCAAGATATACATTTCATGCTTCATTAAATTATATTAAACATTTAGCATTTTGATCAAAATTGTTAATACATTTTTTCTATGTAAAGGGTAGTTTGGGGTGTTGAGATTTACTTGAAAAGTTTGAGTCGTATTCTTGAAAAATGCTCAACTTAAATATATTGAACTTTGTTATTTAACCGACTTTTCGTTTTTGAGTTATGCTGTCCACACACAGACATACATAAAGACACATACACGAACCTTTTTCTTAAAATACGCTTTTGGATTCAGGGGGTCCCAGAAATGTAATTCCGGTAAATCTCGGTATCGAATTTGTTAATGTAATACAATACTATTCTACCTACTATGTGCATTGTGCATACATGCTAGAGAAAGAAAAATAGAGGTACTATTGTCTCGAAGACAACTGCGTTGAAACCGTCATTTCTGTTAAGCTGTGGCGAGTAAATATTTAATTTTGTGTTAATGCAACTATCCAGAAGAACTGTTAAATTATATTGAGTGCGGAATAATAATGTGCAAAGTACAGGTGTAACAAAGAAATTACGTTATATGAACATGAATCTGGAAATGTTTGTTACCATGCTACAACTCATTAATCATGGGAAACACACAAGAATAGAACATACCAGCATACCATATGCAATTCTTTCTCACAAGAGATGTTCAATATGCCCTTCGTGAGCATTGACCCACCGTCGTTGTGAATCCCGGATGCACTGTTGAATCCCTGGTGTACTGCTAATGGTTTCACAGCCTTTCATAATACAAGCACGGAGACTCTGGATATCTGGTATTGGGGTTCGATACACAAGAACTTTCAAACATAAGTCCAGTAGATTTTGGTCTGGGGAGTGTGGAGGCCAGGCAATTTGTTCACCTCTACCAATCCATCTGTCATTAAATCTGCTATTTAGAAGCCGACGGACATTAAACCTTCGTCCTGTAAATCTCTTCCGGTACAAACATGGGCATCTGCCATTTCTGTATTTGTATACACTACCATTACACGAGCCAAATGGCAACAGGGACATGCAAAACCAAACACTGACAGTACACTTACAATAATGCCAGCGTAACTAGACGTATCCAAGAGTGCATGTTTCCATTATTCTAACATTATGTTAATGTGTGTTTTCCATGGCTTATGAGTTGAAGAAAATGGATTGTAACATGGTAACCAAGTGTTTCCAGACCCATGTGCGTATAACATAATTTCTTGTCTACATGTGAGGAATGTCATGCTTAAAACATCGTGCAATTTTCCTCAAGAACACGACAAAAGAAAATAGCGGTGGAAAAGGGTAGGGAATTTGCAAATAATGGGCCATCATATTGTCCTCAAACGACGATACAAATATTTGCGCTAATGTTATTTGTGTTGTACATTTTTGTTACACCCTGTATTGTAGGGCAAAAAGGCAGTGCAAACATAAGGCAGTTTGCGGATGGGAATAAGGAGTCGCAGATGCTTTTTTTTTTTTAATTGTTTCGTTTGTATGGTCCCCTTTATCGGGGGCTTTGACTTGTGAAACAACTTATATTACTGTAGGTTGTGGAACATTAGATTAATCATTTTATATCACGAGACACACGCACATTCACTCTCACATTCACACTTCCAGACTCTCTGGGTGATAGGGAATAAGTCTGGTTAAAGAAAACTTCCCCGCACCAGCCGGGAATAGAATCCGGGACCTCCGAGTGAGAAGTCAGCTCGCTGACCACTCGATCATGGAGGCAATCTATGCTGTTTTATTGCGCTACATTCCAGATGGCTCAACTTCCCCATATTTGGCATGTGGGGATATCCCTTGGTGCGCTAAAACAGTTGCAGAACTCAACGGGGCTATTTCAAGATAAAATCTGCCGGTGCAGAATTTGAGACAGTGACCATCGCTTTACCCCTCCTCGCAATGACCGCGAGCTGCTCATAGTCTACCCTGATAGCAAGGCGTGTAAAACGAAGTCCCGTCAGTACTCCACTGGCAGGGTTTTACTTGAATTAGCCCTATTGACTTCGGCAACTATTTTAACGCACCAAGGGATATCTGCAAGCACCAAATACGGGCCAGTAGGTCCATTTGGTATGTTAACATTAAATCAGGCATGTCAGAGTTTCTGATTGTGAAGCCACTTTGCGTTGTATCAGATGTCAACAATACGCACTCCTGTAAATTATAGTCACCGTCTGTGTGTGTGTGTGTGTGTGTGTGTGAGTGTATGTGTGTGATGTTAAATATCGCATTTATGCTGAAAGATTTACCAGATGGTACAGTAATACAAAACACTTATTACTTGAGCAGTAGCTACACACCTTTGTGTGTTACATTATATTTTGACTTGCAAATGTAGAAGTTTAATAAAGTCATATTTCAATTGTTTGTATAGCGTTTCTGTTATCATAGTGCATCGATGCAAAGGTTATTGTAGCAGATTGGCAGATTTTAACTTAAAATAGCCCCGTTAAGTTCTGCAACTCTTTTAATACAGGTAGGGTTATTTGCACACCTCAAATACGGGACAGTTTTTTTTTTTTAAATAAAATACAGTTCTGGAGTCCTATCGGCACTCCGGCGCTGTATTCCTTTTTCCTTTTCCCTCTTTTTCCATTTTCCCATTTTCCCAACATTTCCTTTGTTTTTCTATCTAGTTACCATTTTTCTTTTTTTTTTCTTTTTGCTTTTAATACACACACATACACACATACAGACACAAACACCCACGATTCCCTGCGGCTGCGCCGTGGCCGAGTGGTTAGACCACTCACCTCTCACCTAGACGGTCTGGGTTCAATCCCAAGCCACCGCATGTGAGATTTGTGGTGGACAAAGCGGCGGTGGGGCGGATTTTCTCCGGGTTTTCAGGTTTCCCCCACCATCGCATTCCACCGGTGCTCCATCTTCATTCATGTATCATCAGTGTCACTGCCTGCGGTGCCATAAGTAGTTAAAGCGGGCGTTAAACACTACCAAAAAAAAAACGATTTCCTGCGCAACGGAGCACCAAAGCGAGGCAGTTTAGTGAGCACGGCCATGGTCACCGGCTTCTTTGTTTATGCCAACGGCAAGCAGTTGAGCCACCTGGTACATAGTTTGGTACTGCCCTTCAACCTTGCAATTTTCTATACATATTTTCTACGTCTGTGTATACATTTACACTTGAGTGAGTTTTCCTGCCTGCAACCCAGCCAGATGATTTAGGTGTTTTGGTCTGGGACTGGCATTCGGGGGGCATGGGTTCTATTCCTGCTGTCGACCTTTCTGCTTCATGGGGTTTCCCATGTCAGAAGTCGAATGCATGTCTCTTTCAGGGGTGCGGTTTTGTCGCCCTTCCATGGTGGTGAATGCTCTTTAGAAATACTGACTTCGGCGGCGGATTGGCGTTGGGGTCGTCATTGGGACCTAGGATCTTCAGTCAGACCTGAGACATAGGCTCCTAATGCTCCCCGCGTTGAGAAGATGAATTTCTTGGACTATACTATACTATTAGGGGGCTCTTTCCCCGTGGTCGGTTTCGGCCGCCCGTTGAAAATACTTTCATACCACTCTAAACTCCGGTGTTCTGACGCACAATAACCCTATGGTGGATGTAGTTTGGAAGTTCAATTAACCAGCCAACCAACCCTGGCAGGCAGGTTTCTCGCAGGCCAACTTATACATAGGCATTTTCCCAATGCTGAACAAGTCAACAAGAAGCTCGTTTATGATAACTGCTAACAGAAGCGAAGGTATTAGAGCGGAGGGACCACTAAAGGTGCTTCTCATAATGTCGACTGCCACTGGTAAACAGGCTAAGTATTATTTCATGCATAAACTCAGGTTAGAACATCCTAATGCTGGTTACTGTTAACGTTAATTGTTTTCCATAGTTATATGTTCCAAATTGATCATGAAATAACAGACTAAGCATTATTTCATGCATGACTTCATGGTAGAGCATCATAATCTTATTTCCTTTGCGTTAAGTTGTTTTCCATAATCATATATTCCATACGCTTCGTGAAGTAACAAGACGTCACCACTTTGGAAATGTACGGAAGGTTTTCATTTGGGATTATTTCTACTATTACGCTTATAAAACATTAAAACCAGTTTGAGATCCTTGCAAGTGTTTTCAAGTTTCACTGCATATATTTCAGGTATTATAATTATTATTCTATTAATATCATTGTTTTCATTTTAACAAACATTTTATTATCTTTGTCGTTCCTTTTCTAATTGTTTAAATGAGCACTCCCCTAGAAGTTGATTTTCCATCTGATCTCCCTCACTGTAAAAAGATCCTTTGAAACTGTATGTAACCTAATAAATCATCGAAAACTTGGATGATTTTGAAGGTTTTAAAGATCAAAACATATTAACTAAATAACACTTCTAACATTGTCGAAAATAAGTAAGAATGAGTGAAAAACCTTAAGTGCTGTAAAATTGAGTATAATTATTTAAATACTCCGAAAATGAACTCAAAAGACACTAAGGAGGCAATCATTCTACTAGTTACCACAAAACATTATTCCATCTATGAAGAACAGGATGAAAATATGGCATGAACCTCTGTGCTTCACGAAGTCATAATTTATCTTTAATATAAGCATTGTTTTACTCTATGCGTCTAGCAATATTTCAAGTGTTACAGTCCATTCTGGCACTTGATGCAGGTACCGGTCATTATTCCTCTTTCCCACCTACTGGTCGAAAAGAATGCGATTACGCTATACACCAGCAACTATTCGGATGGGACAGCATTGCTCAATATGTAGGGGAGGTTTGGAAAGAAACTGTCTCCCCTCACGCCAGGAGAAGCTCTCCTGCATGTCGCCTAAGCGAGCATGTGCACATAGCATAAATCCAAAAATGTAAATTTCTAGCTTTGAAGAAGTTGGCAACCTATAATAGGTATAGTTATGGTGTTTTCATTCATTGTTGTTCTTATCAAGATGCGTACGCCATTGTGAAACATCCAGAGGGTTTTTAGTTCCCTGCATATGCATAAAACTACCCCGATAAACACGAATTGAGACTTTATACACAGGAGACGGAAGACATTTCGATGACTCGAAGATATGCTTCATATGCACTAATATAACAAACCCAAAGCATTTATACAGTTATAGTGTGGTTCAAAAGGCCTGCATATTTTCTGCTAGAATTTTTTTGAAAGAAAAAAGAAAAATCCTCTTACTCGTCAAACAGTTGACTTTAAGATATACTTTACAACCCTGTAATAGATATTTAGTTTGTAAGTCAGAATAAATTTAAATTTGTAATTTTTCTCTAATAATGCCGATATTAGAAGGAGCTCAACAACTTATTTAATTTATAACCAATAAATATAACAGACAATTTCGTTCTTAGGACTTTTAAAGCAAAAGCTGACAATTGCATCCTAGCTGGACTCCTAAATGAAACTTTCTAGATACTGTTTAGACAGTAACAATTTGCATAACTTTGATCGTATCGAAGAAAAATCACTTATTAGTAGAGCTCCGTCCGGGGTCAGGAAATTGGCGGGTTGCTTTTCGGTGCACAGAGAATATAACTATGAAGAGATGGAGTAGGCGTGGTCTGTACAGCCCGTTTCGAAAAGTGTTGCATTATACAGCGTTTCTCACTGCCTGGCCTTGTTCAGTTCCTACTAATAGATAAACTAGTGACCACTGGAAAAGAGGGCAGATTGAAAAAATGTCGAAAATACGAAAGAGTATACGTTTGACACTGAAAAACTTTTGGATGATTCAAATATATTTTGAGTGACAGGAGGAGAGCCTTTTACTTTGATAGGTAAAGATTTGTCTTGTAATTCACTGCAGTGAGTTCTGAGTGATGTGGTTGATTTAGTTCATTGCCTTTTCAAAGCTCTGCACATTATTATCCAGATTTTTTTAACGAGCTTTATAGTTTTATTTGTAGAAGCACAAGGCTTCTAATCATATCATGAAGTAATTATTTTATTGTGTCACTATGAATTAGAACGATGCAAGTAATGTCAATACATGTAATGAACTACTTTTGTAACAGATTATACCTCATCGAGTGCTTGTTTACGCTACCAAGCCCTCTCCACTGCCCTCTGTTTATACCGCTGACTGCCCTGTATGCTCGTAAATGTCTGCACTTCCGAAATCAAAACCGAGCTGTGCTTATTATAACGGAACGTTACTACAAATGAAGGGAAGCAACGCGGAGTTTAAGCTGGAGCAAGGCAACTCCAGAAGTAAGCAGCACGTGGAACTTGGGACCTGTAGAACGCGTCTCCCATTCAGCTGCAAAGCTAGACCGATCAATGAGTAACCTGCGCACCCACATATATGCAGCTGAGAGACCAGGAAGGATTCCATTTTTTTTTTTTTTTTTTGGAGATATCCGCACCAAAATTCCGCATTTCTGCAGCACATATCCTCATAATCTAAAACTCTCAATATTCCGTTTGCTTTAGAGACTCAGCATAATACTGTGTGAACACCGATTCTGTGGTGTACACACATGCACTCTTATATTCTAATATGACATTTCAAAGGTCGTCTCCTTAGTGCGGTGGTAGCGTTGCTGCTTACCAAGCGGGAGACCTGGGTTCGATCCCCAGTACCGGCGTGGGGATTTTTCCCCCGCTGGGAGACCTGGCCCGGGGGCCAATTGAGGAGCTACTTGATGGAGAAGTAGCGGCTCCAGGTCATGAGGACCGCATTAACCGGCCGGGGGGACTCGAGGCGCTGACCACGTCTCACTCTCCAATACTGCACCCCATCCATGACGTCTGTAGTGGACCGAGATGGGGGACGCAGCGGCCGGGCGGTAGGCCAAGGTTCCCTGTGAGCTGTCGTGCCATGGAGTTATGACATTTGAAATAACAATTTTCATCCCACTTGTCTATATCTACACAGGGTGTTAATGAACTACTCCGAAATAATTTGCGAGATTGTACATGTGACTGATATAAGTAATTTGTGATCGGCGGTGCATGGTCCCCGGATAAACATAACGCAACTACATAGCGTTAAACATGTGGGTATCAGGTGCTGATAGGTCGGTGTTAAAGCAAAGCAGGTTGAAAAAAATGGCTTAGAATGTCTTTGAATCTGCTGCCCGAGTATAGAAATATGGAGTTTTAGCAGCTCGATTTAATGTCGCAAAAAATCTGTAAAATCACTCGGCTAATCACTTTACAGTGCGACATTTAATACGTTCTTGAGTTATGTAGCCTACTCAGGAGACTTTTTTCCATTTCTATGGTGGTTTTATGCGTAATGCGGGAAGCTGCTATCACAAAGGTCATGAGTTCGATTACTGACATAGAGTAATTTTTTTTTATTATTTTTTTTTCATTCCAGCCGAAATGCTGCGATACGTGAACGAGACCCGAACTCGGAAACTGTGTTTCACTTGAAAGCCAGTATCATAACCACTACGCTAGAGAGATACGCTGTAATATGTCCCTTCGTTTTTCTTGTTATGCTCTCAAATGGTTGATAAATTAGCCAGTGGTGTACTGGCACTTCAGAAACTTATAGTCGTTACTTCGAAACAAACAGGCCATAAGTCTCAAATCTCAAGTTAATTATTTAAGTAATCTACATATTCTGTGAAAATATTTCGGTATTGTTCATTAACATCCTGTATATATAGGCAAAATGGAAGTGTATAGGTTCTTTTAAGAAACTTAAGAATAAATTCGGTAATCGTATGGACCTGCTTTATTACGACACTGACAGTTTAAGTTTATATTTTCAAAACTGTTCCATAGCATCTGATCAATCCAATTTTGAAACTATACCTTGATCTTGAGAATGCTCCACCTGATTATCCAATCCATACTCCAAACACCCAGAAGGTTTGTGGTCTGACGAGTTTGGCTATAAAACAATATTAGAGTTTGTAGGCCTTCGACCAAGATTTGAGGACGGGAATAGGGTTACCAAAAATAAGGGGGATACCTCAGCGGCAATGATGTCTGTAACGGAAAGGAAAATATTTTTTGATTATTATAAAAGTTGTTTATTTGAAAATAAATCTGTATTTGTAGATGGGTATTTAATTAGGTCTCAGTCTCAGACCTTGTACAGTACGTTTAAGAAAACAGCAGAGGAGAGGAAACGTGTAGTATCCAAGGACAGGGTTGGAACGATGCCGCATGGTTATAAAGGCTCAAAATATGTACACAATAGTTGACAATTTTATTTATTTGCACGATATTTGTGTTACAATAAATACAATATTCATGTAAGGAATGGGACTATTGTTTTTGCAGAATAACTTTGCACACCCGACCTCAATGATCCTCTAGCCCTTAAGGGAGCCATATCCAGTGGAGCCATCGCGGAAATCTCCTCATCCCTAAAAATAAATAAAATATGGAACGATTGTTCTAACATACAGGAAAACCGTTGCCACTTTGGGCATATGTCTGTAAATATGTGTTTGTTAATGCGTATGTGTCATTAAAAGGAAAACGGTAAATAGGTTAACGTAGGAAACTGTAAAAGAAGAGAGAAAAAAGGAATACAGCGCCGGAGAAAAAGAAAAGAAACTTGGTTGTTTAAATACCAAACTTTATATTTAAATTCAGCATTTTCCTAGGATACGACACAAAGATTTTCAGGTCCTGCCTGGGTAGTGTGGTGGTAGCGTGTCTGCTTCACGTTCAAAAGGTCGTGAGTTCGAATCTCGCTTAGGGTGAGTTACCCGGATAAGGTTTTTTCGGGGATTTCCCTTATCCTAAGAAGTCGAATATTGAGTAACTTTAAGTTCCATGGACTCCGAAATCATTTGAGCATCATTTCACTAATTTATTCATCGTCCGATATGACCAACTAGTTTAAAGGACGTTAAGCTAAAAAAAAAAAAAAATATATGGCACATGACTCTATCTTGTTTAAAATACCATACGTTTAAGACATTTTCTTGCTAAATGAAATATATCTTGAATTTTCTGCGAATAACCTTTGAATTTCTCTTCACTTTGGATGACAACTGCATACATTGTAAATCATAGGCGCTAAAAATAAATCTTACTGCTCAAAAAATGTAGATCTCATTAAAACATACAAGTTATGTGTACATCATTGTGGAGTTAACCATTTCAGAAATATTACTAGTTATTTGTTTCAATTTTAAAATACATATACATTTCTCAAATGAAACTAGTAATTCATTATTCTTTCTGCTAGTGAAGCAATGAAAACGGAATGTAATGCATTACCTACCACAATCTCTTGAAAGATCTGTTTACTGCTTTACACTAGTGTATGCCCTTATTTCACGCATCTAGAAGGAAATATGTAGTTAAGGTATTTCTGCAAATATTTATATGGATATATGTGAAAAATAAGCTTTGAAAGAATTAATTGTTGCTGAATAGGTTGAGAAAGTCATGTGAGTGTAAGAGTTCAGATCTTTTCTTTTTAGTCAGTTCCCAGCTGAATACACTATATAATTCGACAGATTATACCAGTTGCATTTTATGTTACTGACACTTCATTATTAGTTCATAAACCTAACGCAGTTATTAATACTTCCAAACAGTTAATTTTTAACAAAAACCTCATTGTGGATTAACACATTCAATTTTTTTACTTAAACTGGAAAATACACATTCAGAACATGTGCAAAAGAATTTCTCCTAATGTAGGAATATTTGTTGCTACCTATATCTTGCTCCAGAGCACTATACTATTCCCTAATACATTCTCGTATAGCATAAATAATATTTATTTGAGACCATCGCAAATAACAAATTTGAAACCATTAAAAGCAGTACAGAAGATAGTTATTAGAAATGCATTAGCAGTTTATTATTTAAGCCCCACTAATATTCTTTATGAAAAATCTAAAATATTACATATGGAATTAATAAATGAATTTAACGCTGTTGTTTATATATTTAAAACATCATATAAACAAATTCATAGCAACCTTTTAGTAGAATATAACAAATAAATACATATAATGTGAATACATATAAATACATGTGAATTTGCGTGCGTGTATTTGAAGAAATAAAAAAAAACATTTAAACCTCTTATTTAAACCCAAAATAAGGAACCTACAGACAACGGATTGTTTCAAATTCAAAGCCCCCGATATGACCTCAGATGTTAAAGGGGGCTATATAAATGAACCAATATATATATATATATATATATATATATATATATATATATATATATATATATACCTATATATAAAACACACGCAAAAAGTTAAACATTTATTTTAACCATTTTGAAAGTGTAACCTATGCAACAATAGGCTAAAAACCTTTCTAATCTATAAATAATTAGAAGCAGAAATAAACAATACCTCTAATTTTCAGAAATTTAAATTAAAAGTAAGAACAAATATAATTCAAGCTAAAATTAGTAAAACACGTTACTTTTATGCCGTTTTGTATTATTATTATTATTATTATTATCCGTCAGTTTCACTGTTAATAAATTTGGAAAGGGTTTATTTGTGTTCATGTGTTCATGTTTTTCACTTACCTTTCCAAAACGTTTATATCCAATTGTTTAATTTTTATGACAATTCGTGTTATATAATTATTTATGACTTATTTATAGACATTCCCCTTAAAGTGATCTTTGCTTATTGGGATGTTTTTATAAATAAGTAATAAAATGTATAAATAAAATACCAACTTTTATACTCGTACATCGACTTCATTAATCATTGCCTACAATTCAAACAGAAAATAATGCAGATTTAGTGTTCCTACTTACATGCACAATAGGCGACGGTCACGCAGAGGGTTATTTTTTTATTTTTATTTTTTTAACGTTGTGATTACATCCTTCTGCCGTGTTCGCCGAACATGTGTGTGCGGCTTGCTTTGTAAGTCATAGCTGATTATTGGCATCCATTGTTATACTGCGTTACTGAGCATTTGTGCCAGCGGCAGGTTCTTTTGACATCGCACCTGTGATGGTTACACCTGTGCGAATGGACATGTGCTCTGTCGGAAGGTTCTTTGATGTCGAAACCCGCATTGTTAAACCGGAGTTTGAGAACATCTGCGATTTACTGCACGTGCGACGGCTTCTGGAAGTATCCAGTCCCGTAACCAACAGGTATAAAATGGCAACAAAGCCCTGCCTAGAGTGCAGATTTCACTGGGAATGCATCGCATACAGCAGTTGTGTGAGAATACTATAGCGAGCTATAATGTTTTGATTTAGCTCTACAGGGCTTACAGTCCTTTATTTCATATAGGAACAGTTTAAACACCAGTATAAAATCACGTATTGGCGGATATTATGGTTTAAATAAACGATTTTATAATTGTGATTCCAAAAGTTTGCTTTATCCTTTGTAAATAGGGGTTCTCTGGCCAAGTGGAAAGGATTCTAACACAATTTCCGTCTGTTTTCACCGTTCTTGTATGTAAATCATCACCGACAATGCACTCTAGTAAAAGCCTAGAAACCGCTTTTGACTGAGTGTGATTCACTCACTGTCTTTGTTAATCATAACCAAAAGGTATAGAACGAAAGTAGCTCGCTCCAGCTCACCAATGAGTTTTAGTTCTTCGTAATTGTTCCGTTGAGTTCTCCAACTCTTTAACATACAAAGGGGTGTCTACGCACGTGAAATACGGTGCTATTGGGTCACCTGGTATTTAACGATAACTGGTTGGCCTGAAAAGGATAACAATCTTCTACTTGGAATTGAATGGAACGGTTTAGGTTCTGAAACTGTTTTGCTCCCGTTTTAAGAGATTGTAATTCAGATTATGTAAGTTTCCTTTTAGGTGAAATATTTCATAATTAATGTAGATTATAATATTTGATATCCACTGTTATTAAGAAGTTTAATGAACGCGGGGAAGAATAATTAAACTGCGTTGTCTTAAAATGGCTCACTCTTTCGCGTACAAACTACAATAATGCACATCTTAAGGTTTTAGATGACTATTGTTAGGCTAGTGGAACAAAATATAACTTGCACAACTATGTATCAGCCGTGAGCAGGATTGACTTAATTTGAACTTGATACTTGGTTTTCCCCTGTTACTTCAATAAAGTGATTCTTTTAGATTCGAGCATTTGAAAAACTGAAAGTAATCTGTGTGCAAATGTGTAACTAATTTACTGAAAAATGCAATAACAAATATTTTAGCTTGTCCCAGATTGATGTGTGGCCCCACACACGACATCCTAATTAATTTTCCAGTTCGGAAGCTGTACATAGGACACGGATTCATAAATTAGGTGCTCAGCTTATTAAAGAGCTTTACGAAAAATCTTACATAACGAAATTTATAGGATTTGTTATCGACAAAATTTCCATAGAATATGTATGGGGTTATATAAGCCTTTGTTACTATCATTTGTGCGAGCAAGCCAATTAATTTGACACATTTTAGCTACCGTGAGTAACGGTAGACATAGTTTGGAAGCGTGCTACGTGCAAGTCCTAGTTAGATTATGTTCTAATGTTTACTAATACTCCAAAAAAGCTACCGCATTACCGATTTTCGAACTATTTTGCATCAAATCAAAAAGAGAAGAGAGTAGTGGAGAGAAAGGGATAACTTAAGAGGACTAAGAGACGGAGAATTTATGGAAGAGCGCAATAGAGTAAGAAATAGACGAAGGCAGGAATTCCAATTTTAACACATAATGCAAGCAGCGATTCAGTTTATGCTAGGAATAAATACATATACAAGGTATTTGAAATCATTAGTAGTGGTATCTTGGGGACAGATAGCGAGACAGAACCGAAGTTAGCGCAGCAGGGTATATAGTTGTGATGTGTTGACAATGCAGTGTGTATGTAGAGGCACTAATAGAAAGTAAATTGTAATGATTTCACTAACAGCTGAAGGCGATTGATGTTGGGTGGGTGGTAAACATAAATACCGCTGATTTACGAGAACTACAATTTTAATATTTACATATATTCAATTGCTGTTGTGCAACAAATCATCAACATAATTCTCTGTTCGTTTTCTTTCAAGAATATAGATTACAGTTAGCAACATACATTCGTAACTTCTCAAAGGTGAATCGTCTCCAACTAGCACGTAAACAGACCTTATATTGTGCAAAACTTTGCTCCACATCACAAGATATGATTGGAGCAAAACGGAAGTAGGATATATCATGGACGTCATCAGCAATTATTTCCGTAGCAACACCTCGTAGCATATTTTGTATTTTACGCATTTTTGAAAATCCGACCTTTTTTCCGAACATTGGTGTCCTTTCTTTTTCACACGGTCTAAAACAGTTGTCACGTGTCTCTTATTAATTGCTTGCGCAAGTTCATCGACAGCTTTCACAGTTTGAGGCATTTTAATGTTCTATGTTTCCAAATATGGTTATTGTCGTAGATATATCCGTAAAGTTCTCTGTATGAATTGCAAATCTTCATGTAATCCATTTGAAGCAAGAGATTTTACAATCTTAATTGAAGGGCATACACTATCATCAAAGGCATTAATTACCTGTAAAACAGTATTGTAATATATAGCATAGTATACTGCTACGTCAAGCCACGTTCACCAACTTTTTTTTTTTTTTTTTTAATACAGTTCCGGAGGCTTGTCAGGACTCCGGCGCTGTATTCCTTTTTTGTCCATTTTTCCACTTTCCTATATTTCCTTAGTAGACCTTATTATTCTTAACGTTTTCCTTTTACATATACATACACAAACATAGATACATTTACAAATACAGAAACACCCATGCCCAAGGCGGGACTCGAACCCACGATCCTGTGCACCACGAAGCGCCAAAGCGAGTCACTTTAGCGAGCGCGGCCACCGGGATCGGCTTTTTTTTATATATATACATATATAAATACAGCCCCGGAGGCTTGTCAGGACTCCGGCGCTGTATTCCGTTTTACCTCTTTTTTCTAGTTTCTAAATTTCCTTAGTTGACCTATTCGTAACCAACTCGTTACTACCGGGTTTACTTGCGACGTGTGCAGTCGCCAATGCAGGTCGGTCTCTACTCGGTAGGTTACGCATGTGTCCCTCTATTGGTCCCCAAGGTGCTATCCCCAGTAATCACACTCAAAGTAAAAGGTAAAGGTAACGTTACGGACGATTGGAGGGACCCATGTAATCGGGGTACAGCACCGGACGTAGGCTTCCGCATTTTGCGCTTCTACCTGGGAGGGAAAGATGATGGGACAAATCAAAATGGTAACCAGATCCGGATAACGACGTGTGCAGTTATAAACAGTATCCCTGATCTTTTATCTGGTTCAAACATATCCGAAGACGTCCAACACTACCCATAAGTCACTAACTCTTGATGATCTCTTCGAAGTGTGCCCACTCAGAGGTGGATCCTCACTGAGCATTCCTGACCACGCCAGGGAAGAAATCTCCACGCCCAGCCGCAACACGCTGAAAACCATCGCCTGGTCCACAGTCCTGGAACAGATAACAATTATGAGTAATTAAATGAGGGACAAGGAATTCCTGACAGAAGAAGAATTCCTCCAGCATTCGTCTACCGACCCGGGGAACTACGAAAAACACATAGGCTTGAATGGGCGGTTGCCGCGGTTGCCTCTCGAATGCAAGGCGCCCTTGTTACCGCGGCGCCAACTCTTGTCGCCCTCCATGGTGTAATGGTTAACATGCTAGGCACTTGTTCCCAAGGTTTCGAGTTACAACCGGCGGAGGACGATGGTTTTTTTAGGGCGTAAAAATGCTTAGCATTACTGTCGGCCCCGTGTCGTAGATTTGCGGTACATAAAAGAATTTCAAGCCTGATAAAGTGCCTCTGGGCAAAATTAAGCGTTATTTCACGCTCAATATAAAATGGGACGCTGAGAATGACAGTACTTAAACAGCGTCCATAAATAGGTCTTCATTTCCTTTTGGCGCCACTTCGCTCGAAACAATCCAAGTATTAATTCAAAATCTTCTCGGGCTTCTAGCCAGGTAAAAACTTGGCTTGACACCAACGTTTCCAAGAAGTACACCTTCCTCGTCTTCAGTTCACCCTGAAGACGAGGAAGATGTACTTCTTCGAAACGTTGGTGTCAAGCCAAGCTTTTACCTGGCTAGAAGCCCGAGAAGATTTTGAATTAACACGTCGCCAGGAAAGCTTTAGTTCTTATTTTAATCCAAGTATGTCTTCTTTATATACAATTTAAACAATACAATGTCAATAAGACAGTTCGTCCAAGTTGCAAAGGTGTCAGATGGTGAGATTAAAGGAGTATGCGAGGATCATTCACAGGGTTTACTGGAAGAAGGATATTCTTAATACTTATTTAATCATGTACAATTCTGTTTGGCAATAATACAACAAAAAGGATTCCCGCCTCTTTCTCCTTCCATTTCTCTGTGTCTCTTGTCGAGCATTTGCAGGCCGGGAAAGCTGCGTGAATCTACAAAGGTACCTTTATATCCACTGCACAGTGACAGTATATATGCATTATGTTCCATATTTGAAGCAAAAACGACAAAGGGAAATTTTCTGGATTTCATGCAACATTAAAGGAAAGGTATACATTTCTCAAGACAAAGATGTCCCTTCACACAGACAAAAGCTGTCTAAGGTTCTGTTGGCAATGGTTTACTCATTTCGAAGGACGTGAACGAAGTGAGATTGTATGGATCGAAGCGGGTGTCTTTTATGTCCCCGAGACTCGATGAAGGTACTTTCCCTTTATGGGACATTCTGAACACATTTGTTGATAACGGAGTTTGTGTAGCGTTATTCCACGTCAGTTGTTCGGCACTAAGGAGGCCAGAGAATCTTGCAACTGGAAAAGTGCAGCATGAAGGTAGAGCTTTGTTATTTTGTAGGGCAAAGTTGCGTACATTGCACGGCAAAGGTTGCCTGGGAGTGTCAGATAAATACAACAAAGCTTTTCGAACTACAATTTGGAGAATATCTCATTTATGCACAATACATGAAGTCGCTGAATATTATACTCCACGGTGCACTAAGAAAGGCCTCCCTTAGATCAAGTAGTAAAACAATGTAGCTGAGTTTCATTTATGGACGCTCTATAATGATGTACTCTGATTCTTAATATTCTATTGGGCGTGAAAGACCGGCAATTTTCCTCAGAGGTCTTTATCACACTTGAGGTTCTTTTACGTTTCATAAATCTATGTCACAGGAACATTGGCTTTAGTGCTCTTCTGTCGGAAGCAATGCTAAAAGCTTTTACGTCCGGAAAAATGTATTGCTCTCCGCCAGGTTGCAACCCGCGACATCGAAAACTAGAGGCTGGCATGGTGTATGTGTGTGTATGATGCCGTAGGGGATTCCACACTGCAGCCATTTGGTTCTTTTACGTCAGGCCCCAGGAAGAAGGGAAGAAATGAGAGGAATATCAACTGGCGCCTGAAACCGAACCGCGGTGAAGAGTCACCGTGGATGGTTCCTAAAATGTTCCAAGCAGTTCTTCATCTCGACACGGAGAGCTCTAAGAGCCGCAGGTCTGACCGAACTTCCTGGGTCTACAGACGACTTCCAACGCCATCCCGCTGCCGAGAGCTTATTTCCGGAGCACAGTCGCCACCACCGCAGCACTTACAACCCTCAAAGAGACTAGTTGCATGAAGGGGCAGAAATTTCGTGGGAATGAAGAAACCTCCCCAGCATTTGCCTAGTGACCCGGGAAGACACCCGAAAAATCCCATAGGTCAGATAGGTTGGCCGCCGGAATCGATCTCACGACCTTCTGAATGCCAGTCTCAAGACGAAACGCCTGAACTATGTAGGTATCTCGGTAGGTTAGCATGGAACACAACAGACTCAGGGAGGAGAACAGGCTCGAGTAGTAATTCTCACTTTCGACATAAGCAGAAAAATAAAATAAACAGTTACACAGATAATCGTTGTAATTCAGAATGAAATACTCGTCACTCTTGACATGAATGGGTTGACATTGGAAATAGGCCTTGGTGCTCACTTAAGACTGTCAATTGCAGTAAGGGATCTTCTTTTGGTATACTTAACCTTATCTTTAGTGTTTTTTCATTTACGCTAATGCTAGTAATACCGAACTACGATATTGCCAACATCTGCAGAAGTCATTTAAAATATTAATAGAGTAATCCGTGTTTGACAAGCGCGAGACCTGGGTTCGATCCCCAGTACCGGCCTGGGGATTTTTCCCCCGCTGGGAGACCTGGCCCGGGGTGCACTCAGCCTCGTAAGGTCCCTGGGGGGCCAATTGAGGAGCTACTTGATGGAGAAGTAGCGGCTCCAGGTCATGAGGACCGCATTAACCGGCCGGGAGGGATTCGAGGAGCTGACCACGTCTCACCCTCCAATACTGCACCCCATCCATGACGTCTGTAGCGGACCGAGATGGAGGACGCAGCGGCCGGGCGGTAGGCCAAGGTTCCCCCTGAGCTGTCGTGCCATGGAGTTATAATCCGGTTTTGATGAATAATACTACGCCAAAATTTCACACTTCTTACGTTCTCTAGCACGTATGTGTGTACAATGTACATATTATATAGGGATGGCATCTATTCCTTCCAAAATTCAATACTGAGATTTCACCGAAAATATGTTTTGGGACCTCCTGAATCCAAAAAAGCATTTATAGAAACATGTCTGTGTGTGTATGTTTTTGGGAAGTGTAGCTGAAAAGCGAAAACACAATAAAATATACAACGTGGTATCTATGTACTTCTAAGAATGTGACATGAAGATCTTAAAGAAAACACCACTCTTTACATGTAACATTTTTCGAACATTTTTGTTTTCTCAAAAATGGCTCTAAAGATTTTGTATAAAATAACATGTTTAAGATGTTTTCATTACAAACCAACTGCATATCTTCAATATTCTGAGAATAGCCTCTGAAGAACTCTTAAATTTTCTTGCGTAACTTTTAAGCCGTAAAAGATAGACAAAACTTCGTTACAACACAGGATTTATTATATATAAAAATATATGTATGCATATACAGTATAATGTAAGTGATAATAACATATAGAATTAATCGTTTGCAAGATATTGCTTGTTATTGGTTTTAATTTTATACTACTTTCTCAAGCAGGAAGGCAATATTCGTTTCATATTTTTTTTTTATTGTTTCATTTATATAGCCCCCCCCTTAATATCACTCTCACATACATACTTTCTCACTCTGTGGGGGATAGGGAATAATTCTAGCTAAAGAAAAATTCTCCACCCCCGCCGTAAATCAAACCCAGGACCTCCGGTTGAGAATTAAGCTCGCTGACCACTCGACAACGGAGGCAGTTTTTCATCTCTTTTATTTTACTTCGGTGAATGCAAAAGAGAGCCAAATTTAAATTGCTTAACACAGCGATGAGCTTTTAAATTATTTAACTGTTACTTTAGTCTAGTTTTCCCATATTTTTCTTCGACTTACAAGGAAGCAAGCAATAATACCAATGCTGCAAACGTTTATTTAGGTTAGTATGAGTCAGATAAATGAATAATCTTTTGAAAGAAAAATTTGAGGAATTGCTAGAAAAGGTCATTGAATAGAAACATCATTTTTTTTTAAATCAGCTCCCGAGGTATTAAATTTTAGTTTCCACTAAATACATAGTGTCTAAGAGAATGTGTTGTATTCCAACCAAACATTCTATACCGAGATGTCACTGGAAATATACAGGCTGGCGCAAAATTAAGTGCATAGTTGGTTAAAAGAAAATGAAGGCATCAGCAAGACGTAGGAAGTTTTAACCCCTTAAGTTGATATATTAATGTGGACGTAGAGCAGTTTCAACATAAAACGTAGTGTACTTGTAGGTATTATTTGTATTTATAATGAAGCATAAATTCAATCTTTGCCTAGTGTCCATTGGCTTTTGCGCCATCCTGTATGCTTTGATATCCCCTGAGTCCAACAAAACATTTTTAGAAAAAGCTTCATTTGTGTGTGTCTGTGTCAGTGGATAACATAGCTAAAAATCTTAAATAGCAAGTTTGGTATTTAAGCTTAGTATGTTCCAAAGACGTGACATGAAGGCTTTCAAGATAATACCCTCACCCAAGCTACTCTTGACTTGAAAAAACGTTTTGAAAAATGTGTGTTTCTTAAAAATAACTCAAACGATTTTGATTAAAAATCCATGTATTAAAAATATTTACGTCACAAATAAAGTGTACATCTTGGATTTTATGGGAGCAATCTCTGGAAACCTGTTTATTCTAGATGAGTTTTGTTGAATTTTAATTTTGCATAATTGGTATACCGCAAGAAATACACAAAAATTTACTGCACAAGAATGTAGAACACCTTAAAGCACATATTTTGTTTTGATTTGTTTGTAGAGTTGACCGTTTGCCAGATATACTTTGTTATGGATTTCAGTTGTAAACCACCAACTTTTATTTTACTTAAATTGTTCACATAACGACCAGCATTTAAAAGATTTGACTATTGCTTTAGCCTAAAATATTCGCTTATTCTCCTTCTGCTTAGAAGGAAGCATATAATAAGACAATTACTGCTAATGTTTAGCTCCAGTAGCAGGATGAAGATAAATGAATAAACTTGTGTAAGAATGGTTTGTTTGGAGAGTATATAGATAAAGTCGTGTGAATGGTACATATCAGATTTCTTTTACATTATTAAAAGTGTATCCATATAATGCAATTTTATTTAAAAAAATATAATTTTATAAATAAACTGTTTAGGAGTATACTACAAAGCTGTCGAGACTAACTTAAAATTATTGTACTGGTTTCGGAGAAACTGAGTGTTAAATAAGTGACCTTAATTTGTTGTTTAAGGTGTACAATATATGAGTATAATTGTTATATAGCATTACAACTCAGTGTATTAACAAAATCATATAATGTTGTACTGATAAGATATACATAAGCAGATATATAAGTGTATATACATGATTATATACGTATGTATAAAAATATCATTCACTTTTATATATATACATAAAAATGTTTAAGTACACAAATATAGCCTTCACTTTTCGCACCTAGCTATTTCACAAAATGATCGAAATTGCCTCGCACGTGCCCCAGTGGTAAATAATGATTTAAACGTACACACACACCACTGCTTTTACGTACAAAATGGAAGGTTTTACCGAGATTTCCCTTTCATCCTTTTCCTCTTCCTATATAAATAGAACTGATAGCCTTTGATGGATTAAAGTTCCAGCTGGAGCGGCAGAAAGAGAGAGAAGAATGAAAGAGATGGCAACTCTAGAAATGGAAAACCACGAGGTAAGTTTGCAGCTTGAGGAATCAAATCTGACGCCCTGTGATCCAATTGGGGGACCTCTTGATCTCACATTCTAAAATTGAGTACAAAATGGTACAATTTTTATGCTTGTAGCTTTATTCTTCCAGTGCAAAGGTAGCATCCAAAGGGGAGCAAAGGAAGAACCATAAAATGAGTAGAATAGGAGGAGAAACTGTAAGCCCTCCGAGACAGCAAATATAAGGTTCCAAAATCCTCGTGCAACATCGTAAATTTCATGACGCGCCTGTTCAACTGGAGGACCGCTGTGTGTAAATGTATACAATTATATAATAGATGAATATCATCTATGTTATGATATCTTTAAGCGGACTGATCAACTAAATTGGGCAAAGAACTACAACTCAGGCATTTTGTTTTATTATTACGTCCCATTATCTAAGTGCATTTTCCTGAAAATGTTGTTACTGGTATGAAAATGGTGATATTACGTGAGGTTCCTAATTATTGAACTGATTGCGTATTTTAGGATTTTTCCGATATCTTTTAACCCTTTAATAACATTTCCAGAAGTGTAATCCCTATTATGATCCTGTGGGACCCGATAGATTATAGCTTTTCAGATTTAATGTTACAGAATTGATTACATTATCTTTTATTTTCAGAGCTGAGTTGTTGCTCCGAGTTGGTTGAATCTATTACATTATCAGGAATGATTATTTTGTGAACGGATGTTTTTACTTATGATTATGTATTATGTGCTATTGTATCTTTAAATTAGTTGATTGTCATTATGGTGCTGTGATGAGTTTTCATACAATTGTTGCATATTTTTTTGAGATGATAATGTTACCTTGGTGGGAGTGCGTCTGACGCAGCGAAACCTTCTCCGAGGAAACTTCGACCGCGTCACTGAAGATGTCCACCGCAATCGTGGAGGAAACGTCTAGAAATTTTTACTCCAGCAGACCACTGCAAAACAACTCGGAAACAACTCTTAGTTATATTGACTCCGACCCTGGAAGCCTACGTTCTCTCACAACATACATTACTTTTGATAGCGTAAGCCAGTACGGCATTTATTATTGTTTTATTTTGTTTAGTTTGATTTAGTACTTTTTTAATTTCGTTATTGCAATTTATTTTGATTTATAAATTGTACTAGGTTAAGTTATCTGAAAGAATTATATATATTGTAGCTTTTATGTATTGTTTTTTGGGAAATAAATATAAAGTTTGGATATATGCCCCGGTATAGTAACCAAGGTGCCGGCGTAGGATATTCAGATTTTATTTAATTATTTATTTATTTTAATACGTGCATTTGTTCCTGGGTATTGTTGACGAAGACGCGCTTTGCAGAATCACATATGTTAGCGTTTAAACCCATATTACTTTCTCTAGCCCACATGTAAAATGTATATAGGGAATAGAGAAGGAACGTATTGTATTCCACACAAAAATGCAATGTCGAGATTTCGCCGGAAATATATGTTTTGGAGTCCCCTGAGTCCGATAAATGTATTTATAGAAAAAGATGTATGTGTGTCTATGGACAGCATAGCTCAAAAACTAGAAGACCCTTAAATACCAAACTTGGTATTTAGGTTTAGCATCTTCCAAGAATGCAACACGAAGATTTTCCCCACCACAGACTACACAGATGGAAAAATTTCGAAAATTTTGATTATCTCACAAATAGTTATAACAATTTTGGTTAAAATGCGCTATATTAGAAATACTTACATTAGAAATAAAATGTACATTTTGAATTTTTGGGGGAATTTTCTCTGAAGACCTCTTTATTCTGGAAGAATTTTGCCGAATTTTGCTTAACTGCTAAACCGTAAAATATAGACAAAAACTTACTGCACAAAAATGTATGTAATTTACGTTTTTGTTGTGGAGGTAACAGTTTCCGTGATATTCCTTGTTATTGGTTTCAATTGTAAAGAACTTATACTTTTCTCAAACAAGAAGCGATTTGCAATGACAATCGCATAACGACAGCTTTTAAAACATTGACCATCACTTTAGCCTAGCGCATTCCCTTATTTCCCTTCTACTTACAAGGGGTTAAGTAATAAGAACATTCTGTTAATCTTTATCTCTATTCGTATTGTAGAAAGAAGAATAATCTTTTGTAAGAAATATGTTCGTGGAGGAGCTAGAGAAAGTCATGTGACTGTGACACATCAATTCTTTTGTATCACATAGTTTCTGAGCAACAGCGTTCACACCTTGGTTCTGTGTCTTTTTAAACAGCCTGTATATGGAGAAGTTTGAGCATCAAGGATAGGGAAACCTTACAATAAGGAGGAATTTCCAATACTTACAAGGATCGTTCGATATTGTTGCGAAGTTGAAAACGCCTCACGCAACCTTGACAAGAATCCCCTTATTGTGCGTTGTGTTTTTCTGGTAGAGGATCGGGCATGCTGACTTGCATGCACTGAAACTGATTTTCTTTGGTAATGTTTAGCGCCCGCTTTTATTACTACTGGCACCGCAGGCGAGCTGAAACCGAATGAAGTAAATGTCCCAAAAATCTGGGAGGCATACCAGGGAACAGTTCAGTGAAGTAGACATGACAATTCAGTTACTGTTCAAAGGTCATATGCTAATGTGTATCTTCACCAGAGGAGAGGCTGTATGTCTTGCAATCAAGGATTGATAGTTTAATGGGATATGAGTTTATAGGTCACATACATGCAGCCTGCTATGTTTGTGTGTTGTAACACTATTATTATTATTATTATTATTATTATTATTATTATTATTATTATTATTATTATTATTATTATTATTATCATCATCATCATCATCATCATCATCATTACACATCGAAATATTGCGTGCTCTCATGCATGTGTTTGTTACATCGCCTTAGTGTTGAATTAACCCTACAGTGGGGTCCAGCCTCTAATATTCAATAAGAATAGTGTATACGCAATTGCAAAGCCAACTATAGGAGGATACTAATACATGAAATAAAGACTTTTTAAATTAATTATCAATCTAAAAGTTGGCAAATTAAGTGCATAGTTGGTTAAAAGAAAATGAAGGCATCAGCAAGACGTAGGAAGTTTTAACCCCTTAAGTTGATATATTAATGTGGACGTAGAGCAGTTTCAACATAAAACGTAGTGTACTTGTAGGTATTATTTGTATTTATAATGAAGCATAAATTCAATCTTTGCCTAGTGTCCATTGGCTTTTGCGCCATCCTGTATGCTTTGATATCCCCTGAGTCCAACAAAACATTTTTAGAAAAAGCTTCATTTGTGTGTGTCTGTGTCAGTGGATAACATAGCTAAAAATCTTAAATAGCAAGTTTGGTATTTAAGCTTAGTATGTTCCAAAGACGTGACATGAAGGCTTTCAAGATAATACCCTCACCCAAGCTACTCTTGACTTGAAAAAACGTTTTGAAAAATGTGTGTTTCTTAAAAATAACTCAAACGATTTTGATTAAAAATCCATGTATTAAAAATATTTACGTCACAAATAAAGTGTACATCTTGGATTTTATGGGAGCAATCTCTGGAAACCTGTTTATTCTAGATGAGTTTTGTTGAATTTTAATTTTGCATAATTGGTATACCGCAAGAAATACACAAAAATTTACTGCACAAGAATGTAGAACACCTTAAAGCACATATTTTGTTTTGATTTGTTTGTAGAGTTGACCGTTTGCCAGATATACTTTGTTATGGATTTCAGTTGTAAACCACCAACTTTTATTTTACTTAAATTGTTCACATAACGACCAGCATTTAAAAGATTTGACTATTGCTTTAGCCTAAAATATTCGCTTATTCTCCTTCTGCTTAGAAGGAAGCATATAATAAGACAATTACTGCTAATGTTTAGCTCCAGTAGCAGGATGAAGATAAATGAATAAACTTGTGTAAGAATGGTTTGTTTGGAGAGTATATAGATAAAGTCGTGTGAATGGTACATATCAGATTTCTTTTACATTATTAAAAGTGTATCCATATAATGCAATTTTATTTAAAAAAATATAATTTTATAAATAAACTGTTTAGGAGTATACTACAAAGCTGTCGAGACTAACTTAAAATTATTGTACTGGTTTCGGAGAAACTGAGTGTTAAATAAGTGACCTTAATTTGTTGTTTAAGGTGTACAATATATGAGTATAATTGTTATATAGCATTACAACTCAGTGTATTAACAAAATCATATAATGTTGTACTGATAAGATATACATAAGCAGATATATAAGTGTATATACATGATTATATACGTATGTATAAAAATATCATTCACTTTTATATATATACATAAAAATGTTTAAGTACACAAATATAGCCTTCACTTTTCGCACCTAGCTATTTCACAAAATGATCGAAATTGCCTCGCACGTGCCCCAGTGGTAAATAATGATTTAAACGTACACACACACCACTGCTTTTACGTACAAAATGGAAGGTTTTACCGAGATTTCCCTTTCATCCTTTTCCTCTTCCTATATAAATAGAACTGATAGCCTTTGATGGATTAAAGTTCCAGCTGGAGCGGCAGAAAGAGAGAGAAGAATGAAAGAGATGGCAACTCTAGAAATGGAAAACCACGAGGTAAGTTTGCAGCTTGAGGAATCAAATCTGACGCCCTGTGATCCAATTGGGGGACCTCTTGATCTCACATTCTAAAATTGAGTACAAAATGGTACAATTTTTATGCTTGTAGCTTTATTCTTCCAGTGCAAAGGTAGCATCCAAAGGGGAGCAAAGGAAGAACCATAAAATGAGTAGAATAGGAGGAGAAACTGTAAGCCCTCCGAGACAGCAAATATAAGGTTCCAAAATCCTCGTGCAACATCGTAAATTTCATGACGCGCCTGTTCAACTGGAGGACCGCTGTGTGTAAATGTATACAATTATATAATAGATGAATATCATCTATGTTATGATATCTTTAAGCGGACTGATCAACTAAATTGGGCAAAGAACTACAACTCAGGCATTTTGTTTTATTATTACGTCCCATTATCTAAGTGCATTTTCCTGAAAATGTTGTTACTGGTATGAAAATGGTGATATTACGTGAGGTTCCTAATTATTGAACTGATTGCGTATTTTAGGATTTTTCCGATATCTTTTAACCCTTTAATAACATTTCCAGAAGTGTAATCCCTATTATGATCCTGTGGGACCCGATAGATTATAGCTTTTCAGATTTAATGTTACAGAATTGATTACATTATCTTTTATTTTCAGAGCTGAGTTGTTGCTCCGAGTTGGTTGAATCTATTACATTATCAGGAATGATTATTTTGTGAACGGATGTTTTTACTTATGATTATGTATTATGTGCTATTGTATCTTTAAATTAGTTGATTGTCATTATGGTGCTGTGATGAGTTTTCATACAATTGTTGCATATTTTTTTGAGATGATAATGTTACCTTGGTGGGAGTGCGTCTGACGCAGCGAAACCTTCTCCGAGGAAACTTCGACCGCGTCACTGAAGATGTCCACCGCAATCGTGGAGGAAACGTCTAGAAATTTTTACTCCAGCAGACCACTGCAAAACAACTCGGAAACAACTCTTAGTTATATTGACTCCGACCCTGGAAGCCTACGTTCTCTCACAACATACATTACTTTTGATAGCGTAAGCCAGTACGGCATTTATTATTGTTTTATTTTGTTTAGTTTGATTTAGTACTTTTTTAATTTCGTTATTGCAATTTATTTTGATTTATAAATTGTACTAGGTTAAGTTATCTGAAAGAATTATATATATTGTAGCTTTTATGTATTGTTTTTTGGGAAATAAATATAAAGTTTGGATATATGCCCCGGTATAGTAACCAAGGTGCCGGCGTAGGATATTCAGATTTTATTTAATTATTTATTTATTTTAATACGTGCATTTGTTCCTGGGTATTGTTGACGAAGACGCGCTTTGCAGAATCACATATGTTAGCGTTTAAACCCATATTACTTTCTCTAGCCCACATGTAAAATGTATATAGGGAATAGAGAAGGAACGTATTGTATTCCACACAAAAATGCAATGTCGAGATTTCGCCGGAAATATATGTTTTGGAGTCCCCTGAGTCCGATAAATGTATTTATAGAAAAAGATGTATGTGTGTCTATGGACAGCATAGCTCAAAAACTAGAAGACCCTTAAATACCAAACTTGGTATTTAGGTTTAGCATCTTCCAAGAATGCAACACGAAGATTTTCCCCACCACAGACTACACAGATGGAAAAATTTCGAAAATTTTGATTATCTCACAAATAGTTATAACAATTTTGGTTAAAATGCGCTATATTAGAAATACTTACATTAGAAATAAAATGTACATTTTGAATTTTTGGGGGAATTTTCTCTGAAGACCTCTTTATTCTGGAAGAATTTTGCCGAATTTTGCTTAACTGCTAAACCGTAAAATATAGACAAAAACTTACTGCACAAAAATGTATGTAATTTACGTTTTTGTTGTGGAGGTAACAGTTTCCGTGATATTCCTTGTTATTGGTTTCAATTGTAAAGAACTTATACTTTTCTCAAACAAGAAGCGATTTGCAATGACAATCGCATAACGACAGCTTTTAAAACATTGACCATCACTTTAGCCTAGCGCATTCCCTTATTTCCCTTCTACTTACAAGGGGTTAAGTAATAAGAACATTCTGTTAATCTTTATCTCTATTCGTATTGTAGAAAGAAGAATAATCTTTTGTAAGAAATATGTTCGTGGAGGAGCTAGAGAAAGTCATGTGACTGTGACACATCAATTCTTTTGTATCACATAGTTTCTGAGCAACAGCGTTCACACCTTGGTTCTGTGTCTTTTTAAACAGCCTGTATATGGAGAAGTTTGAGCATCAAGGATAGGGAAACCTTACAATAAGGAGGAATTTCCAATACTTACAAGGATCGTTCGATATTGTTGCGAAGTTGAAAACGCCTCACGCAACCTTGACAAGAATCCCCTTATTGTGCGTTGTGTTTTTCTGGTAGAGGATCGGGCATGCTGACTTGCATGCACTGAAACTGATTTTCTTTGGTAATGTTTAGCGCCCGCTTTTATTACTACTGGCACCGCAGGCGAGCTGAAACCGAATGAAGTAAATGTCCCAAAAATCTGGGAGGCATACCAGGGAACAGTTCAGTGAAGTAGACATGACAATTCAGTTACTGTTCAAAGGTCATATGCTAATGTGTATCTTCACCAGAGGAGAGGCTGTATGTCTTGCAATCAAGGATTGATAGTTTAATGGGATATGAGTTTATAGGTCACATACATGCAGCCTGCTATGTTTGTGTGTTGTAACACTATTATTATTATTATTATTATTATTATTATTATTATTATTATTATTATTATTATTATTATTATTATTATCATCATCATCATCATCATCATCATCATTACACATCGAAATATTGCGTGCTCTCATGCATGTGTTTGTTACATCGCCTTAGTGTTGAATTAACCCTACAGTGGGGTCCAGCCTCTAATATTCAATAAGAATAGTGTATACGCAATTGCAAAGCCAACTATAGGAGGATACTAATACATGAAATAAAGACTTTTTAAATTAATTATCAATCTAAAAGTTGGCATTATACACTGAATAGATCTATAACCAAAGTGAGAAACATGAAAACCTTTTTCGATCTGCATGCACTGTCTCTATATACGAGATTACGGACTCCAATACAATCCTGGGAACTCCTCTCAATGAGCGTAATTCCCTCACGGTCCACTGATATGCAAGAGTAGAACGCAGATATTGGCGCTAATATCGCCACTGATCAATGTTTACTTGGTCTTGCCCCGTTGAGCTCTGCAATTCTTTAAACGCAAGAAGGGTTAACTGCACATATGAAACACGGCGCAGTTCAATTCTGCAGTAAAGTACAGTCCGGTTGAATCACACTTGTATAATATTATCTACATTTCTATGATATTGGTCTGTGATGTAAGAATCTAGTTGTCCATTGTGGATTAAATTGTTACATTTGACATATTTACATGTTGTACTCAAATAAGTACAGATATTTCAGTGGTATTTTATACCAACTTAAATCACACGACATTTGCTTACACTCATGAAAGAGTCCTAGCCAGCCATAACGACTCATTGTTTTTGTTTATAGATACATGAAAATGGTTCGTTGCATTGACATGTACTCCGTTTAGTTTCATTTAATTATACTCGTAGTTATTGGTAAGTTGAAAATGATTTACTGGCCTGACCATTATAACTGAAACACTTTTCAGGGTGTGTAATTTTACCAGGTGGCCCATATTTGATGTGTGCAGATATACCTTGGTGCAATAAAGTAGTTGCGTAACTCTACGGACGAGTGTGACCTTTGCTTTACATGTCTTGGTATCAGCGGAGACTGTGAGCGGGTCGCTGTCATTGCGAGGGGTATAACGAAGACTGCTCTTACTCAGTGTTCCACTGTCGGGTTTTAACTTGAAATAGCCCCGTAGAGTTCCGCACCTCTTTTAACACACCAAGGGACATCTCCTCACGCCAAATGCGGGGCAGTTGCGCTACCTGGCATTTGACAGTTGAATAACCACAGCTTCTTTCAGCGACATTGCATACTTTAATTTTAATCTCATAGCATTTACACGTAACTAATGTAAAATTGGTTCTGCAGTCACGGGAACGATATGCAAGTAGGGTGGGAAAGTGTCTCACTCTCTTCACATTCTGATGTCTATAGTGTTTTCAAAACATAAAGGCATACGGAGGCGGGCCGTACCTAAGTCTCCAGCGAATCATTTACTTGCCTCTCCTACCAGCGCTTCAACTTCTGGTATGCACATCTCAGTTTTAATGAACTAAGATCATTACCTTCGTGAATTACGCACGGATAAATATTAACAAATGATATATGCCAATGTTATAGTTACGCTGAATTTTACTTTCTATTCACGGCCATACAAAAATCCTGTCTATACGATACTTAGAACAAGGACTATGCACCTCTTCACTTTACGTGGTTGTCGTCACTCAAAATCCATTATAACGTAGATAGGCTGAAAATAATACAAATTGATTCCTCACAATGCTCATCTTAAATATAAACTTACAGTGTTGTACAATACTCAAAGCAAGCAGTTTGATAAGAAATGAGTTAAAGTTCAGTTGGTTTTACAGTAGTGGTGTGTTACTTTATTATTAAAGCGAAAGGGCATGTTAAGTCAAACTCGAGCTGAAATTATATTTCCCTTTGTGATGCAATTGTGCGAGCATGCCCATCAAAGCTGAAACAAATGGTTTTTCGATTAACAAACGTGAAGTGATTCATTCTCAGAGCCGAGTCATTCCCTGCTGCCGATAAAAATACTACGTTCACATTAACGGACATAGAAACATTTATACACGAGACAAATAAACAGTGATGACTGGGTTTCAGGAATCAGGCATGGAGAACGGCTTCAAGAAATTGCCAGGGACGGGGCTATGGAGCCGATAACCATTAACTTAACGGAATTGAGTGTTTTTGAAGCAGACGAAAATACTCTGAAATTACTTGCTGTTGCTTAATTAGGAAAACCATGGGTGGCGCCCTGACTGGCGTCGAAAACGTGCTTTTACGTATAAGCCAGCCAAGGTGAGTACAGTCCTGCGGTAGGAGCGGAGAGCAGACGAACTAATGCGATGACGCAATATTACATCACGCATACGTCATGAAATGCTGTACTGTCTGGTTTACTTCACTAGCACGCCGCATAGTTTTCAGTCACTGTGATGGAAGCAAAGCGTGTTATTTATGGTGTTCTTATGTTATGTGACGAAGAGAAGAAAGAAAGTTAGAGGACGTCTATTACGAATGCTACTGAACTTGTCGCAAGATCAGAAAGGAGGGTCGGCTTGAAGAAGGTGGGACGAGAAAATGATATCACCTCAGATTGGTAAACCTCTAGCAAACAAAGTCGTTTTGGACGATATGGACGAACGTGCTATAAGGAGAATCTATCAGGAGTATTACGAGGTTAAAAAGAAATCACTACGCTGCGAAAATAAGTATACTTTTGCAACAGGAAGTTAATTTCTTTGGATGCAAAAAAAAGAAACACTTAGGAACAAACTGAAATTTAAAGAGTGTAAAGACAAGCGGAGTTCATTGAGTGAATGCTCTAACGTACTGATTCAAACAGTATCATTTCTTATAAGGCTATTGGGTTAATAATAGCAAATGACTGGAAAAGATCGATTCAGAAGGTAAAACATATTAAGATAGAAAAGCACTAATTGAAGAAGATATGGAAAGGATAATAATCAATCCAGAATTTGACAGCAATGATAAATCGGGAGAAGAAACGGTCACTGGATCGGAGATCGACACGGTAAGTGAGAGAAATATCACTAAATAATGTCAGGCACGTGTAAAGTGAAATTATGTACAAATTTATTGTATTGTAATGTATTTGAGAATATATTTGATTGCTTTTGATATGAATATATACACGATTTTAACACACACAAGGGAAATGCCATCATGATCTATCGCTCGCGCTTTCCCAACTGGACTGGATTGGCGGGCGAGGAAGCCTTTACATGTGCAGGTGGCGCTATACAAATGTGTGTAGGACTGCACTCGCCTTGGCCGGCTTATCCACAGTTATCACCGGTACACGCCCACTATGTTTGGCAACAGCGCTACGCGCGAGCATTGCCCAGCGATTATAGTGGGCAGGAGTAACCTACTTGTTTTGCTGTGCTCAAGAGCAGTGGTGGTTTTGTGGTCCATCCTGCACGTCACTAATAAGCTCTTCGTTGATTTTTAAAGAGTTAGTCTATGTTAAGCATATTTTGTATACAAGAATTGTTCAGGCACCTCATATGATTAGGCAAACAATATAATCTTCGACTTTATAGTTCAAACCCGGCGGATGGTGATGGATTTTAAGGCGTAAAAATCATTATCTTTGCTTCCTTTGGAAGGTAAAGTAATGCCGCTGGATTCGGAGCTTAAATCTAATCATATAAACGAACCTCAAGCCTGACAAAGAGGCCTCTGAGTAAAATAAAGTGGTCCCTCACGCCCAAAATAGAATGAGATGCTGAGAACCACAGCAGATAAAGAGCGCCCATAAATAAAAACTAAATGTAATTGCAAATTTAGAACAGTTTCGTTATTCTTTACAGGTAAAATTCTTATAATGGAATTCTCATCCCCAAAAATAGCGGTTTTGTTTAGCCATAAGCCGGGATATTCGATAACCCGCGCTAATATTTTCTCTCTGGATATTTCATACTTGTGTAGATTTTATTTCAAATTGAGTTAGTTATGTTCTCTCTGTAGCCCTAAGAGAAATAAATTAATAAATACACTACATATGTATTCTAAACAACATATGTGTGGTTTGAAGCCCGCATATTAAACAGCAATATTTTTGTTAGTCACAAAATATTCTCCCTGTCTCTCTCTCGCTCATGCTACGTATTCGCCTAGTTATGACAACCATTGGGAAATTTTATTTTTATATTATAATAATGGTATATTAACGCTGTACCAAGGGTATGTGTTTTCTGTTAGAACCAGCTGAAAAACTCAATACTACAGTCGGAATTTGTACACGATTCTCCCGCTCCCCTCGCGGTTGCCTTAACTACTAAGCTACTGTGACAAGATACCGGTATGACATTCAATTCTCCAAATGATTCGTGATTTTTACTGCGTTAATCAACCGGTATGTGTCTTGTGTCAGAGAATACCCTAATGGGGATTTACAAATCGTTTGTAGTTAGTATCCGGGTAATAATCACGTGGTCATGGCAACTATTGGGCAACGGATCAGTTGAAGGATTAAATGTCATACCGGCATGTTGGTACAGTAGCTCAATGATTAAAACAACCGCAAAGAAAGCGGGAAAACCGTATTCTGGCTGTAGCATTGCATTTTTCAGCAGGTTCTAACAGTAAACACCGTTGTTAGAGCGTTGATATAACATTATTATAATATAATGATAACATTTCCCAATGGTTGGCATAGCTAGGCAAATACGTAGGATTGCCCTATTTAAGGTCGAATGACTTTCGATTGCCTTTCCACATTTTTCATTGGTCAAAGTGCTTAAGATTATTATGGGAACAGCTTACTGCGTGTGCCTGAAGTCTACAATAATAGTGTGAGGTAAGTTTTACTCCGCAGTGGCTTCAAAAGTCGCTGATTTGTGGCGCTGTTCGGCTTTCCGGTGCCAGTTAGAGCCTTTGAATGATAGTGGAAAGGTGGAAACAAAATGTTTTACCATAAGTAAGTCGTGTGTGGGCCGTAAAACATAGCTACACAAAAGTATGTACAGTTCAGAAGCTCAATATAAAAGTACAAAAACAACAAGAATAAGGACACAACTTGCACACTGCAAAATACATTAGCCAATGTTAGAGCACTAGTGACTCAAAAAACACCACCAACACAAAGAAGCATTGAAAGATCTAAAGGGATCATTTACACAATAATATACGCAATATAGGTGTAGAGCGGCGCATAAACCACGTGGACATGCCTTGGAAAACGGCGTATCAGAGAATGCTTAATTAATGCAAGAAAACCCTATGAACACCACCTGGCAGTTAAACAATGACTAGGTGAAGCATGGATTCGATACAAACAAACCCGGGCAATTTATTACGTCCAAGTGGTGAAACTTAGTATCCACACAGTTTCCAACAACATAAACATTAATGCAGCTTACTACCGAAAGAATGTTATATGGTCCCAAAGTTTGATGAAGAGATTCCCCACTTCTATGCTAAGGATGCTGTAAATATTTGGATCCACATGGATAAAGTATTCAGTCTTACTTTTCGATCTTTCCAGCATTACTAGTACTGCAAAGTAGTGATAAATGTCAATGTGACACCATTTAAAAGAATCCCTCTGAAGTCACCAGATGTCCCACTAAAGGATTTCTGCGGAATTGGTCTGCTGAAACAGCACCTGGTTTCTTCGCGTCCCACCGCAATTGAAGGCCTTTGGAAAGTCTGCCAGGAGGAATTATCTGGATATCTAAGTCGCTATTAAGGTGTTCTCTGAAGTTAAAAGACGGGGTTGTTTGGCCAGGTAGAAAACACGAATTAATTGGAGGACTGAATGTCATAGGAGTCATATAAGGTTGTTACAATAGCTGAATGGTTAGTGCAACCACTCAGAGAGCAGGAGAGACGTGTTCATTTTTTGGTTCTGGCAGTGAAATTTTCAGCTGATGCTAACAACCATTATTCTTATCTGTTGAATTTATTAAATAATGCATCAGTGAGTTTGTTGGAAGTATCTGCATTTAGTATCTACCCATAAAACACGATGCAATGTTATTCCAAGCTTTATTTTTTTCTACGCTGTTTCGCTTTTACGCGTATAACATTGTCTGGCAGTTTAACAGCACTAAAAGTCATATGAACTTTGAAATCCATTTCGACTTACAGCAATAAGGTTTATAAGGCAGACTATATAGAGAAAATAGCTAATGGCTTTCGATGAAAAGAAGAATGAAGTCGGTGAAGCATGTTATTCTACTACGTGCACCCGCATCCCAAATATATTTACCCTATAAAGGTCTGGGCGGAGCTTGGTAATGGTGGAATAAAAGAACCGGAAGGAAAAAAAAATTAAAGGAGATCAAGAGTGAAAGATGGAGTAAAAGATAAAACAAAGCTGCAACGATTACTTTAGAATAAAAGCTTTCGGGAGTAACTTTGCATAGAAGTCTGTATTACTTTAAATTCAAAATATAGTAACGGTATCATTAAGGCAGCAGAAGGCTGAGAAATACATACTTAAGGTAAATGTTGCTTCTTTATAGCAAAACATTTGTTGGAGTCTCTTGGCATCTATAGCGTGTCCACATTTAGCTGTCGTTCACTTGCTGCGGGTTCTATAGTAATTTAAAGATCATTCAATACACCTGTCTCCTAGGATATTATTTCATTCAACAACGTGTTTCTCAAAATTACATTTCCACACCTTCAAAATATTCCAGGTGTTCCAGTTTGAATACCACTAAACTTCCTCATATGAAGAGTATCTATTGCAATATTACAATTCTTGTACCTTCATTTCATTTCCATTTCAACCAACCGGTCTCCTTCAGAGTTGTGTCAGCGAGGACTGCGGTGGTGGCGCCCTTCCGTGATGGCGACTGCGCTCTGGAAATACAACTCTCGACAGCGGGATGGTGCTGGAAGCCATCTGAAGACACTGGGAGTTTGGTCAGACCTGGGGCGCGGACTCCTAGCGCTCCCCGGGTCGGGATGAAGAACTGCTTGGAATATGTTAGGGATCCTCCGCGGTGCCTCTTCCTCCTCCGTCCGGTTTCAGCCGCCCTTTGTTATTACTCTTATCTCATCTTATTCTGTCCTACTGCGGATAGAAAGCCTCCAGGGACGGACGGCAGAAATACTGAAAGCAATCCCGGCGTCGGCGAAGTCCGGGGAGATCTGGCAGGGCTTTGAGAACCGCTTCAGGAACCATCGCTTGGCTGCAGCCTACTGCAGTCAGGTTAATGCAAGGCGCAAGGCCCTTGTGAATCTACCACCCGGCTACGTGTCACATGAAGCTGCCTGTTCTTTCGTCGATGGGGTGCGTGACGCCGAGATACGACAGCGCGTGATGCTCGGCGACTGTAAGACGATCCACGAGGCGTTAACGGCAGCACTTAGATTGGAGGCGGCCAAAACACAACAGCGCTATGAGTATGCGCTATAACAGGGAGAGAGACGAGGACGACGACCTTCAGGTGGTGTGTGCCGCCGATGTGGCCGACTAGGGCTCATGGTGAAGGAATGACGGCATCGAATGAAACCTTGCCAGTGGAGAAGGAGATCTTCGTGGAGTGGACCCTATGACGGAGCGCGACATGTATGTGGCTGTTGGTCACGAGGGTGTCTGAAGAGACGATATTTGGACTGGATACCCTCAGGAGCATTCTGCAATGTTCGAAATTGGCAGGAGTATCTTAGGACTTGGCAAAGGCGAGATGGTGCTCCGGCGTACCGAGGGACATCATGGAGTCCGCAAGATGACCCTGAAGGAGGGTATGGTAGTCGTTGCAGTGCTTCCGGTAGACCGGCTGTCGAAGGGGCTCGTGAATGGTCCGATTCGTCAACACATTTAGGGCGCAAGCACCTGTTACAATCGAGCCAACAGTGAAGGTTCCCGGCTAAGCGTGGTGGTATCGCCGAACACGAACCAAGGGGCGTAGGCCCAGGTTCCAGCAACCATTAGCAGGAACGTGTCGTGTGTGGAGATTTTTGACGACAGTGTTTAATTACCGTTTTACTACAAATGACACCGCTGGCGATGACACTGATGATACATAACATGAAGATGTAGCATCGGTGGAATGCAATGGCGGGAGAACCCGGAGAAAAACAATTCCACACCGCTTTGTCCACCACAAACCTCACATGCGGTCGCTTGGGATCGAACCTAGGCAGGACAAGTGTTCGGTGAGCGGTCTAACCACTCGGCCACGGCACGGCCCTGTGGTGGAGAGGGTCAACGAAGTAGTCGACACACCCGACGGAAAGAAACGGGTAGCACATTTGGATCGTTTAGCTCGTTACGATGGCGCTCATCGGGACGACCAGCCCTGAGGAGTGAGCAGTGTGACAATGCCGTTCGCGTATGTGACCACTCTCACGTTCGCTCTGGTATGCAGCGGTGGAGTTAGAATGTGAGACATAGCAGTTGAATACGTAAACAACACCACGAGCAACGCGACGGTAATTGGAACCTTAGGGAACGTAAATCTTGATTGTTCTCGTCTTCCAGAAGCGTCCAGGAATTTCTTTGACGTTATTTACTAGTTATTCAAGAAAGAAGGATTATAGTGCAGTGTTGTTGTGTTGTGCTTTGGATTATCTGAGTCGCGAGTGACTGCAGTGTTGGCGCTCAGTGGTGCGCAAGCCATGGTGCCGTGCACCCGTAAACTTCTATGCCTCGAAACGTCCAGTGAACTATTTGCAGGGGTGCATTGAAGACTTTGTTTGTAAACCATTTTGGGGTTAATAAAGGCACATGCTTCAATAACCTCACAATAAATATAACTATATAATCGAATGTCATTTCTGAATGCAGCAGTGTTTAAACAATTAAACGAGAAAACTTACAAATATGAGCAACTCTTCTCTCCTCAGCTTTCTTGGACCCGCTTATCACTAGGTAAGTAACGAGACTATTTACAAAAAAGAGATCCTGGCGGATGATACCGGAGCGGTAGATCGGGTTTATAAATTTTTATCTTCCCTACGTTTTTCTTTTTCTTTTGTTTGTTCTGGTAGATGTGGTAACTGCAGTTCTTTTATTTATAATCCTGTTCAGATTTGCTTTCAGTTACACCTTTTAGCTCTCTTGTTTCAATAGTTTTAACCTCCCTTTGGTTTCTACCATGGGACGTTTTATCTACATTGAATCCTAATTGTCATTTTAGTCCCTTTATGAATTATTTCCAGCATTCATTTTTATAATTACTGACCTAATCACTTGGCTTTATTGACTACCGTTTATGGTGGGTGCTAATGACTTAGAAGTTGAGCGCCCTAAACACTAATTATGCATTATCTGAAACTATCAACAGAAGATATTCTATTGCTAAATTACTCTTAGTGGTTAAGTTATCTTAAGTGTGGTCTTGCGCGCACATACTTGTATCCTCGATGCGGACAAAGATCAAATATCAGAGCCTGGCACAGTATCATGCAGCTGATCGTTGGTGGGAAGACAGAGCTAGAGTTAGCCGTTATATCTTAAACTTTTTAATTTTTTCTGACGAATAGAGATTTTATAGAAGAGAAAGCCAAGACACGAATATTATGGTTCTCGGTGTATTTTCACTATAATAATAGTAGCTCAATCCGATCCATTAATTAGACATTGGTTCCTGGGCAGTTTATTTGGCACTGACCTGATCCCAAGGTCAGGGTTCAAACCCGCATACACCGATGTTTTTTTTATAAAAGCGACACCGCATACCAATAGACCTACTAACATATAAAACAATTACTGCTGGACAAAGTTCCATACATCGGCAGCAATGATATGATCCTGACAAATCGATAATTAATAAATAATCTTATTTCACGGATCAGCCCGTTGAGGAGTAAGCTAACTCTGGGACCATAACTAATCCAGTGCCTGGTATGTGAGTGTATGAAGTGATGCAGGGGTTGATGGAAAAAAAAAATCTGACGTGTTATACATACACACGACTTCCTCTAGCTTCTCTGCAAACTTCCTATGAAAGCTTATTCCTCTTCCTACACAATGCTAATCGAGATAAACATTAGCAGAATGTTCTTATTACTTAGTTGCTTATAAGTAGGAGTGAACTAAGGGAATCCACTAGGCTAAAGTCAAATGTTTTAATAGCTGTATGCGATTGTTATTGCGATTTGTTTCGTTGCTTGTCCAGAAGTAGAACTAAAGAAAAACGGACACTTCCTGTCGGAGAAAAGTACAGGGCTACTACAAAAGAAATGACAACTTCAACTGCCTGTAAAACAAAAACTATTAGAGATAGCAACCTAATTATTTTGGAGGTATGTTGTGAAACTCTCAAAGTTTCGTTTGTTACTATTGGTAACGCTGTAGTGTTTTGTTTGTTGTTGCAGAAGCTGAAATGGCGGAAAATCCTGTGGAAAAGGCATATTGCATGTTGGAATTTGCTAGAACGTAATCAGCAACTGTTGTCCAACGACATTTTAGAACACGTTACCACAAAACGCCACCGACTAGATAGTCAATCTACGACTGGTATAGAAAATTCGAGACAACGGGATGTTTGTGCAAAGGGAAGAGCTCGAGAAGACCAAGAGTTTCGGAAGAAAACGTTGAACGTGTTCGTTCTGCCTACATAAGAAGCCCACAGAAATCGACATCTAGGGCAAGCATGCAATTACAAATTCCACAGCAAACTGTATGGAAAATCTTGCGGAAGCAACTGCACATGATGCCTTACAGATTACAGATGTTGCAGTTTCTGAGTGAAGAAGATAAAGTCATACGGCGTAACTTTTGCATCGACATGTTGCGACATGATGAAGACGATGCTGGTTTTTGTGAGCGCATCACTTCATTTTTGTGGTAACGTGTTCTAAAATGTCGTTGGACAACAGTTGCTGATTGCGTTCTAGCAAATTCCAACACGCAATATGCCTTTTCCACAGGATTTTCCGCCATTTCAGCTCCTGCAACAACAAACAAAACACTACATCGTTACCAATAGTAACAAACGAAACTTTGAGAGTTTCTCAACATACCTCCAAAATAATTAGGTTGCTATCTTTAATAGTTTTACAGGCAGTTGAAGTTGTCTATTTCTTTTGTAGTAACCCTGTATATTGAAACCAATTACAAGGAATATCTTGTAAATGGTTACATCCACAACAAAAATGTAAAGGACATGAACTGTGTGTTTGGACGAGATCTACATTTTTTGTGTAGTAAGCTTTTCCTAACTCTTATGGTTTAGTAGTTAAACAAAATTCGACAAAATTCATCCAAAATAAAGAGGTCTTCAGAGGCTATTGTAATTGTCTTTAGTATACGGGATTTTAAACATGGTGAATGACATGTTATTTATGGCCGCTCTTTAACTACTGTGGTTCCCTGCGCCCCATAGTAAATTGGGCGTGAAAGACCACTTAATTTTGCTCAGAGGCCTCTATATCAGACTTGAGGTGCTTTTACATGCCGTAACTCTACGACACGGGACCAACGGCTTTACTTCCCTTCAGAAGAAAGCCATGCTAAGGATTTTTATAACCGAAAAAATCCATCGTCCTCGCCAGGTTTGAACCCACGGCCTTGGGTATATGAAGTTAGCATGCTAACTATTACATCATGGAGGGCGACAAAATTCGTAGAAGCTAATTGAGAAAATCAAAATTTTCGAAAGTTTTTCCATGTAAAGGGTATTTTTTATGGGGGGGATTTTCTTGAGAATCTTTGTGTCTCATCCTTGGAAGATACTAAACCTAAATACCAAGTTTGGAATTTAACGGTGTTTTTGTTTTTGAACTATTCTATTCACAGAAACACACACACACACAAAGGCAGAGATAGACAGACACATACACATACACACACACATGGACATTTTCCTAAAATTGTGTTTTTCGGACTAAGGGGACCCCAAAACATATATTTCCGGTGAAATTTTTTGGGTGGATTACAAACCTTCTGTATCCGGTGTGCATTGTAAATGCGAACTAGAGAAAGTAAATAGGGCACAAACGTTCCTAACAACTGAGAAAAATCAAACAGAATAAAACCTTGTCAGAGTGGCGGCCCCAAAGGTTTGAACACAAGAGCTCCGGAAAGCCAGTCCAACATCTACGGCGAGCCTTCTCGCTCGGTGTGAATAAAATAATAATTAGAGATTATAAGGTGATAGAAATGAAGGATAATAGAAGTGGAAACGTATTGCTGTTGTGTTGTTAGAATTCAACAGAGTGCTCGCATATATTGACTGTAAATGAATTCCACTAACTCATTGAATATCTCCAGAGAGCCATTTGGATGAACGAGTTCAAAAGGTATTTTGCTTGAGAGTCTGAGAGGTCCCAGCATCAATCGTCGATTTATCTGAATGTTTGGAGCAACAAATAAATAGAAAATGTATGATGGAAAAGCTAATTTTAGAAGCTCTTTCTACTCAAGATTTATTAGATCAACACCATCAAATAAATACATGAAAATATATTAAAACAACGTTTCCTACATTTGTTTTCCAAGCGAGATTGCTGTTTGGAAAACATTGATTCAGTGAACTAAACATTTAAGAGGAAAACTTGTAACGATTTTTGACACATGTTCCAACTGTCCATATCTGACTTTGGTATATTTCAAACAGAGTAGAAATTGAGCACCCTTAAAGCCTATTTATCATCATCTCACTATCAAACCAACTAATGCATTATAATTATTATTGTTATTATTATTATTTACAGAAATACTGAAAATGGTATAAACCTTATAAAATTATGGTTTGTATGCATTAACTACATTCAAGTATGTTTACCTAAACTTATTTTTCGTAAAATGTGGAGTAAAATAATAAAACATGTAAAAATAAAACCGAATTCCAGATTAAAATTCCGACTGAAAAATTGAAATTTTAAGTCTAATTTACCGGCAAACCAAAATTTATTGAGGTTTAGAGATTAGAGCATGTTAACACACTTGGGCAACTGTGACCAGGTTCTCATCTTTTGCGGCCTACCACCCCTCCGGGCGAAGGGATGAAAAGAGGGACCAGTACACAGAAAACGACGGAGCTAAGCGCAGAGGCGCACGGAAGTCCCAAACAATTTCACTAGATGGCCGTGCCACGGAAGCTATACAGGCGCCGTTAGGCCGGAAGGAGACCTCTCCAACGGCGCCTAGCCTCAACTAGCCCTACCAGGAGGAAGAGAGTGTCACTCGGAGCAAGCAACCGTGCTATCTGCCTGCGAAGTCTCAAGCCACACCTGCGCGGATCTGAAAGATGAAGAAGAGAAATGAAATGAATTAATGAAAGGGAAAGGAACCGTGGTAGATACACATCACCCCAGCGTTCTTCTAAATGGCCCCAGGAAAACCGTTGGAAAACCCAGGGCCAGAGTGCGCGGTCAACGGGGAGCAAACCTGGACCTCTCGAAAGTCAGTCCCAAGCTGAGCCGCCTGGCTCGGTTTATTGGGAATTATAATCGTTTAATTTTTCAGTAATACCTTCCTTTGCTTTTTCGTTTTTGCTTTAATATGTAAATGCTCTCTAGGGAGTTATTTCCAAAGAACTTTATTAATTTAATATTAACCATTATATATATATTTGTACTTTTATATTTGTGCACTATCTTATAGTATACTTAAACATAGCATTATTTTACACATTTCAATATTTTTAGCATTGGGATAATTGTGCTTGTAGTGCAGTCATACGTAAGTTGCCCTAAACTCATGTAGATCCATAGTGATTCCAGCACACTGTCTCAGCTGGTAAGAGGTGTGTCTGCCTCTCTGCCAATAGATATACGATACGTAAATAATAATGTCATCCTTGTTGCAAGATATAAGAACATTCTTAATTTAGTTTCAGGTGATGCCTTGTAATCCTAGTGTAATTGTAAATATAAGCAATGATATTGGCAGTGGCTTTGACTTTAGAAACAACGATGAACATGGTTTAGGGAAAGAGCCTCTGCCAAGCGACTTAGAGATTTGATGCAGTAACCATGGAGAGGTTGAAGTGGCAACAGTGTGACAGAGCGGCCACGAGGTAAGGCAACTGTCAGGGATCACTATGGATATCTCCGACTTTAGTTGTAGGCAGTTGTATGCTGTTGCAGAGTGCTAGAGTCTTCTGAAGGAAATCTTATTCTACACGAGCTGCTTTCTGAATTCACATTCTCATAACGTTGTAAAATAGTTCAAACAAATCTTGTTCTGGATAGGTAGAGTCAGACTAAAAAAATCAATGCCATAGCCGGGATCTCCGCATCTCTAATCGGTTGCTCTGATCACTGAGCTATCATGGCAAAATGCCAGCTCTTGATTAAGGTGTTATTTTTTTTTTATTATAGTAATGCATAATGGTATATTTAAGAGTACGTAGTTAAGTTTAGTTTCAAACAACAGCAGTTTCGGCGATCCTTGCCTTGGCTACAGAGTCTCTACTGCGGTGTTTAACAAGGTTATCACAACTTAAATAAAAGAGATTCTTTATTTAATTTTGAAAAGTGTTAGGGGATAACATATATAAAGAAGCAGTAAAAGCATATAAGTAAAAATTTTTACAATTTGAAGAATGTGGAATCAATTAAAACGCAATGCATTTACAATTTCAGTTAACATATACACAGGGTGCTAATGAACTACACCGAAATATTTTCAGAGTATAAGGAAGTGTCATAAACAAGTAATTTGAGATAAGAGACCTCTGATCTATCTGTACAAATTTCGAAGTTACGGATATAAGTTTCTAACGTACCAGTCCGACACTGGTTAGTGGTAGCATTCGAAATAACAAAACGAAGAACAGAAACCAACAAAAAATGGAGAGCCGTTGGAGAGCATGATACTATTAGTGGTGTAATAACTTTATGACAAGAACTTCGCAGAATAAGCGTTATACATTAAGCCACAAGAACAATTAAATAAATTCCTCTAGAGTAGCCTACATAACATAAGAACGAAGTTAATCCTTGGAAAGTGTCACACTGTCACGGGATTTGTTCCAGATTTGAGAGAACTTCATGGCAGTAAATCTTATGAACGCTAATAACTAATTCGTTGAAAATCGATATTTCTAAATGTCTTTGTTTTAAAGACATTCGAAGTTAGTTTTTCATCCGGCTTTAACATGACTTATCTGCGTTGAAACCAATTTGTTTAACAGCTAATAACTCTGTTAAGTTAGGCCTTGGACCATGCATTTCTTAACTGAAACTACTTGTATCAGACACGTCTGTAATTTGTTGAATTATTTCGGTGTAATACATTAACAGCCATACTCATTTTGTTTGTCAGAAAATATGGAACTTGATTATGACGTATAACCTTATCAGCGTGTTGTATTTGCAGCTCTATTGCTGTTGACAGGACTTATAATTATTGTGACATAAAACAGTTAAAAAAGATTAGTTTTTCTTGTAATAGAATCTCTGCACAGCTCTGCGAATTTTTCCTTTATGTTCTTAAGATGTCTTTTGACTTTGTTCACTAACGTTTACACCTAAGAATACTTTCAACTTCGCCTTAAAATGCTTAATTTAAACTTCCCTTTGAATATAAGAAACAGTAGCATTAATACCGTAAAGGGAAATTGTGAAAGGAAAGCATTTGTGCAGATGCTGTTGAAAAAGTTTCGTTGAAGGTAAAATGTCGTTGTACTACAGAAGTAAACTTAACTTCAGCGATGTTATGTGTTTATAATTAAGAGACTAAAATTAGAGCTGTTAACTTCATTATAAAATCATTATAAGGAATAAGAAGATCTTAATATTTCTCTTCGTAATGACATCATAAATTATATGAAATTTCTTAGTTACATTATACTTAAAAAGCGTCGGTCTAAAGAAAAGAAACTCGCAACAGGATTTTTTTTCTCCATGGCACGACAGCTCACGGGGAACCTTGGCCTACCGCCCGGCCGCTGCGTCCCCCATCTCGGTCCACTACAGACGTCATGGATGGGGTGCAGTATTGGAGGGTGAGACGTGGTCAGCGCCTCGAGCCCCTCCCGGCCGGTTAATGCGGTCCTCACGACCTGGAGCCGCTACTTCTCCATCAAGTAGCTCCTCAATTGGCCCCCCCCAGGGACCTCACGAGGCTGAGTGCACCCCGGTCCAGGTCTCCCAGCGGGGGAAAAATCCCCACGCCGGTGCTGGGGATCGAACCCAGGTCTCCCGCTTGGTAGGCAACTGCGCTACGACCGCGCTAAGGAGACGACCTCGCAACAGGATTACTCAGAGGTATTCTGGGTACAAACTAAAAGATAAAAATTTATTCGCAGCAAATACAAAAAGTGAATTCATTTTGTTAGTGTTTTTCTGTTGTGGAATGAAAAAAAAAAAAAAACTTTATAAAAATTTGGCAAACTTCATTCACACAGCTTTCTAGATTATTCTTTTATCTAATTCATGCTAATCAAGGTAAACATTACCAGAAATCGTCTTATTACTTAAATCCTTATAATGAATACACCAGGCTAAAGCGACAGTCAAATGTTTTAAAAGTTCTATCTATGCAATTGTAATTTTCTGTAGTATTACTTTAGGGAATGAAAGAACCCCTTTATAAAAAATTGATAAGTCCACTCATATAACTTTCTAGATTATTCTTTTATCTAATTTATGGTAATCAAGGTAAACTTTCCCAGAAATCGTCATAACTCAACTACTTATAAGTAGAAGGATAGATAAAGAATAAACCACGCTAGAGCGACAGTCAAATGTTTGAAAAGCTCTGGCTACGATTGTCATTGAAATTAGGTTCTTTTTCCTTGGCCAGCAGAAAACAAAATAGATATGAAATGGGGAATGACTTCCTTTTTGAGAAAGATTTCAGTATTTTAAAATTGAAACGAGTAACAGGGAATATCTCGGAAATGGTTAGCTCTAAAAGCTGTATATGTCATAAATTGTATTTTTATGAGCTACAAGAGCTATATTTTTGTGCAGGTAAGCTTCTGTCTACCTCTTAAGGTTTACAAGTAATGCAAAAGTAATTAAGAATGAAGAAAACGCCTAGAACAACTTCCAAGATTTGCATGTAAATATAATTATCGTTAGAGTCATTTTACAGAAAGTCGAACATTTCAAAAATGTTTCGTATAAGGTGTAGTTTGTGGTGCGGGAATATTCTTAAACAAATTCATGTTGCAGCCTTGGAAGATAATTACCAAGTATTAAATGGGCTTTTCGTTTTTGGTTTATGCTGTCCTCAGTCACACACACAGATCATCACCCATAGGGAGGCAGACACACACAGGGTAAATTTAAAAAGCCCTTTAACTACTACGGCTATCAGCGTCCATCTCTATACTGAGCATGAAAAACTGATTAAAATACTCAATGGCCTCTTTATCACATTTCAATTCCTTTTACATGCCGTAAATTTACGATATTCCTTTATTTACGCTGCAAATTGGGAATCTTCCTATGCTGCGTGGGACTGTGTTATCGGCGATTTCTAATCGTCAGAGCTTCCCAAAAGACGAACGTTTACTGCAGTGTATCAATGCATCTGTGATTCAGCTTCTCTTAATTCCCGATTAGAGCGTTTTTTAAGCGCCGAAGTTTAATTTTAATTTCTCAACTTTGTAACATAAATGAGGATGATTTAATAATTTAAAGAACGGAAGTGTAAATGCGAGTATGTTGGTTTGACCTATGTATTTGTTCAATAAAACCGAATTTAAATTAAGTACAATAATATCACTATGTTGAGCATTTTTCAGTAGAACCCTGAATACTTTGTGAATAATATTCAGACAAGTAATTAAAACAAATACGTAGGATTAAGTTGGTTGAAGTTTCAGAGCGATCGATATTCTTCCCTTACATCGCACCAGCTATAGTCGTGCAAGACAAAGGTCAGAGGGCAGAGTAGGTTCAATCGTGTGACCTTTTATGTAAACAATCATCAAATGTCTGAAATGGGAAATAATAGCCATCTTAAAAAACTCTTGAATTTTCCTCAAAGATATAACTTTAGAAAACAGCGAAAAAACTGCAAATATCATCACATCGTCCTCAAAATCGGATAAAAATAGTTCCACTTATTCACCTCCAAACCTACATATAATCTGTTGATCAGCGGTCTCTGAAGAATTCCAGTTGCACAGCTACTTCTAGTCGATTACCCAAGACTGTTTTACTTAGCAATAGTTACAGAGAATTTACTTGCATTGGCAGAGAATTTGCTGGGGTACAATTGAGTTGGTTTTTTGGAAAATACCCTATTCCATAATTTTAAATTTACAGGAGGTAATAAATCTGAACAACGCAAACCTGTTTGAAAAACTACTTTTTGTTCTAGGCTTAATTATTTCTAATTTAAATGAACCTTAATATAATGGTTTATAGCCAGATACGTTTTCTGAATAAAGAAGAATCTATATTTACACGCTTAAATGTTGTCTTTTTCAATTACAGGCATATACGGAGCCAATTAACAACCTATTTAACCGGTTTGTGTGAGAAAACAGCTAAAATCAACTCTAATTGATCATAATTCCTGAGACTTAAAGTACTTAACGACATTGTAAATTGCCATTGTAATATGTCATCTCAAAATAATTTGTGATCACCTTGAGTTTTTCCGGGAAATGTGCGAGTCGGTTGAAAAAGTTAATGCTGTATCGGCATGTTGCTATGGTAGCTCAGTGGTAGAGCAACCGGCTGGAGACTGGGAGATTCGTGGTTCAGATCCCGGTTATGGCATTGAATTTTTCAGTCTGACTCTACTTATCCAAATCCTAATCTACACAAGGATTGTCTGAAAAAACAATTAAAATCAATTCCAATAAAGTACTTCTAAACATCAGTTTGTTTTCCAGAAATATATTGCAGTAGATATTAATGAGTTATAACAATCTGCAAAAATTATTGTACTGAGAAATACAATATAACTTTTAAAAATGTTTCAAGCGTGTTGTGTTTCTCAGTTGTAGGTCATTGAGTCAAATAATTGCTTAAGTATTTTTCTTCTCAAGTATATATTGTAGTGATATAGTATCACTAATCCCTTTCATGTGTATAGAAATGCTGCACGCGACAGTGGCTATGACGTAGCATTATGTGCGGGGATTCCCAATGAGAACTCATCTTCGATTAGACTGTGCCCAGTACATATCGTAAGCATGTTGTCCACCGGTGACGTTCTTTAATCCTTTCTTCTATAGTCCCTCCAGTGTGGTCAATCCAGTCTCTTGGCTAGAGAGAAATTCCATCCTCCTCAGCCAGAAATCAAACCCGGGGCCCGCGCATAGCAAGCAGGTGCCCTATCGACTGAACTTCGGGGCCATCCACACCGGAAAAACTGATGCTCAGGAAGGTCGGTCGCGGGAGTCGCGCGTTAGACCATTAGCCTCTCACCTAGACGGGCGACCACATGTGAGATTTGTTTTCCCCGCCGTTGCATTCCGCCGGTGCTCAATCTTCATTCCATGTATATCACTAGTGGCATTGCCTGTAAAAGCGGGTGTTAAGCACTACCAAAAGAAAAAGAACCCACGATCTATCGAATGCCAGTTACAGACGAAATGCCCAAGTCACTTGGCTTGGTTGAAGGCCATTATATGAGGTCAGCTATTTAATGCTCTCTTGTGACTGGCGCTGTGAATATCTCTTAATGTGAATAAAACATATTTATTTATTTATTTATTTATTTACATATCACGTCCCAATGAACCAGTTACTGTAGGTAGGGAGTGCCCTTTAGTGAGGCTGTAATCAAATTACAAAGAACAAAAACAAACACATAAAAATACATATAATATATATATATATATATAATTTTTGTAATCTATTTTGTGTGGATCTGTGATTAAGCTTAATGCAATATTTCAAAACTTACTATAGGGATTTTCTGTTGTCAAATTTTTAGGAATCACAGTATTGCTGAAGTAGTTATTTGAAGAGTTTGTTTTTAAATTTGGATAAGTTATACAATTCTCTGACTGTTGCATACTTTGGTGGCACTATGCAATATACTTTTTATTCCATATTTGGTAGAGTTAACTGATTCTATGCATATGAGATTGGCCGATCTGGTTTTTTAGGAGTGAATATATTTTTAGGAGTGAATATATATTACAGAGAAGGCTATTTTTAGTTTTGCACATGAATAAAGGCTCACTGTATTTACAGAGATAGGAAAATGACAGTATGCTTGTTTTCTTAAATACCTCTACGGAAGGCTTTAACATCTGAAATTCATAAAGTATTTTAATAGCTCTCTTTTGTAGGATTTCTAAACAGTTTAGCTGCTTTTTATTGATATTGGACTATACTGCATATAAATACAAAAATTTGGGGTACAAGATTGCCAAATAGAGGCTTATTTTATAGTTATTATATGGCATTAAGTTTGTGCTTTAATTTTACGTCATTATACTAATGCCTATTTTCTTTTGTGAGTGGAATAAAATATAATTTTTATGTGAAAAAGAATAGTCTAGACTAGTGCTGGGAACCGAGTAAATCCTATTATTACGTTCCTAGGCAACTCGCAACATGTCTCTGAAAATCCCTCCCGAATAAGGCTTTTCACCACTGCTCAAGCATACCATTTGGTAACGCTAATAGACAAAACAAGCGATCATTATCCTGCTACTGTTAATGCTAACAGAAAGCTACTATATGCTATTTTATGCTTTTAGCATGCAACGTCATTAGCTACACTTCAGTGTAACGTTAATGTGATTCCTCTGTCTAGCATTACGGTTGCGATGCTTCATACATATAATCTTTCATTCATTCGGCGTGAATGCAGCGCTCCAAGCGGCAAAACCACCGAATGATTATACCTGAAAAGACTGCAGAAAAAGCGTGCACATTCTACTTGACTTGAAGGTTGCAGTTCGTTGATTATTATGCATTCAAAATGCTTAATTCCGGCTAATTTCTGAGGGAGTGATCTAAGTGACTAGAAAATCATGTTTCATTTATTAAGGGAGGGTAATAGTCACAGTCCCACAGTGTTTGGGGCAGTATCCTATCCACAAGTGTAAATAAATTAATGTATTACAACGGTCATGTGATGAATGTTATGTATGCGTATATCAATATAGGTAAGGTAATATTTAGTTTAAGAAATACTTTAGTATGTTTCTAAAGGAAGTAAAGTATTTTGCAAGGAAAAAAAAAAACCTTTTCTTTTAAGCAGGGATCCCTTTGTTAGTACGCTCAGCAACTGCTGGGATCATAGTGCAATAAGACACTATGTCCAAGTGAAGGGAAATAAACTTTTACTATACAGTCAGGTTATTTTTCAGTGTCTGCTAGAGTCACATGTTCACTGACACGTGACTCGTAACGTAACCGAAACTTTGGAAAGTGGCCAATGGGAGAATCCCACTCACACGACTATGTAGCCCCAGATTTTGACAAACAATACACAGTTCGACTAAAGTTCTCAGAGTATGAACCTGCAACGCAATATGTGCAAATTTTCCGCGTTACTTAATTTAGCTTCACGCTACTTAACCAGAGAATATTATAGTTAAGTATATTTAATTGAAAGCCTAGGAGCAGAGAGTAATATGTATGTAGGTCGGTGCTTGATGCCTGTAATCAAGTAATAAACGCCCAGATTGTGAAACAGAAAGCAAGAGTGTTTGACTGTGGCGGGTATTGTTGTTTCGGGGCTTTGTAGGGGAGTAAGGTAACGGGTTGGATCACCGGCTAGCTAAAGAACTGTGGGAAATCTCAGGGTGTGCGGGAGAAACCTGAATAGGACTCTGCTACTGGTTTCTAATTGCCCTTTACTTTCCCGCACGTAATGTTTCACTTTTCCCCTGGCCGTCCAAAGTGCAAGAACTTATTAGCCTCCCCAAAACAAAACCGGTCACAAACTGTTGTAGGGTTTTCACCTTCCCTTCGCGCCCAGCTCCCTCTTAATTCCCTTTCCCTGTGAACAAGCATTTTCACATCGCGGAATAGCAACTTCTCATTTCACTATGAGCTACTGGGTTCAGTGCCCGGTGTCAGACTTACGAGTGTAAGCCGATCCCGGTGGCCGCGCTCGCTAAAGTGTCTCGCTTTGGCGCTTCGTGGTGCCCAGGATCGTGGGTTCGAGTCCCGCCTTGGGCATGGGTGTTTCTGTATTTGTAAATGTGTATATGTTTGTGTATGTATATGTAAAAGGAAAACGTTAAGGATAATAAGGTCTACTAAGGAATTATAGGAAACTGGAAAAAATGGAGAAAAAAAGAATACAGCGCCGGAGTCCTGACAAGTGTCGATGTGCACCTCAGCTTTCCCAAAGCTCCCGCGGCTAGACAAGAGTCTATTCGCCGCCCCTTTTCTAGGATTTGCCTAGACTTTTGCTCTCTGCGTTACTTTCACCGATTCTATTGGTCGAAGCTGTGTTGCATTTTTATATTTTGTCGCGTTTTCATTGGGTCTCATGAATTTAGACGCCACGCTATGTCCTTACTGCTATTAACATGTTAACGCACCTGATTACACTTTCTGTGTGTGGTGGAGCGTGAATTTTGTTCGGGGATTTTCCCTTCATTGTTCGTAGCTGAGATTCTGCATATCAGCTAGGACCGCGCTGAGATTGTGAGATTTGTGGTGGACAAAGCGGCGCTGGGGCGGGTTTTCTCCGGGTACTCCGGTTTCCCCCGCCATCGCATTCCACCAGTGCTCCATCATCATTCATGTATCATCAGTGTCACCGCCTGCGGTGCCATAAGTAGTTAAAGTGGGCGTTAAACACTACAAAAAAATATCAGCTAGCTTACCTTACCCTTTTGTTCGCTAGCTTTGCTACTTTTCTTCCCTTCTGGACTCACGATCTTTCGTGTTTCAAGCAATTCTATTTCGTGTTTCTTTTCCCTTTTAATATAGATAACATTGTTTAAGTAGATTTGATTTTGTTTTAATTGTGTTTGTACTCTATTCATTACTTTGTGTCTTGTCTTAAACTTTCTCTGTTTATTCGCGTTATTTTTCTTTCTTATTTATTTAATTTGTTTTATTTCATTCGTTTTTCCCAATGTTTTATTATTACGTTACTCTTATTCGTCTGTCTAGTTTTATCACTTCATTACTTAACAAAAGTGTACTACTATTGCTTACTCATAGGCCACTCCGAGTGAGTCGTATCAATGCTCTGCCGAATGTAATCTTAATGACAGACTAATAGTCGAGGACCAATAAACTAAATATATTACTACACTTTAGGACGCACCAAATATAAAGTACACACACAAGGATGAGACCCGCAACATTGAATATTATAAACGTTTATAATTTGAGACAAAACATAGCCGCGCACTTTAAATCAGTGACAGATGATTAAGCATCAAGTGAAGTATGTGTTAGGCAAATGAAATACTCAAGGCCATGTAAATAATTTGAGAAGAATTGTGTTGGCTTTTAGTTATTGAAAAGTGTGAATGTTAAGAATTGGCTGGAATGTATAGCAGGGGCAAGGAAGTAGCTACGTAACTCAGAATCACGTATGTTGCCGACATTTAGGCACCCAGTCCTTTGTATTCTAGTGAGGGTGAAAAAATGAAGGCATATTTCGCAAAATTAGATCCCGTTACTGAAGGGTGAATTAGAGAGTCAGGTGGGCCGAAGAACTGGCACGAAGTAACAGAGAATGATCACATGACAAGATTAAATAGGCGAATCGAGTGATGGAAATACAGTGACGTGGAGATAGACGCCAATAGTAGCGCGGAGAATCCACCAATCCTGTAAAACTAAGGTATAACGTCAGGAATCTCAACTTTTCTGGAGGACAGTGACGGCAAAGCTATGTCCAGACGGGATCTGAATGCGCGCGCAAAGTGTGTTACTTATGTTTAAATTTTCCTGGGTGGCGGAATAATTAATTAAGTGCAGCGGATAGTTAATTAAACTCGGAGTGAGCGAGTTCGGTTGCTGTGCTCACCAAAGTTCACTTCACTTCTGTTGAGCGTTGGGAGACCGCGAAGTGACAAAGCTCAGCTGTTGGGGGATCAAACCAACCAGTTCGCAGCTACAACCAGTACATGTAGAAACTTTGTTATGTGAGGTGGAATCTATTGGTTCACCGATAAAATAAATAGAGAAAGCTAAGCACCGTGCTATTTCATTCCAACGCTGGGGTCTCTGTTAGCGCCCTTATCAGGATCAGATCCCATGTCCTAAGGATCCCGCATTTCCAGAAATCACCCAAGTCTTCTGCAGGAAGCGACAGCCGAGGCATGAGGAAGAGCAACGCAGCACACTGGTTGTCTGTCGGTAATCGTTTACTGACTTTTTTACGGAATGCAGACAAATGTCCTCTAAATACACTGATATGTGTATATCCAATAATAATGTATATAAATAACATATGATTACTTTCTTAATGATACTATCTGTCGACTGGAATTTATCAGAAATTACTTTTTCAAAAATAACCGTGCCCACAATAAAACTTAAAGATGCTCTTTTAATAATCTCCAAATTTTAATTTCGTCATCTCCATTAGTATTTTACGTCTTAGAGCTGTGAGCTAAGGCGTGAAACTATGATTATCGCCTAATGAATGTGCCAAGGAGTGCAGCTTTTAAGTCCCGCGTATAGAGCCAATGTTTACCCACGGTTGTGAGGAAAGTGAAGAGCTGCGATAGGCAACGAATCTGGTCTCTTGAGCCAACATTCCTGTTGGCGAATACGTGATGCTGACCACATCACCTTCTCGTATTGGTTAGATGATAGCTCGCTCATCTTCAACGTGTGAAAGAGGCCGACGTTCGGGTTGACAGACCAAAACCCTTGCAAAGTTGTAGTGACATAAGATTTTTTATAATCTTCAACAGTTTCGGAGAATGAAAGCGCATTTGGGATTTTGTTGTAAAAATCGGGGTTTGGGTGGTTTCTTCGGTATTACTCACAATTCATTCCACCACATGTTCCATCATAACTTTTCCTTTTCATTAATTTCACCGTAATTTCATAGCATCTTCTACCTCATACTCACGCCAAACAATGGATAATCACTCATTCTGGCTACTTTCCCTTTCTGACTCAGAGTTCGTCTGCCCGTCAACAGATCTTTGACTCCAGGCGTTGGCTTCTAAGTCCTGAGGGGTATAAGTGTTCCCTACGTGCAAAGTGAGCAGCTATAGAACAAAAAATTCTGAGAAATCAGATTATTTATACCACAAATGCAATTGAGGGAAACAAATGCTCAGATAAAAAACGGAGAAACCAAACTCGCATATAATTGTAACGAAAGAACCACATGGATTGAGCATACGAAAGTTGTTCAGAAGTATCAATTTGTTGAGCATAACGTCTCCTAAAATATGGAACAAAATTGCGGTGAATAACTGTGTGTAAGGTTTGAGACAGTGTTATGATTGCAATGCGGATCTAGTAATAATCATTTACCCAACGCAATAGATAAAAAGAGGTATTACTCATAAACTCAGGGTGTGGGTAGTCAAAATCAAATATGCAATAATTTGGAATATCTACATGTCTATTGGAGTTACCCTTACACTGCGTATCTCTAGGGGTAATAGGTTCAGAGGTATAGCTGGTGTTCGTGCCTACGATAGGGAAGTAGATGGCTTCAGGGTTTAATATGAAGGAGGATACACGTTTGGGCGGAGATTGGGGGTTATAAATACGCAAGGGTGTTAGCAGACACAGTGCTTTTACTATCAGGAGATGAATGTTACGAATGCATGGTTAGGGAGCTAAGGAGAAGAAAACCTAAGGGGTAACCCTAATTCCATTCAACAATTCCTTCAAATAAAACTTTACCAATAAAAAGGAATAACTCAAAAACGGTGAACTCTATGAAAAGTGTGCATATAACATAAATTGTGTTTTAACGAGCGCTATATTTTTGTTAAGTAAGCTCCTGTCTATTTCTTATGGTTTACCAGTTATGCAAAATTTCGCAAAATTCATCCAGTATAAAGATTTTTCAGAGGTTTTTCCCAGAAAACTCAAGATATTCATTTTATTTGCCATGTAAATATCTAACGAGGGCCATTTGTTTTCAACCTCCGATAGGCTATACATAAAAGACAAGTTCATAGAAAACAATTATTTTATTATTAAACGTTTTGTACACAAAATAACAATCACAACATTATCACTGAAAATATTGAGACATTTATCGTACCTGTGCACAATTCCCGCTTGAAAAAATGTTGCCTCCAATGATTTCAAATGAGCATTTACGTTCTTGTGAAAACCTTCGTTGGTTTGAAAGTGCTGCCACGTCTTCAGTTCAGGGAAAAGGCGAAACTCGCTGGGAGCCAGGTCAGGACTGTAGGGCTGATGATCGACAATGTCCCATTGAAATTGTTCAATGAGTCGATAGGTTGTGCCAGCAGTGTGTGGACGAGCGTTGTCATGATTCAACACAATTCCTGAAGTCAGCATTGCTCTTCGTTTGCTTTGAATTGCTCTCCGTAAATGTCGTTAAGTACGAAGATCTTCAAAACAATGTCAATGCTCATTTGAAATCATTGGAGGCAACATTCTTTGAAACAGGTGTTGCAAAGCTTGTGCAAAGGTATGATAAATGTCTCAATCTTTTCGGTGATTATGTTGAAAAGTAACCATAAATGTACAAAACTTTTAGTAATAAAATAATTGTTTTTTATGAAATTCTGTTTTAGTTATAGCCTATCGGAGGTTAAAAAAATACGGCCCTTGTATGTAGGATATTTTATTCAAAATCTTTTGAGTCATTTTGGAGAAAAACAATCTTTTCGAAAACTTTTCCATATGAAGGGTAGTTGGGTGTAGTTGGGCATCGTGTCGCATCCTTGGATGATACTGAACTTAATGCCAAGTATGATATTTAATAACTTTTTGTTTTAGAGCTATGCTGCCCACAAACAAACACATACACGCACACACATACTGACGGATAGACAGACACACACACGGACATGCTTCTCAAAATACCTTTTTTGGATTCAGGGGGTCTCAAAACATATATTACCATTGACATCTCGGTATGGAATTTTTGGGTGCAGTAACAGGAGATATTAATAGGGATTTTTTTTGGTAGTGTTAACGCCCGCTTTAACTACTTAAGGCACCGCAGGCGGTGACACTGGTGATACATTAATGTTGATGGAGCACCGGTGGAATGCGATGGCGGGGGAAACCGGAGTACCCGGAGAAAACCCGCCCCAGCGCCGCTTTGTCCACCACACATCTCACATGCGGTCGCTTGGGATCGAACCCCGGCCGTCTAGGTGAGAGGCAAGTGGTCTAACCTCTCGGCCACGGCGCGGCCTAATAGGGAATGGTGTATTCACAAATATAAAGGTAGGTAGATTGGATCGCACTTGTACAAGCAGAGTCACAAGCCTGGCACTAAAATCTCTGAGGACAGTGTCGAAGCTGCCAACTCGTATAGAAACACAGGTACAGTTGACTAGCACTAAGTTCTCTGTGAACACGTGACGCAATATGGTATGGTCCAGGGATAAGCCCTAGAAACCTCATTCTATACGCCGCGTCTCAAGATATCTCCTAACAGATCATTACGTTATAGCAACGTACTTAAAAGGATATAACACAAATAGAACAGTAACAAAATAATAACGCACTAGTGTTTTCGATTTTTAAATACTCAATCTGTAAATAATGTACAGTGATGTCTGTAGTGGACCGAGATGGGGGACGCAGCGGCCGGGCGGTAGGCCAAGGTTTCCCGTGAGCTGTCGTGCCATGGAATTATAAATAATATACAACTATCAACGCTTCTCATTTTATTTTAGGTAACTTGGTATTGAAACCTCAATAAGAAGTCTATTTAGATGCCTATAATTCCGTGTCGTTCGAAACGCTTATTTCAGTAAAGCAACCAAAGCCTTAATTATATAAGTGAACGGTGTTTTAAAACGTGACGTAAACCATATTATGCATCAGGTTTCAGAGTAATCCGGCTGTCATTAGTGTTTATTTTTGGCTCTAAGATAGCCGATTAACAAGAAGTATTTAATACTATCATAATAATCTATAAGAAACGCTCTCTTACAAATACTATCTTCGCCACGTCAAAAGCTTCTTAAACGCCTCTTCTCTTTTTTTCTTGTTGTAAGAGGCTAGTGGCTTAATTCTGGCACCAACTCCCTTCATTCATCATTCTGGAAACAGCTGGTGTAGCGAGATGTTTCCACGGTGTAACAGTTTCTGACTACAAACTTCAATTCTTTTACAATATTAGGCAATTTGCACAGTACACAAGGGCAGCTATTTATCATATCAATGAGGTTAATAACCACTACGCCCACGATACGTAATATAACTGACGGTATGCCTACATCCAGGGGATCACTTTAGAACTATTCATTTCTGGTCGGTATGTTGATGAAATTCAATCATCACTATGAGAAGATTTCCTCGCATATACGTGCAGTAAAAGGATTATATTAGGTGTATAATTGCACAAAATAAGTAAATTATTTTAACTATGTTTTTCAAATATCTAAACCCCTAAAGTCGTGTTTTTGCCTAAGGTTCACCCCCTCAGGCTACGCAATATTAAAGGCTAGAAAAACCAAGGATACCGCAGAAATAATTCTAATTTGTACTTTGACCTCAAGGTAGTCCTGTAACACTTCACATATGCATATCAGCTGACTCAGCTGCCTCGTATGTGATGTGTGCAGTATACTTTGGTGCGCTAAAAGAGTTGCAGAACCTAACGGGGCTATTTCAAATTAAAACCTGCCAGTCGTGAGTGACCTTCACACTTTGCAGTCTTATCAGCGGAGACGCTGAGCAGGTCGCACTCATTGCGAGAGGTAAAACGAAATCCACTCTTGGCAGTTCTCCACTGCCGCATTTTACCCTGAAATATCCCGTTGAGTTCAGAAACCCTTATACTGCACCAAGGGATATCCGCAGATGCCAAATACGGGACAGCTGGACTACCTGGTACATAGGTCATGACATATAATATATATTTTTTTTAATTTATGGGCATAAAGTGCTTTTTAAACCAGTAGAGGTTAAAAGGGAACGTGCACCAGAATGAGGAGAGTTCTAGACGAAACACAGGCAGTTTTCTCAGAAGAAAAAATCTCTGAGAAAAACAAAGTAGTTTAATGCTAAGAAATAGCATTTATAACGGCCTTTTCATAATTCTAATAAGTAAATCACTTATCTCATTTAGCTGACCTTTGTAATCTAAGAGTAATATGTAAGCCTATGGTTCCCTAGGTCACGAGTTCAAACAAGTGGATGGTGACGGATTTGTTTTTTTTTTTTTTTCGGAAGTAAAATCTTAAGCATACCTTCCTTTGGAAAGAAAGTAAAGCAGTTAGTACCGTGCCGTAAATTTACTGCATGTAAAAGAACCTCAAGTCTGATAAACATACCTATGAACAAAAGTAAGTGATCTTTCACGCGCAACATAGAACGAGACGCTGAGAAGCACAACAGTTAAAGGAAATCCACAAATAAAACACAGTTTAATTTAAATTATCTCATTAAACTTTAATTAATGATAGGTTACTTTTAATCTCTATAAAATCATCCACAGAATAGGCAGAACTAATATAGCCAGATTTTACATTATAGTTATTTATTTTTTGTAGCGTTTAACGCCCGCTTTTTTTACTGTGGCACCGCAGGCGATGGCATTGCGATATATGGCATGAAGATGGAGCACCGGTGGAATGCAATGGCGAGGGAAACCGGAGAACCCGGGGGAAACCGCAGAACCCGGAGTAAACCTACTGTTTGGCGTAGGGGAGATGATTGTGAAGAAGAGACAGCGCCGAACCGCCGCTGCCTACGGCAGCACTACTCCCCCGGCAGTCGCCAAGGATGCAGTAACTCCGTCTCCGCCGGCTGAGGCAAACTTCCTTTCGCCGCCAGTCGCCAGCGCAGCTTTGCCGCAACTGCCGCTGCCTACAGCTGCCTACAACACCATCTCCGCCGAGCTCCACACCGCCGCCCCGGTTCAGTGCCGTGGTAAGGGGGGTCCCTTGGGACCTTTCCACCCGGCATCTGCTCACCGCCGCGCAGTCGCGGTGGCCTTCATGCTTGAGGTCCACCCGCATTTTCTGCGACCGGGGGCCAACTCCGTTGGTAAGAGTGGAGCTTCAGGACCCGGCTGACCTTGAAGCTGCTTTGACGTCAGGTTTGCCCTTATTAGGGCGACTTCTGTCAGTTGAAGCAAGCAGACAGGAACGCCACCGGCCCTGCCGCCGCTGCTGCGCCTTTGGGCACAGCCAAGACGCCTGCACTTCAGCGCCGCCGTGCCATTACTGTGGGACCAGCGTCTTGACGACGCAGTGCACTGGGCATGATCTCCGCCGCCGTCGCCGGTTCTGTGCCACATGCCGTGGCACCGGACACTTCACTGGCCAGGCCCAGTGTCCCCTTTACCCGAGGGACGGACGCACCACTCCGCCGCAGATCCAACACTCAGACGCCACACCACCTCCAGCTTCTCTAAACGCAGCGACGCGGGATGACATTCAGGACCTTCATGCGGAGATCCTGAATATCGGCGCTCGCTTATCTGCGTTAGAGGAGGCATTCACCAGCGTCATCTCCAGGAAGCTGCTGGACCTACAAGCTGCCGCCATCACCACTCTACAGTCCTCCACCGCTGAGCTGTCCAACCGGATGGCCAGCGTCCAAACGCAGCTACAACAGGACCAACAATGCCAACAGCAACATTCGTCACTACCCAAGAACCACAGACTCCTCAGCGACATCCGGCTCATCATCAGGGAGGAGATGAAGGCCCCGAAGACGACGCCAGGATGGCCACCAAACCACCACAGCGACCCTGAGCCTCTGGTTCAGGTAGCTGAAAGACCAGTCCCACATCAGCCTAAGACAGCGCACCAATTGTTCAGAGAATTCCGCGAATTCCACTCAGACCAAAAGAACACCAGGAAGCATCACCATTAACTTTCACAAACATCACCATTAACTACCCTTCATTATCACCAATTACTTCTCCAGCGGGGCACTCAGGGCGCAAGTCATGTGTGTCCACTGGCTAATATCACCATCACTCGCTGTCACTGCCACTGGCAGGCAGCATTCACTATCACCAGAAATGCGCAGGTGCTTAATGCGGTACTGCAACAGAGAGGCATGGGCCTCCTACTTCCGGTGGGGGTTATTTGTGAGTAGTGCCACCCTGCTTCGACTCCAGGGTGGGGAGTCTCACACTCCCAGGCTTGCCTGGGGTTAGGGCGTTAGTTGCCTTTTCCCCCATCATCAATAAAAAAAGGGCCGCTTTGTCCACCACAAATCTTACATGCGGTAGCTAGGGACCGAACCCGGGCCGTCTAGGTTAGGGGCGAGTGGTCACTGGGCCACGGCGCGGCCCATTATTTATTGTGACTCAGTGGCTATGGCACATTCTTCGGCGCCAAGCAATTGCAAAGATAAGTATAAGAAGCGTTCTCGCTTAGCGCAAACTTCGCGTTAGCAAGAGACAACTAGAATCATTTGGAGATTCCCCCGTCTACAGAAAGTTCGAGAAAGTACTATTGAGATATCTGCAGCTATATAAACAAACGTTCTCGCATGATAAAGTTAGTCAAAGTAATCAGACAGTGAATCAGTGAAATAGAGACCGATCATCCAATCTGTCAGTCTGAGTTAGAGATTGTCGTCCTCCGTGGTCTAGGGAAAACATGCTTGCTTGTGATTCCCAAGGTCGCGGATTCAAACCTAACGGAGGCCGGATGATTTTTTCGGGCGTAAAACTCCTTAGCATGGCTTCCTTCGGTGGTACGATGTTATGACACGTAAAATAACCATTTCATAATTTGATGAGTGAACTATGAAATTGTTTATAAAATATATAACAAAATTCAAGCCTTAAAATTAACGACATTTTCAAAGAAATATGTTATTATTATTTGAATATTTTTTGTGATAATATTGCTGTTTAGCTAATATGTATTCTAAAGTGCAGTCATATTGGATAAATATTCCGAGAACTATAAATTATTTTACAAAGTGTATTATGTAAATATATCGCACAGTCAATATGTTGCGTGTGATAGCTTGAGACAACTGGTTGCAATTTTCACAATTGGAGCTTTTAATCGCAAGAAAAATAATATCGTCATTAACTAAATTATCACTGCATTGTAGAGGCATTAGAGGAAAACGCCTTGTAAAATAGCATTGTTTATTTGATATTTTGATGATATTTGCAGAGTTGGTGCTGTAATGGAATAAATAAATGAGCGCTCTACTTTGTGATCAATCAAACATACAGCACAGACCTTCTGGCAAGGAGCTCTCCATTGGCTCAAAGATGAAATTTGGTTCGGATGCTAGGTTCAGTACAGAAATCGAAACGTTTATGATCAAAATCAATATTCAGGGCTGTTTTCGAATGCTAAACTTTGAGGGATTGATCTTTGAGATTAAGAATTCAGACTTTTCTTGGAATTCAGACTTTTCTCAAAAAGCAACTTTGCCTGTTTGTAAAATCTGCAACAAATGTAGATGCAGCATGGGATAGTTTCAAAATACTTGTTTCGGAATCAATAAAGAAATACGTCCCATACAAAGTTATCAAACAAAATAATGATCCAGAATATTATACAAGATCCATCAGAATACTTAAACGAAAGTCTAGGCGCGTGTTTCATAAACGGAAGAAGTCAGATTGGCATTTTAACAGATATAAAGAATTAGCTAAACAATTGAAAGACGAAACGTTGCAAGCCCAGGAGCGGTTCTTAGAACAAATGCTTAGCGGGACCAATAATAGGTGGAAATCTTTTTACAATTATGTAAGTAGACGCAGGGGAAATAAACTTGGCATACCAGAATTCAAGGAAAATGGAATTGCCATATTGAACGACAAGGAAAAAGCGAACGCATTAAATTGACATTTTGTGTCTGTTTTTAACAAAACGGATTATAATTATAAACTGAAAATTGAGGATAGTGGAAAATCCGTTTTTCAAATAATGGCATCCAAATTGCGCAGAAGGATCAGAATGTTGCAAAATCGAAAGTCGAGGGGGCCTGATAATATACCGACCGAAATACCAAAAATTGGAGGGGAATCCATGATTCCGTACCTAATGCTTTTATTTAATATGCCAATAAATAACTGTGCCTTACCGGAAGACTGGAAAACCGCGATTGTAGTTCCAATTCATAAAGGGGGAAATAAAACAGAATTAAATAATTGTCGACCAGTCAGCCTAACTTAAATAGTGCGCAAATTGATGGAACATTTAACTGTGGAATATATACGAGAGGAATTAGAAAACAAAAAGTGGTTCAATAAAGCGCAACATGGGTTTAGACCTGGATACTCGTGTGAAAGCCAGATAACGACGTTATTTCAAGATTTAGCAGAGGAGGTGGATGCAGGGGGAAGAACAGATGTAGTGGTGATAGATTTTTCCAAAGCTTTTGATGTTGTATCACATAATTTACTTATCCAGAAGCTAACTGCTACAGGAATTGATAAACGCGTAGTTCTATGGGTTAAAATGTTTTTGGAAGGAAGATCGCAAAGGGTAAAAGTAGGCAAGGAGCTATCTGAAAGGGGTATGGTAAGCTCGGCTCAGTACTGCGGCCGTGGCTTTTTCTTATTTTTGTAAATGACATAACTGTTAATATAAAATGCCAGATAACATTGTTTGCAGACGATTGTATTATTTACAATAAAATTAGAAAAGCTGAAGATGAGACTGCTCTTCAGGGTGATTTAAATGAAATTAGTGATTGGCCTGCTGCAAATAAAATGAAAATTAACGCTGGCAAAAGTAAGTCAATTGCATTTAATAGATTTAGGGAAAATATTCTGCAAAACTATCACATGGGTGGGGAAAAAATTCCACAGGTGGACAGCTGCAAATACTTGGGAGTTTACTTGGCGAGTAACGCTGGATGGGACGAGCAGGTAAATTCTGTATCTAAGAAAGCGTGGAAAACACGGCACTTCCTAATGAGGATTTTAAAAAAGGGGAGTGCAAAGTCTAGGGAAATCGCGTACAAGTCCTTAGTGCGGCTGATCATGGAATTTGGAGTAACTTTTTGGGACCCCTATAGAGGAAATCAAATTGATTCGTTAGAAAAGATCCAGAAAATAGCTATAAAATTCATAAAAAAGGGGTAAATATTTTGGGCCTACAAACGCTGAGGAGATAAAATGGGAGCCGTTGAAAGTTAGGCGTGAGAAACAGAGGTTGTGCGCTTTATTTAAAGCTTACGCTGGCTTAAACGCATGGGAGGACGTTACTGACAAACTGGAAAACCCAACTTACTATGCACGAAACGATCATCCGTTCAAAATTAAGGGTAGAAGATACAGAACTGACGTAGGAAAGTTCTCCTTTGTAAATAGAACCATAAAAGACTGGAATGAATTGCCTGGAGCAGCCTTTCGGGGTTGTTGGACAATTTTTATAAATATTCCTTAAATGAAATGCTTGTGACTTTATGTTGTAAATACAAATGTTAAATTGCTTGGTGATTCTAATTATGAAATTAATTAATCTGAATTGAGAGAAAAATTAATGTTTTCATATTTGCTGTAAAAAACTATTATATCTAGCTTACAAAGCATAAACTGGCAGCTGTGATTTATTGTTTATATATCTTGTATACATATATAACTCTGCCACCGGGTGATACCCACTTGCAGAGAAATAAATACATACAATAGTTGAAGCCAAAGACACTAGAGACACATCTGTGCCAAAGACACTGAATGGCCTGGGGCGGTATGGGTTTCGTGTCCGGGTGCGGGTTTTGGTTTTGGAATGGTGTGGAATTATGGTAGACTTAGCTCAGGGTCTTTAATTAGCATGGAAACTCTCTTTCAGGTTGTGGTGAGACACAAGTACTTTATTAACTGAGTCCGGCCTTTTTCCGCCGTAGAACACACGCGTGTACTTCTTAATTTTCTACTGTGACGTTATACTTTACCCGCACGCGACTATTATAATTTATTCGTTTGACGCAGTAATATGTCTCGTACTATGATGGGTCTTACTTCCATCACAGTTAAGGGTTACACCACAAGGGTTCAAACATCACATCTTGGTCGTGCGGAGGTCCTTCCCCAAGTGCTTCACAATTAAAAGGTAGCCTATTTGGCTCCACTACGAATTCTAAATTTCACATCTTACTGGCCCGGAGGTTCTTCACCAAGTGTGTTAGAAAGCGTCCCCTTGGCCAGCGGAGAGCATTGTTCTGCTGTGTCCGGTTAGTTTTCCTTGGGCAGGGCATTCTCGCCCCTTTCCCTCGGGTCAATGCACGGCATGTAACGGATATTATACCCCGAGCTCGTGCCTTATACGTGTTACAAGTCTTTCTACCCTTCCCATTTTCACTATACATTTATATTTTATCCTCGTGATATAATTTATATTCTTGGCTATGATTTATATTTCTCTTCTGAATAATTCTTTCCCACGGGACAAGACATGTACTGTCTCATATGCCCCACAAATAAAAATAATAACGCCAATCAAATGCAGTTAGTGCTTTTGTTTGTTAGTCCCTTTCTGATTTCTAAATACGTAGTTATTTTACAAAATAGTTCATCCCCATGACATGCATCAGCGTTGCTTGCGTGTTTACGGGTGTGTTCTCAGGCGTTACATACTAAATTCGCATACATAAATATTTAGCCCTTATTGCTTATAATTATTACATGACTACAATATTTACCCTAATTACCTTACACGTCAAATATTTCTTCTTTTTTTCACTTATTTGGATATTCTCAGAATTACTTACAAAATTACTTCACTCTTCTCTCCAGCAATAGTTATACATACAACACATTACACATAGCATGCATTCATACATTACACTCATTCACTTTACATATTACAGGTGGCATTAACATCATCCTTGTATTATATTTCTCGTCACCTTTTTTTTTTTTTTTTTTTTTAATGTTACAAAAAGTATTGGTATAATGCTTTTCTTCATGGTTTTCATCACTTTTCTCTCCCGCAATAGTTACATACAATAATACCAAACATAGAATTCCTGTTAGAATTACACTCATACATTAGACATATTATATGGTTACATTCACATCATTTTTTTGTTATATTTCTCTGGATTTTTTTTAATTTATTTTAATCATGTTTTGCCAATGTTCCAAAAAAGTATTTGTATAATGTTTTTCTTCATGGTTTCACTTCACTTTTCACTGATACACTTCACAGGATGTTTACTTCTTGCTGCTTATTCTAATTACTTATCCTATTCTGCATATATTTACAATTTTATTAATTTTATTTTAGTACCATTACCAGCATTGCTCTTAAAACTAAGTTTTTTTTTTATCCTTATACCTGTTCATGATTTTTTGGTGACCATTTAACATATTCTACAAACTTATACATTTCACTTTTAGTTTCTATTCCCTCACATTTTGTGTCAACCTACTCGGATGTTTACGCTTTCCGGGGGTCGTTGAACCGTCAGGTTGCTTCGCCTCTTGCGCGATTTACGCCTGGCGTTTTCATTTATACTGATATTATTTCGCGGGGGCCAATAAGCGTTTTGCCTGTTACGCGTGGGTGGATATTCGCGTCTTCCTGCATTGTAGCTTGGATGTGCCCCGATCCTTCAGAGAATTGTCTTTTTCGGTTTCTCTGCTTATTGTGCAGCCTACTATGAGATGCTATCATTTTTTTCAAAGCTTCCCCCATTTTTCTCGGATTGGCAGCAATTAACTTATTTTTAATTTCATTTTCCATGTGGCATGCCGTAAGAGATACAGATTCAGTTTCGTGTACCGGCGGTTTGTTTACGTGTTTGCGTTGGAACTTCCCCCGTTACCTCCCTCTCTTTCATAGTAACTAGCTCGGTATTTTCGATTTATTTTTGTTCTTGTTCTATCCTCATACAATTAACCTTCAATAATCTATTATAGCCATCTGCACTTGAACATTGTACATAATCTACCTCCTATTTTAAATTACTTTCCTCGTGCGTTTCCTCTACCTCCGCTCTTGCTAATACTAATTCCTCGTTGAACATGTTTTGTCCAGCCCTGATCTTGTCTAATAGCTGGTTCCGTATGCCTAACTGTGTTCTAACCTCTTCCTTTATTTCCCTCTCTAATTTCTGAGTCTGCATTTTCAATTCTTCGTTCATGGCTTGAAACATTAGTTTTAACATGCCAATCATACCTAGTTCAGAATTTAGTACCGGACCTACATTTTGTCTATTTTCTACATTACCCTCTGCCTCTACATTGGCTACATTTTCTACTCCTGAGTAAGTGTCCTTTACAAATTTATCCATCTTGGTGTACAATTTTATTGTTTTTTTAGAAGTGTTTACACACGTACAATTTTCTCGTAGCACTTTTTCAGCTTTTCTTGGCACATTATTGCATACATTGTTCGACTTACTTTTGTCGTTCTGATGTCACCAGGGCGTGTCGAGATCCTCGTCTGCGTTGATCCTGATGTAGTGCTATGTCTGGCGTTGTTTCTCGAAGTTCCGCTTTCTCGTGTCAGTTGATAAAATTGCACTTGTTTCGTCATTCGAGCCCCAACGTGATGGGTGCCATTTGTGGCGGTAACGGGTTCGTATCCGGGCGTGGGTTATTGGTATTGGAATAGTGTGGATATTTGGGTGGTTTAGCTCAGAGTTTTTATTATCATGGAAACTCTTTCAGGTTGTGGTGAGACACAAGTGCTTTATTAACTGAGTCCGGCCTTTTTCCGCCGTAGAACACACGCGTATACTTCTTAATTTTTACTGTGACGTTACGGAGTCTCCGCAAGCTCAATCCATCAGTTCGGGGTTCGATTCCAAGCTAACGCATGTGGGATTTGTGGTAGACAAAGCGGCATAGGGGCGGGTTTTCTCCGGGTTCTCCCGTTTCTCACGCTGTAAAATTCCACCGGTGCTCCACCTTCATTCCATGCATCACCAGTGTCATCGTCTGCGGTGTCATAGCAGTAAAAGCTGATGTGTTTCATTGCCATAACTTTCTTTATCTGTTCCACAAGCAAACCTTTCATTCAAAAAATTAATCTTCTATTTACATTATGCTAATCGAGATAAATGCATAAGCAGAATTAGTCTTATGACTTGCTTCCTTGAAACTAGAAAACAAATAGGGAAATACACAGGCTAAAGCGATAGTGAAGTCCTTTTAAAGCCGGTCGCTATGTGAAACAATTGAAATTCCATTTCTTTGTTTGCCAGGAGCAAATAAACAAAAAAACGAGAAGAAAGATGTCTTCCCCTTGAAACCGCTCTTCCGGAATATCTTGAAAATGGTTAACTCTGCCAAAAATGTAAACAACAACAATTGTGTGTTTTAATGAGACCTAAATTTTTTGTATAGGATATTCTTGACTATCTCTTAAGATTTATCAGTCATACAAAAGTCATCCAGAATGAAGAGATCTTCATAAGATATTTCCAGAAAATTCAATATATACATTTCGTTTGTCATAAAAATATTTAAAACATAGAGTATTTTAAATAAAGGTAATTTGAGCCATTTTTGAAAAAAAATCGTGTCACATCCTTGGAAGATACTCAACTTAAATAATATGTTTTTTATTTAATGGACTTTTCGGTTTTGAATTATGCTGCCCAAAGGCACACACGGATATGTTTCTGAAAATCCTTTTTTTTAGAATCAGGGGATCTGAAAAATGTTTTTCCGGTGAAATCTCGGTATCAAATTTGTGGGTGCAATACAATACCTTTTCTATACACTGTGTACATGGTACGTGTAGAGAAAGTAAAAAACAAGAACTTCCTGCGTCATTACCCTTCAGAAGGCAACGATTTCCTATTTCACATTTATGGAGACTCGATTTAGATGCTTCATTTCTTGCCAGAAATGAGCAAAGCACGTTGAAGGAAAATATGTGCTCTATGATGTGCTTTTACGAGGGATTTTATTGCAAAACGTTAATAAAACATGTGCTTTTCCTTCATGAGCACTAACATCGGCTACGGAGCATGCGGTATACTAAAAGCCACGCGATACCCATTTGCTCGGAAAGCTGAAACACCCATCTGAGTGGAAATGATTTTCACTCCATGCAGTTCTGATCACAATTTTCTTATTCCTGTATGACACGGAGGGGATTTATGTCGAAAGGAAGTGAGCGGTTGGTTGAACGTTTACAAAGACTGATTGACTATATGTAAATTCATTGCGGTTTATTACATCGCTGAACTGAAATTTCTTGATTTACAACGTTCATACACATGCATTTCAACGCTTGTTGATGCTTCTGTATGTGTTGATACCTATGTATGATAACTTTATAAAAAAAAATAAGCAAATAAAATATTAAGCATTCACACAAGTATATGGAAGGTAAACGGTACATTCCATTGGTACATTCTTCAGTTTAAAATCTTTTCATCTCACCTAGTTTAGGATATACCTAATCTGTGAAGAGTTGCACAATTTTGCTAAAAGTCATAAATAGGGATAGTTGCTTGGGTACCGATAGTGGGACACATGTGAATACCAATTGTATACCTACCGAGTAAAGACCGACCTGCATTGACGAATGCACGTGCCGCATGTATTATCTGTAGTAACCCGTTGGGGAACGTGGCTCCACGCAGCAGTATATTATGTTTTATATTACAATACTATTTTACTGGTAATTAATGTATTTTATGATAGTGTATACCCTTCCATCAAGAATATAAAATCTCTTGCTTCAAATGGATTGCATGAAGATTTACAATGTATACAAAAGCGCTTTGCAGCTATTTCTACCACATTAACACATATTTGGAAACATCGAATATTGAAATACTTCGCGCCCTGAAAGCTGTCGATGAATTTGTGCAAGCAATTAATCAAAAGCCTGTGACATCTGTTTTAGACCATGTGAGAAAGAAAGCGAAGACATCGTCTGGAAAAAAATGTTGAATTTTCAATAACGCGCGAAATACGAAATGTACTACGAGGTGTTGCTGCGGAAATAATTGCTGATTGAGTATATTACCCAATAGTCGACGATGTTTCCTATTGCCATTTTGCTACTATCACATCTTGTGATGGGAATCAAAGTTTTTCACGATTTAAAGCCTGTATATGTGCTAATCGGAAACGATTCACTTTTGAGACTTTACGATTGAATGTTGTGCATTGTAATCTATGTATTTTGAGAGAAAACGTAACGGATAATGATGCTGATGAGTTGTTGCACAAGCAATTGGATTAAAATTGTTAGTTCCCATAAATGAGTGGTATTTATGTTTACCAGCCACCCAACTGCTAATGAAGACGTCACAGTCTATCACTCAACCACTATCCTTCTATTAATACCACTACACACACACTGCACTGTCCAAACAGCACAACTACATACCATGCTGCGACAACTTCAATTCTGATCCGCTATCGGTCCGCAAGTTGCTATCCCTAGTCATATATATGGCGTTAAGTGTTATCAAACACTACAAATTTTCCAGTTTAGTTCCAGGTGGATTAAATAGCTGTTTGACCTTAGAAGCACGTCCTAGAGCGATTTAAGTGTATGTCTGTATGCCCAAATTCTTATAATATTGTTGCAAAGTACTATAAAGTTTGCTTACATAAAGGTAAACCAACCATTTAAAAGAGGTATAAAGAATCTTGCAATACTGGATTAGTTGGCGAGGAGCAGAAAAGTAAAGGGGAAGCATTTGTGTGCACTAGTTATGTTTTAAACAGCATTAAGTCAGTAAGAGTATTATTTTAGCGTTATAGTTTTTAAACTCTGTTTTTAGTGTTTTGATTTCACGGCAAATACTCATATTCAAAATTTCTGCATTATGTAATCTTTGCTAGGTATAAATGAATTTTGGATGCCTTCTTATAAATAACGAGACAAAGCAAATATGGACCACCAACACCACCACCGCCGCCGCCACCACCACCACCACCACCAAGCGTGACTTTATGTATTATTACCAAACAAATTTCTGTCTTTTTCTCTATTTAAAAGTGCTTTACGTTTCCAATGTCTGAATGGTCATTTAAACATGAAGTTACACGAAATTTCTAATTTTGAGTACTTCCTTATTTTCTTTTTTCTCAAAAGTATTTTTTGTTTGTTTAAAAGCCAATTTTGAAGCAATTTTCAGTAGATAAACACGACATTTAAAATATAATCTCCATAGAAACCTTGTTTTATTACTGGTTTGTATATTGATGAGAATTACTTGAGCATTTGTATGATACTAAGTATTACAAATATCACCTTTAAGAAAAAACTAAAAACTGCAAATAAAAATATAGCCGTTGTCTTTTGCTTTCATTAAATAGGAAAATGGAGACCAAACTTTATTTGTTTGTAGATTAGTAACGTTTCTAAAAATATGATACATTAAGATGAAAATTATCCAGCAAGGGGCATTTTATATCAAGTGTTAAAATACAGAATACATAAATTATGATTTGGGATCCCACAGCCTTTGATAGCAGTAATAAAAATAAGTTATCAAAAAAAATCAGAGAGAAGCAATAAAAATGAAGTCCACTCTCAACCACTCTTTTTAATATATACTTTGACGATATGATCAGATCATGGAAACAAATAACAACGGGAGGAATTAATTTAGACAATTTCGTAATGAAAACTTAGTTTTCACAGAACACCAGATTTTAATAGCAAAATCAGAAGACGAACTATCAAAACAACATAATATGGAAATATCATCAGCAAAATAAAAAACAATGTCCTTCAAGGGCTTACATCCAGTTCGGTCAAAGATAATATTAAGAAATACGTCAGTAGAACAAGTAACAACATTTAATTTTCGAGGTTTTTATATAATATTTATATAATGAAAATAGATATAAATAATAAACTAAATAAGTTCAATTATATAACAGGAACACTAAATAGAACTTTGAAAAACAAAGCAAGTAAGGTATCTACCATGAAATTATATAAGACGATGACAGCTCGTACAAAACTTATGGATCCGAAACATGGATTATGACAGTGCAACATTCGGGTAGAATAAAAGCTGAAGAACTGAAATTCCTCAGATGAACAGCAGGATACCAAAAAACATAAAAAAGCATAATACAAAATCAACAATTAAACGTAGAAGAACCAAATGTGAAATACAGAACAAACTGGAAACAAGGATGACCGAAAAGAGAATACCAAAAGCAGCATATAGCTATTCACCTCGAGGAGTAAAAAGACCTAGATGAAGTCAGCAACAATCTGAAGCCATAACAGACCAAAGGTCCAAACCGCGATGAAGAAGATGAAGAATAATAATTTGGAAACTAACTGGAAGAAAATGCTAAAATTTTGCAGAGGGCCTGTTAAAATAAGAGAAATAGATGAGATAGATAGTATAAAGCTCCATCTCTAAATATACGGGATTCACTTGATCGGTACGTACCTTAGAGGTTTAACATTTCCAGCTGTTGCTACTCACTGGCAATATCTTAAAAGGGAGTATTTATAGTTGAGTTCCAGCTCGTGAACCGTGAAAGGGAAGCGTAGCGCACACAACACTCACATGAGTACAGATAAGGTGGAACACGTAAATGTAGACGCTGTTAAGGAATAATCTTAATGTAGTAATAGCCGTGTGAATTCCGGGTCCAATTCTTATCACGCTGTTTCATTTTCTGAAGAAGAGATGAATAAGAATGTGCCTGTGTGTGTGTGTGTGTGTGTGTGTGTGTGTGTGTGTGTGTCTGCGGCATAGCTGAGAAGCGAAAATATCGCTAAATACCAAAGTTGGTACCTATTTAAGTTCAGTATCTTCCAAAATGCAACACAAAGCTTTTCAAGAAAGGCCCCCACCCCCACTACCACGTACGTCTGTTATTATTTGACAATTTTGATTTTCTCAAAATTAGCTTTAACAATTCTCCCCCAAGAAAAATGTTTCTCTCTTTCACAATGGGCAGCAATTTCCTGGCTGTCGGTACTCGTTTCTCGTGAACATAATGCTTCGTGAAACGGCAGCATCAAAGTCATCGATTTGTACTACAATATGTTCTGGTCGAGTTTTTCTTTTTTTACCAGGAGTGCTCAATACAGTAGTTCCTCCTCTTGTCCACAGCTCTTAATTCTCTTAGCACGAATTCTCTTTATATTTGCATGGAAATACCAGTACAACAGCAGCCCGTTGAGTCACCTGTGACACTGGATGTAAATACTACCTATTCAGAATTTCTTTATCACATTTATCTGTAACGCAACTTATAATTTCGCGCCTTTCTGAATGCACTATCTTGCATTTCTTTACTTCAGACATGGTGAAAAGAATACAAATCTTCTTACAGCATTGAACTACTTTTACAAAGTAGGCTACACTAGATTAATACACATATCTGCAGAAATTATTACTGCATAACATATCGCCGGGTAACCAGACATCGCTTTCCCATGTCCCCACCCCTCATCCTTCGGGACTCACGAGCCCAGTACACAACTGTAAAAATTGTTGTCTTTATTGGTTCCTTACCTAATTGAAAACGCGCGACAGCTAGACTTATCGGTTTTTTCGATGCAGTTTAACAGTGGAGAAACAAGGTATATCTCACAGGAATTTACTCTCTCGTTAAACCAATAACCAGAACAATTAGTACAGTTGCTCGTCTTCTCTTAAACAGCATTTTCTACAACATGATAAATGCGTAGCTAATACAGCTCCAATATGCTTTCCATCAGAAATTTGAAGCCACGACAGAATTCACTGAATAATGCTAATTTAATAATACTAGTTTATTTGAGTGCTAAGTTCAATACAGTGGTGGCGACCTCCTGTGGCTCAGCCCATTATCTGGCTATGCCACCAATATTAATTTCACATTCATGCTGAATCATTATATTATCTGAACAATAAATCACTTCAGAATGTGCTCTCACAATGTAAACCTTATCTGTATGCCGTGTCCATTTCATCTTAACGTTCCATAAGAATTCCCCTAAATCTTTTAGCTGCTTTATTCCTGCCTTAATATTTCTCCCTTACCACTTAAGTTTAATAAACTCCACTGTCCATTAATTTGTTTCTTTAGATTTAAACAGTATTTTCAGTTAAACCTCCTCCTCCCCATAAATTGGACATAGTCTCTGCCTCACTCCTCTAAAAATTTTCAGTTTCCATATCCCTGTTCTGAACCATGCCACTCCCGATCTCTTATTTCTATTGCAAAATATGTATTCTGCCTTTCCTACATTTTCATTAAGAGAACCCTTTGAAAGTATTACAAAATTACAATTACTGCAGGTACACATCCCTCTAGCATTACCAAATGAAGGAATCGGATTGTAGGAAATACGGGGTCTCCGGTATAAAAACTGCCCATTCGCACGCTGTTATGCGTCAGATTCAATGCAGGCTGGTTCCCCAGCTCTCCACACCCTGCACTCACGGCAAGCTTTCTCTCCTTTAGTTACCACGTGGTCATTAGCACCATTAGACCACTTTCATTTGTGAGAATGGGAAGGCAGTTACTTTTAGAACAACGTATATTTGTATGTAAATGTTGCTTTAAATACGAATCGGTTCCTCGCATTCGTGAATAATTCATTCTGAATTTTTCCTGCAGAACTGCTTCCTTACACAACTTCACTTCACGATATTGTGAATAAATTTGAGGATACTGGATCAGAGTAAAACAAGAACTGCATAAAAAACGTATAGTAATAGTATAAGAAATACTGGACGAAGGTTGCGAAGATTAACGTCCATCACGAAAATCAATCGGACATTGTCGGAACTTAAGAAAAACTAATGAACCGGAATACATAGTATGACAGTGTCCGAGCTAACCTAAATAAGTTTACTCGGTACAATGGTAGTTTAGCTGCGGCATCGCGAAATTCCCAGCATTTACTATGATTTTGTACAACTTTGCAGTACAGATAGATAGAGTCCTGGTACTGCCGGCTGTTACATGAAAACGTAACTCCATGGCAGGACAGTCCACAAGGGACCTTGGCCTACCGCCCGGCCACTGCATCCCCCACCTAGCCTCAAAGGCGTCATAAATGGGGTGCAATGCTGGAGGGTGGGATGTGATCAGTACCTCGATTTGATGCGGTCTTCTTGATTTGGAGCCGCAAGTTCTCAGTCACGTAGCTCCTAAATTGGTCCCCCAGGGACCTCATGAGGCTGAGCGCACCCCGTGTCAGGTCTCCCAGCAGGGAAAAATTCCCCTTGCATGTACCGAGAATTGAGCCGAGGTCTCCCGCTTAGCAAGCTCCCACGCTACCACCGCGCTAAGGACAGGACCGACTGAAGTATGTACCAGATGCAAAACTCCGTGAATGTGGTCAGGATTTATACCAAATTCCATATACAAATCTATGTATAGGCCAAATGAAATAAAATAGAATCAGCTATCCCACATCCTGCCGCCTTGAGTTCATGCCAGGGCGTGTCATCCCAAATGCTACACATCATTTTCCACCCATAAAAGGGTTACATGTATATAGCCCGTTTTATTAAAGTATTTGTCGCAGATACTTTAATCTAATACTATTAACTTATTTTACTTAAATTTTACCTAAAACCAAACTCTTATCTTAAAGTACACCTCTTACAACTATTTTTACTTTCTCGAGCACGTGTATTCAAGGGCCGCGTCGTGTCCGTGTGGTGAAACCACTCACATCTCACTGAAACGGCCCGGGTTCCATCCCAGGCGACTGCATGTGGGTTTTGTAGTGCACAAAGCGGCGCCGGGTTTTTCGGTTTCCTCCACCATCGCATTTCACCGGTGCTCCATCTTCATTTTCATGTATCATCAGTGTCATCGCCTGCGGTGCCATATGTTGTAAAACGGGCGTTAAACATTAGAAAAATATATATTCAATGTGCATAGTACATAGAGAATGGATTGTTACACACCCAAAAATTCCATACCGAGATTTTACCAGAAATACGTGTTTAAAAAATTGTGTTCGTGAATGTGTGTGACAGAGAGAGCAGCATAGTTCAAAAACGAAGAGTCCGCTAAATACTAAACTTGGTATATAACTTCTGTATCCTTCAAAATGCGACATGAAGATTTTCAAGAAAACCTCTCCACAGCTGCCATTTACATGGAAGATTTTCGAAAACTTTTATTTTATCAAAAATGTCTCTAACGGTTTTGGTTATCCTGCCATATCCTTAACATAAGAGGGCGGTTTTTTTCAATCTCCGATAGGCTATAAATAAAAGACAAGTTCATAGAAAATAATTATTTTATTACTAAAAGTTTAGTACATTTATGGTTACTTTTCAACATAATCACCGAAAAGATTGAGACATTTATCGTACCTGTGCACAAGCTTTGCAATTCTCGCTTCAAAAAATGTTGCCACCAATGATTTCAAATGAGCATTGACGTTGTTTTCTATGGACTTGTATTTTATTTATAGCCTATCGGAGGTTGAAAAAAAAACGACCTTTATATTTTCATAAAAACGAAATGTAGATCTTTAATTTTCTGGGAAGTACTCTGAAGATCTCTTCATTATGCATGACTTCTGTATAACTGGTAAGCCGTAAGAGATGGACAAAACTACTAAACCAAAACTGTAGACCTCATTAAAACATACAATGTATGCCAATTAATTAATCGTTTCCGAGGAGTTCTCCTTCGTTGGTTTCAATTTTAAACTAATTAAACTTTTCTCAAGCGGGAGGCCAACTTTCGTTTCATCTCTTTTATTTTACTCCCAAGAGTCCAAAAGAGAACCGGATTTCAATTGTTTTCCAATTGTGACAACTTTTTAAAGATTTCAGTATTTCTTCAGCCTAGTGCATTCCCTCATTTCCCTTTTATTCACAACGATGCAATTAATAAGACCATGTCTGCTAATGTTTATCTCGATTACCATGACGAAGATAAAAGAATAATTTTTGTAAGGAAAGTTTGTTTGTGGAACAGCTACAGAAAAATGTGTGGATGCAAGACATTAGATTTAGTGTTTCTTGAATATGACCGGATGTCCACGTCAATCTTGCTGTTGATCTCTGCTTTCACCACATTTTCATTCACTGTTGCTGTAGCCGCCCGACGTGCTCGGCCTTTATCTTTGAAGGAATCCCTTACACTTCTAAACTGGTGGGTTGTAAAAAGACAAAGATCTCAAAATTCACGATGCAGGCCTTCAAAACATTCTCTCTTTCCCTCTCTCCCTCTCTCTAACACCGAATTTAAGGTCATAGAATATCATAGCACGGAAATGCTCTTGCTTGAGAACCATCCTAGCATATTCGTATGGTGTAGCAATACCTGCTCCCATGAGGTGCTAACAATGCACATTGTTGGAGTGCGCCAAGAACTACACATATTCGTTGTTGAACTTCAATCTGAAATTAGGAAGGACAATTATTATTATTATTATTATTATTATTATTATTTAAATACACAACCTAGCTTTATATTACTACAGAAATACCTGCATAATGACTTGTTCCTATGCCATGCGGTGTCGGAACAAAGTTGGTTTCGAGGTGAATGCTGATTCAGATGATATTGTTAATTAACATAGCGCTTGTGATATATATGACAAATTATCTCGCATCCCTCACAAGCTAATAAGCTAATAAAAACTTGTATGTCTTTTAAAAGCATTCAGCATATCATCTTGAATGAGTTCTTTCAATCTCCCGATATAAAACACGGTCTTAGAAAGGAAAATAGCCATTATGCTAATACACCATAATACTAATTATGTGACACAGTTTTAAAAATTGATAGCAGTTTATTGTTTGATTTATTATGAAGAAGTCGGCGTTGCTACAACTGGAGTTGTAAAACTTGTTTGCACATACGTAGAACCAAACGCGTAGAGGGTTGAGTGCGCTCCAGTGGCCTGTGTAAAACAAGATTGTTTTTACCTAAGATGTAGTACTGTAAAATATTTCTTTATTGAATAATCAATTAGTTACAAATAAAATTGTGCGCTAACATGCAGTCACTCACGACTCATACAATTCGTAATCAACAGAACAACATTGCACTGCAATGTTTCCTCCGTTTATAGCTAGAAAATCAAATGTTCTAGAAACTTTTCGAAGAGACTGGAAGCCGAAGGTTGGAGTAACGTCTCGAATACCAACAATAATCATGATGTTGCGAGAAGAGTCTCGCGTTTCGAAGGATCCTGTTACGTCGCGTCAATCTTACGTGTTGTTTACGCATTCCAACTGCGGGGACTCACATACAAGGCGAATATGAGAACCTCTGCATGAGACGGGACTGTCTCAGTATAGAAGTATGGCAATGCAATTAACACAGATCATCACTTTCATAAACTCCAACGGGATGTAAGCAACTAATTCAATATCAGACAGAATTCATTATAATAACAATTTTAGCATAAAACAGCTTAGGCCTGGACACTCTCAGAGCTATGCATTCACATTTTATTGCGTTCCATAAATTTTAAGCTACGTACTTTAACTAACTCCGTCCCTAATGTCTTAGAATATGTTTCTCTTGGATTAATGTTCTTATTAAACCATTTTATGAGTCTAGAAATTCGAAAGCTAAGAAAGATATCGACAGCTGAAAAATACATGGTGAAATAAACAATTATTTAAATAAGGGGGAAGTTTAAGGGTATAATTTCTTTTATATAAACTTTTCCAATTGGCTCTGGTACTGTCCAAACAATTATAATGGGCTCAGAGTGCTAGAAGAAATCCTATAACAACTTCTGCGAAGATTTAAAACATCTGGAGCCTTAGCATTTGAGGAAATGTAGAATCAGACAAAAAATTCAGTACCATTGACGGGATTTGATTCAGGGATCCTCGATTTTCTGTGCCACTACTACCAGTTATGTTACCATGGCAACATGCAGAAATATGAAGATGTAATCATATCAGTCAATTCGAGATTTGTTCTAAAGAGTTTCAGTGTAGATATTCTTGAGACGTAGGTATATAATATACAAGAAAGCTTGCGACCTAAATAGATTCTATTCTGTTTCCACCCCTCCGGAGCAAGGGATGAAATTAAGGAACCACGCCCAGAAAAATAGTGAGCCACTCTTGCAAAAAGGCAGCTCTCTAGTGTCCACGGTGAATGGTCTTTTCTTAGAACAAACAATAGCGCCATTTGTTCATCCCTGATGCATGCCGCGAAACCTAGAATCACACCTTAAAATTTGGAAGGAAACGGAATGAAGAGAATTAATAAAAATCAAATAATTAAAGAAAAGAACCCCCTCTTATTTTAGCAGGAAATATCAGGCAGAACTCAAGATCAGAGTAAGCGGTCGATAGGAATAGAACCCAGTACCTCCAGAATGCAAGCCTTGCACTTTACCGCGAGATAACTCGCTGCGATTCACGGAATTGAAGCACAGAAATCAAACTTGAATGCGTTTAAATAAGTAACAAAAAAAAAAAAAAAAAAAAAAAAAAAAAAGCAATCTCATGTGTTACACTCAGACATTTCTCTAATTATTCTACTTTATTCTTACAAAAGACTATTCTTTTTTTTCTACACCATATAATCGAGCTAAGCATTTGCAGAACGTTCCTATTACTTAGTTCCTTATAAGTACAAGGGAAACAAAGGAATGCGCTATACTACAGCGTTAGTCAAATGTTTTATATGCTATTGTTATGCGATGGCCATTGATACTCCTGCGTAAGAAAAGTATAGTATTTTAAAATTGATACCAATAACAAGAAATATCTTGGAAACGGTCAACCCTACAACAAAATGGTATATTTTAACGACCTCTATATCTTTGTGTGTAGTAGGTTGTTGTGTATCTCTTACGGTTTAACCGGTATGTAAAATTCCGCTTAAATCAGCCAGAATAAAGTGCTCTTTAGACGTTATTTACAGAAAATTCATGATACACATTTTATTTGTGATGCAAACAACTTTAGTATACGGTGTTTTAGTCAAAATAGTTACGACCGTTTTTGAGAAAATCAAAATTTTCAAAACATTTTCCATGTAAAGGGTAATTTGGGGTGGGGGATTTTCTTGAGAATATTCATGTGGCAGCCGTGAAAGATACCAAACTTGAAAATCCAGTTTGGTATTTAATGGTTTTTTAGTTTTCGAGCTATGTAATGTTGACATCGAATTTTTGGGTGCATTACAATATCTTTTCTATATATGTTGTGTACATAGTACGTGTAAAAAAAGTAATAAATAATATGCATGTATAGAATAAAAACTAATGGACTACAGATTTAAAGAATCCGTAAATTTTTGAAAGGCCCATAAAAGTTATGTGTTTATGTTTATAATGGGACATTTTCACAGTGAGTTGTAGGTTCAAGATTGCTTGGATAAGACCTTAACGATGCAGACAGTCAGTATATTTTCTTTAATGGGATGTTTGCAGTTCCATTATCTTCTTGTTCCTGTGACGTATACTGCTTATACTATACTATGTGGCGTTTAGAAATGAGACTGGGCACCTTTCGTGACAATTCTTAGAAACACACTCGTTAAATCTCTAAAACTCCAGGCTGGCCAATAACGATCAATGCAAAATTTTGTTTGCATTAAAGAGGAACAGCAACGGCTGCCGTTTAACGTGGGGAGCATTCTCTCCTAGATTTGTTGAAACTATCACAAAGAATACAAATAAGCATTATTAATAGATCCTATGTACTTCCGTCATTTACTTTCTATGCTGTATGATCTTACAATCTGACATTAAGTGAGAGATTCAGAGTTCAGGACTTCATAATATAATGTTATAAATTTGAAGCAAATTATTGATAGTTTTATGGCTTCTTCCTTCAAATAATACACTCTTTCTCGGTTTGTTCTAGGGTTCAGACTACGGTTTGCGAAAACCATTTTAGTTATACTCTAGCCCAGACAAGAATGGTCGTATTGTTGAATAAGAAAGTACAGTGGACTTAACCTACCACGTACATGTGCACAGATACAATTTTGCCACACTACCTGTAGCGGTGTTAAATTCCTGGCAATAAGATATTTACAACAAAGTAGTAGTAGTAGTAGTAGTAGTAGTAGTAGTAGTAGTAGTAGTAGTAGTAGCAGTGGTAGTAGTGGTGATGATGGTGGTGGTGATGCTGCTGCTGGTTGTGGTGGGGTTGCATTCTACCTTTCGACATGTCATCAAATTAAACAGGCGAAGTTTGTTCTCTACAGCTTTTATATCCTCTGATTCCTACGAGGGCCGTTTTCTTTTCAACCTCCGATAGGCTGTAAATAAAAGAGAAGTTCATAGAAAACAATTATTTTATTACTAAAAGTTTTGTACACTTATGGTTACTTTTCAACATAATCACCGAAAAGATTCAGACATTTATCGTAACTGTGCACAAGCTTTACAATACCCGCTTCAAAAAATGTTGCCGCCAATGATTTCAAATGAGCATTGACATTGTTTTGAAGATCTTCTTACTTTATGACGTTTGCGGAGATCCATTCAAAACAATCGAAGAGGAATGCTGACTTCAGGAATTGTGTTTTGATCCATGACAACGCTCTTCCACACACTGAACAATTGAACAATTTCAATGGGATATTTTCGATCATCCGCCGCACAGTCCTGACCTGGCACCCTGCGACTTTCATATTTTCCCTGAACTGAAGACGTGGCTAGGAGGGCAGCACTTTCAAACCAACGAAGATCTTCAAAACAACATCAATGCTCATTTGAAATCATTGGCAGCAATATTTTTTGAAGCGGGTATTGCAAAGCTTGTGCATAGGTTCAATAAATGTCTCTATCTTTTCGGTGATTATGTTGAAAAGTAACCATATGTGTACAAAACTTGTAGTAATACAATAATTCTTTTCTATGATTTTTTTTTTATTTATAGCCTATGGCAAGTTGAAAAAAACGGCCCTCGTATTTCGTCATCCAATATTTCAGTTTTATCTTTAAATCGTGTAATAGCTGAATTCGTTTTTCGGGTGCAATTATTACTCCTTCTACCATTACTTTATGACGTCATGCAACAGACATTTTCTTCCTAGAATGTTCCCTATTCTATTTCCTTTATTCTTGCGAATTGTGCAGCATTGATTTCTTCGCACCCACTGTTCTCAGAATCTCTTCATTTGTCACCTTGTTCATCCTCTTTATATTTTCTATGCGTCTCCAAAATCAAGCTCTAAACCAATAATATTAAATGTATATGTTACATAATTAATATTATCGTGAAGTAGTTTAATGATTAGGTTTCGCGGTTCATAAAACAATGCGTGATCATTTGCTTGTTACTAGTTCTTAACGTTTGCTTTGTTGTGTTTCATTTCGGAATATTAAAAGGCTTGTTCCTTGATGACTACTTCTAAATCGTAGACAAGTGTTCTGGCTATCTGAAGTATGCAGCGTAAGGTGTGTTAAATATCAGAAACGACTCTGCAATATAAACAATAGTTTCTGAACCAAAATTTACCTCGACACCAACTTTATTCCGAGAATGGTAGTATGGTATAATGAATACAACTTAATATAAACTGTTTCTTTACTAATGCAACGCAAGGCTGCATGTTATTAACAATAATATCTTAATAGTGTATAATTGCAACTCATGAATTCAAACCAAACTTTATGCCTATATATACGTTAGTTGTAAACATTTCTTTAATTGACGAGCCTATAATGTATATATGGTGGATATTTTGAAATAAATAAAAATATCTGTATACTTTTGTCTAATGCCAATTCTTGCAGAGTAGGGATTAGACAATTATCCACAGTCCTGTACTTCTTATAGGCGGTTATTGTACAATAGCAAATAATAGCATCTATGAACTTTGCTCTGCCAATCAGTGACCTAACATTGATTTGTCTCATTATCTCACACTTTTTCTTCCCGCTCATATATTTGCAATTATAACAAGAAGCAAAAACAGAATAACTTACGTATAATTTAATCTATTTTAAGGCCTAGTTAAGTTGAAGGCTCATTGACATGCTCCCAGAAAGGCAAGCAGTTTATATATGCAAAAAAAGGAATTGCTTCTATTTACATTTTAACATGTTTTAGGATATAACAAGGTATTTTAGGAGTTCTTTGGTGATAAAAAGTAGCGTACTAAAAGTGAAGTTCACTTCATGATTGATTCTTTGTGTAAGTTGCTATCATTTTGACACAGCTTCACTGATCACATGATGTGTAAATAGAAACATTTTCAAGGCGTGTGTGCTTATGTTCAGTTAGCTGTCGACTTCACTGATGTTGTGTGGATGGAAACGTTTTCAAGGCCTGTCTGCCTAATGTTCAGGTCAGCTACATGTCAACTGCGAGGATGCAGTATAGACGGAAACATTTTAAAGCCGCAAAGAATTGATTTTACTGTGGTTTTGTAGTTTTTTTTTTTTTTTTTTTTTTTTTTTTTTTTTTTTTTGCGATTGGAGCAATCAATACGTAACACGTTCTTGTATAAAGGAACATTTCTTTCAATGAAAAATGAGGTCATTTTATTAGTACAGTATGTAGCATGTACCTTTGTAATAATATTACCACATGCTAACCGTAATTGCAGTGATCTTAGTTCTTCTTCTTCTGAATGTCTTGGAGCGTATGTATCTGTGCTAATTCGGCAAGTTCTGTGGAAAATTTTCCTGTATACTTATCTCCCTGTAGTATTAAATTAGCAACCTCAGTGTCTTCAAAACCACGATTGCGTTGAGGAATCTTCCGCATCTTCGACGAATATGCTACTCCCTCTGCTACTTCGTTTCTGGAAATATCGCCAATGATATTCAAAGCATCTTTGAGTGTCACAGTTGTGCTTTCCAACCGTGAAGAGCTTCTGGTATTAACAAAAGTGTGTCTTAATATATCCAAGGGATGCGACATAAGTGAGCCACTTGGTCCCAACACTGCAGGAAGATTCTGTTTCATCCAAATTCACTGTTGACACTTTTTAAAGCCTTTTAGGTGCTCAGCACAGTAAATGGGGAGCAGACAGCAAATTTTGCCAGAAGCTTAATTATGGGTTCCGGTAAAAGAGGGGTTCTCAAAAATGTCTCCTGAAACAACTGTATACTATTTCATGGTATAAGAAGTTGTCTACAACTCAAGATTCACATTCTGCGCTACATAAACAGTACTAGAAAAATGTCATGAATGGAATTCATCCACAATATTTGATGGCCGGGACTTTAACACAGATCTTCTGCTTTCTGTGATGCTATTCCTAACTATTGAGTTACCCTGGATATATGTCGGTGTGACATAAAACTGTCCAGCTGACTCGAGTGGTTCACAGGAAGGCCATTAAGTGTCTCATTTCTGAGATAACAACCTCAACAGCAACCTACATTAACAGAGAATAGTTAAATAAATAGCTATTAAGGCGGTGTCGTGTTTGAGTGGTTAGACCGCTCGCCTCCCATCTAGCCGACCCGGGTTCGATTCCAAGCGCCCGCATGTGGGATTTGTGGTGGACGAAGCGGTCGTGTTTTCTCCGCGTCCTCCAGTTTCTCCCGTCATCATTCCACCAATTACTCCATCATCGCCTTTCTAATCATCAATTTCATATCATCCACTTCATGTTCATGCCTGGTAAGTCGCCCTCTGGTGTAATGGTTGCCATGCTAACTTCATATACCCAGAGTCGCGGGTTCAAACCCGGCAGCGGACGATGAAGTTTTTCGGCTTCCTTTGGAAGAGGAGTAAAGCCGTTGGTCCCATGTCGTAGATTTACGGCGCGTTAAAGAACCCCAAGCCTGATAAAGAGGCCTCTGAGAAAAATTAAGCGGTCTTTCACGCCCACTATAGAATGGGGCGCTGAGAACCGCAGCAGTTAAAGAGCGTCCATAAATAAAACTCCATTTCCATTTCATGCCTGGTAAGGGCCGACTCCTTGTAATAGGATCTCGTGCCATTGGCTCCCCAATAGGCTTCTCACCCCTAGGCATTGGCTTGTGAGTCCTAGGAGGGTGACAGTCCTATAAATACAGGGAAGGGAAGCTGATTACGAATACTGGAAATTATTTTAGAATGCGTTTCAATGTAATGTTCTTTATTTGAAAAAGGTAAAACTGCTATTTAGGCTGTGTTAGGTGTCCACCCCTAATTAAGCATGTAATGAAATTCAACTGTTTCGGTTCAGGAAATTTGTTAATTACATAGCGAGGAAGAAGAAGGATAAAATCTGAAAATCCTTTGAAAGTACCATTTATGGTGAGGAGATTATTTTGGATTTTGAAATTAAACGCGGTCATGTTCAGTGTAATGTATTGCGAAACAGAGTCGATAACAATGGCGATAGACAGTCTTCTGTTCGTATGACATACAGCGCTTCCTGGCATCATAAATATAATACACGCTTTGTGTTTCCAAAGTCAATGAACAATGAAGCTGTCAAAGAAATGCTGTTATGACAAATCACGAATGGAGTTGTTTAAAGGGATACATTCACCAAGAATAATGTAAATCAAGAAATACAAATGCTGGTGGCAAATACTCCTGACAGCACTCATTCCAGATAACCACATTTCGTATGCAGCATTCTTGCGTTCATAGGAGTATAAATAAGATATCAGAGACTATCTGCCGGAAAATGAAGATTTACGTATTAGAAGATGTCATGAATGGAAAGCATCTAGCGTAAGCCTCGGGAAACAGCCAGAATTGAATACCGTGTATGAGTTGGATATATTTTGCACCTTGGAGCCTTCTTAGAAATACGTTCCGTGAAGTTCTGCATCCATATGGGATGCAAATGCGGGGGGGGGTGTTAACAAGATTTGGGATATCCGGTTTCCGCCCCCTAGGTTACATAGTTGGCACTGCATATTCAGTGAGCCCGGAGTGGAACAACTGCAAACCACGTGCAACCCTCCTTCCACTTCGTCGATCAATAAGGCATGAATGGCGCATGGAGATATCTGTATTTCATTCATGCGGAGCGTAGGGCGAAGAATGATAATTTCTGCAGATTAACTTATCAAATTATGATGCTGATATAGCAGCTGCACTCTTAGCATGTTCGCTAATTCTACCATCGAGGAATACTCAGATAATATAGGTCACGCTTAATGGATGCATTCGAAATGAAAGCTTTATTTTTCAAACAAGCTTCTACCTAAATGGAAGCTGGAAGAGTCAATATTTTATTTATTTATTTCTTTATTTATTTATCCTGGTTGGAATTAAGGCCATAAGGCCTTCCCTTTCACTCTACCAGGCAATATATTAAATCCAAAACAGCAATGATACAATGAATAAAAGAATAAAGAACAAAAAAAAAACAACAAACAATTCTATACAACTTACTAAAACCATGCATAAAAATGTGCAACAAATATACTGAAATGAAAAGAAAAAACAACTGTAAACAAAATTATTTTAAGTTAAATATTCATGTTAACACGTAATAGTGATATTTACAATTTAAATGCATATTACTTGCCAGCACTTTGAATATTAATAACAATAAATACATATTAATACAGTAGCAGATTAGGTTTGATTACAAATGTATGCCCTAATTTTCTGCTTGAACAGTACAACGTTCCGGCAGTCCCTTGCGTCTTCAGGTAGGGAATTCCAAAGACGAGCTAACTCTATTGTTAATGATGATGAATAGAAGGTTGTGTGATGAGCAGGTATAGCAAGAAGGAACGAGTGTCGTGAACGAGATTCTCGAGTATGACAGTCAGAAAGATATTTGAAGCGAACGTTTAGATAGTTATGAAGCTAACCCAAGAAACATGAATATTTCTGAAAATATTTGATAGATACATTTTTAAAGGATGCTGTGTTGTTAGCATATACCGTATTTATCCGAATGCAAAGCGACCCCCATTTATCAAAATTAAATTTTGGAATTATGCATAACATCCACATAAGATATATTTAAAGGATATAGCTATATAAAAGGAATAATTTCTAAATTAAGTTTAAAGGTTTGCCATCTATTTTGAAAGAACTAATGGAATAAGTTCCTTATTTATTTATTGTACTTAACTTGAGTTTGCGCGGAAATTCACGGTTTGAGCGGTTGCCGGAGAGGGAAGTATGGAAATGTACAGTGGGTAAGATGGTACATCATGAGGGCGGCGGTGGCGGTAGCGGTAGCGTTATTGTAACAACGATGCTGGATATGACTTTGTATTTACACCGCATACTTAATACAACACATCGTAAATGTTTTTACCTAATTTGAATTTACGCAGAAATTCACCCTGCGCGGGAGAGACGGACAAGGGGGAAGGAAACGTACGGTATATGCGATTATAAGACGTGACGACGGCGGTGGTGGTTGCTTAGCTGTAACGGCGATTATTTATGGATGCTATTTTCTGTTAAGACGACATACTTAATATAATATATCGTAAAACATTTTACCTAATTTGCGCGTAAATTTACACTGCGGTATTATGTGCAGCCCGAGGAGGGGATATGCGCAGCCAGCTCTCTCTTTCTGCTTGACCATTGACTTCCAATACAACATTGCGTGCAACCATCAATGTGAAAGGAAGTCCTGTAACATGAGAGACCTCATGGGCGCCTTTACTGCTAATTTTCGGAGTGAAATGAAACACTCAAAATTTGCCACATACGTCGCGACCTTGACGGTCAGCTATACCATTTGCCCCCAGACTTCGTCACTGCCGAACCCGCGAAGTTGGAAACTTACTTTTCCCCCGTATGGTATTCAGGAAACATTACGGTGAATGCAAGATGATCCCCGGTTCTGAAAATTACTATTTTTAGGAGAAAACTTCGTCCTATATTCGGATAAATACGGTTTATTTGTACCGTTATATTACATTTTCACAACAACATAGATTTTATATTGTTTGAAAAGAATACTTAACTTCTCTAAATATTCCTAGATGAAGTAGAGAACCCATTATATTTTTAGGTTCCTCTTTCTCGGCTCTCCTTTACGTGGAGGTTGTAATTAGGCGCCGGGCTCAAAACTTATACGCCATATTGACCCAATATGAAAACGCCCTTGTCAGTTTCCTAGGGAATTATTTATCAACTGAACGCCGATGCCGGCAGTTCCGGGTTCCCTGTAAGCCTTTTGGGCATGCCATTGTCCTAATGTTTATCTTGATTAGCATGGAGTAGATAAAAGAATAATCTTTTGAAAGAAATTTGTTTGCAGAGCAGATACAGAAAGTCATGTGAATAGAACATTTTAGATGTTATTTCCTACAACAAGAAAAAATCCTACAAAGTACAATCGAAAATATATTTAAATTGGGAGTCTTTGACTACTCAGACTCGCTCACTACACTTACACTACCAAGAATGTTTTTCATAAATAATGAATCATGTATTATCAGCAACAGGTATTTAAGGATGCCATTATTGGATGTCACTATAATTCGTAAGTTGCAGGTAACCGCATAATACACAAAGTGATTTAAACTGTCGAGCCTTTACATCAGTTTTAAGGAACTGAAGCAAGAGTGGTAACGCCATCTGCTGAGTTGCAGCGTTCCCTAAAGGCATTCAACTTTCATGTCATTAGCGAAGAGAAAGCTGAGACAGCTTGGGTGACATTCTATGTTCTAAAGGATAAATAGAACAACATGAATAACAGAAAACGACTGCAGCTTTATGCCAAAAGATGTCACTAATAGTTGACACACGAAAAAATCTCAAATATTTAATTCACATGACCTTTCCTAACAACTCTGCAAACAAACTATTCTTAAAACAGATTATTCACTTATCTACACCATGTTAATCAATATAAAAATAGCAGAAATGTTTATATTACTTCCTTCTAAGGGTAAGGGAAATAAGATAATGCACTAGGCTAAAACGTTAATCAAATCTTAAAATCCGGTCGAAATTTTAAACAATTGAAATTCGGTCCCTTGTCATGGCCAGGATAAAAATAAGAGACATTTAACAAAAAATAGCCTTCCATTTTAGAAAAACTAAGTGGCTTAAAACTGAACCAATAACAAATCACATTTTGGAAAGGTTAACTCCACAAAAAAAAAAAAAGAAAAAGAAAAAAAAGCATATTGCGTTTTCTAACGGGACCTATATCATTTTGTTTAGTAAGCTTTTGTAGCGGGTGATCCAAAAACGTCTGAACCGTCTGCGCGGTGTTTTGCCTCTCCGCGCCCTCAGCGCTCGTTGCCGACTGCAGCTATCACAGAAAGGCACGGATAAAACCATGCAGCAGGTTTAAAATACTTTTAAATGCTTACTTACCAATGTTATTAAAAGAAATGCTGAAACTGCCCAACACCGTTGTCCATACATTTTTAGCACCTCTTTAGGAAACTATCCATCACTCGCCGCAGTTGACGTTGAGAAATCCTGGCAATTTCCTTCCGGATATTTTGTTTTAATTGTTCCAGGGTGTGTGTGTTTGTCTTGTACACTTTATGCTTTAAGTTACCCCAGGTGATAGAAGTCGCAGGGGGTTAGGTCGGGGGACCTAAAATTTCTACTAATAATTCTGTCCTGAAACACACATTCAATTCTTGTCGTCGAAAGATTGGCTATAAAAGCTGGTGCAGAGTCTTGTTGATAATAGCAAAATCGCGCTCCCTGTCTGTTAATTCTCTAAAAAAAAGGGCGGGGGGCAAAATTGTATTCACGTATGTATGGGCGTCAAATGTAGACTTGAAAACAATTGGGTCTGTAACTCTTTTTCCGCTAATGGCGCATAATAAACCATTTTTTTTGTCATGAACAAAATTAGGTTATTCAGAGCTCCAAATACGATTATTTGATGTACACACATATCCATAAAAGTGAAACCAAGCCTCGTCCGTGAAAAATATTAAATGTGGCTCAATTTCGCCATTGTATACACAATAGTGTCAACACATACGAGTCATAAATAAGTACATGCTGTGCAGTAGAAAACAAATGCTGAGCCGTAATACATTTTGTAAGTACAGGACAAAATAATAAAGCACACTGGTAAACTCAGCCACACTTTCAGAGCATAGAAAAACAAGTCATCAGCACCGTGGCCTTGTGTACAGCAGCTGTGTGTTATCATGTTTCTGTGTGCGCTGTGGAAAAACACCGCGCAGTGGTTCGGATGTATTTGGTTCCCACGGTATATCTCTTACCGTTTACCAGTTACATAAAGGTCATCCAGAACGAAGAGGGCTTCAGGGACTATTCACAGAAAATTCAGCATACACATTTGTTTTGTCACGATAATATCTTAAACATGTGATATTTTAATAATAAATCGTTTGAACGTTTTATGAGAAGATCATAGTTTTCGAAAAATATTCCATGTGAAGCAAGTTGGGGAAAGGGGATTTTCCTGAAAATTTTCGTGCCATTCTTGGAAGTCAGTGAATTTCAATACGAAGTTTATTACTTAACCGACTTTTCATTTTTAAGTTATGCTGCTCAAAGACACACATATACGTGCACAAAAACATACAGAAGACACACCTGAACTGTTTTCTAAAAATGCCTTTTTTATTTAGATCTCAGAATATGTACTTCTTTTGAAATTTCAGTATTGAATTTTTGGGTGGAATACAATGCCTTCTATACCTACCATGTGAATTGTACCCACATAATCCACAAGGTAAAAATATAAGCTTCAATTGCTTCAATTTTGTATTATAGTTATTCATTCCCACACAAAATTACCTGATCACCACATCATCACATCCTTACCTCTTCTATTAGTTGTGAGAATAGGGGACAACTATTGAACATTTACAGAATATAAAAGACTCAACAGACATTTCGTTAATAGAAACTTACCATTAAGTGAAATCGTCATCATGGTACACATGACAACTGAAAAGCACTACAAGAGGAATGTCGATAGTAAATATTTCGTCAACGAAATATTTTGACTCTTTTTGAAATCTTTCAATGGCATGGGTATGTTCATTGAAAAACTTTATATGTTCCATATACATTTTTTTCTCTACCTATTTGTAACAAACTGTTCTTACAAAAACTTATGTCACCATCTACTTCATGGAGTAAACATTTACAGAACTGTTCTTATTACATAGTTCTTTATAAGTAGAAAGCAAATCAGGGAATACACTAGGTGATAGTTAAAATTTTTAAGAACTGCTTGCTATTTGATTGAAGTTCTGTTCTGTTTGCATGGTCAGGAGTAAAACAAAGGAAAAACGGATGAATTTCTGTTTGAGAAAAGTATAAATGTCTTAAAACTGAAACTCTACAAAAACCTATAACAAAAATGTATGTTTTAGCAAGATATAGATTTTGTGTGTGGTAACTTTTTGTCTGTCTCTCACGGTTTACCAGTTATGCAAAAATTCATTCAGAATGAAGAGGATTTTATAGGCTCTTCTCAGACAGTTCAAGATAAAAATTTTATTTCTGATTTAAAAATCTTTAACGTATGGTATTTTGATCAAATCCATTAGTTCCATTTTGGGAAAATACACATTTTCGAAAGTTTTTCAATGCAAAAGGTCGATTGGGGTAGCGGGATTTACTTGAATACCTTCGTGTTGCATCTTTGTAAGACACTGGCTTAAATTTCAGGTTTAGTATTTCACCGACCATCGTTAGAAGATTTTTTTTTTTATACAAGGTACCCTAAAAAGTGTATATCCAGTGAAAAATCGATATTAAATTTTTGGATGGAATGCAATACCTTCTCTACATAAGTGGTGTGTAGGAAGTAGAAAAAGTAAACATTTCACGAGAAAGAATGGAAATAGTAATATTTGACACCTATCTTTGATTTGTCATGCTTATTGCCGTTCATTTTGGCCATTTCACTGTCTTCAAACAGAGTTTTCTGATAACAGTTTTTGCTAATAACCATTCTTTGCTAATCCACTTTTCCTAATCCATATTTCCTACTCGTGGATGAAAAACAAGCACTTCTAGACAAAAGCGACCATATGGTTGAAAGGCATAATAAAAAAGAAAAGGCGATTTTTAGTTTAAGATTGGACATGAACATTTAAACAAAACAAAAAAGTAAATATATACAAACTTTCCATATCCCTACCACCCTTACACGAAACATTTTTCGAAATTGTATATTTTCTTAAAGTGCGCAATGATTTTGATTAAAATTCCGCATATAAGCGATATTTACATGAAAAATAAAACGTATATTTTGAACTTTCTGAGAATAGCTTATGAAGTCCTCCTCAAAAGGAAGAAATTTTGTATAATTTTGCATAACTGGTACGGGTTAAACGTTAAACAAAAACTCAGTAAAAAAAAGTATACATCTCTTTAAAACAACAATTTATTTGAAAGAAATTTCTTGTGGTAGTTAGGGTTTTGAATATTCCATTTCTGTGCAATTGTTTTAAAGTTCTGTTGACATTCGGTTGTTTTTCGCGATTGCAAGGAAGAAGCATGAAAATATATGATCGGCATATTGCGTCAAGTTTTTAAACATTTGTATTTCATTATTCCTTTATATTTGTAACGAAATCGTAATTTAGCTATTTCTGTAAAAGTTTACCTCAATCAAAGTGAAATAGATAATAAATAGCAGTGGCGCCGTGGCCGAGACCCCTCGCCTCTTACCTAGACGGCTCGGGTTCGATCCCAGGGCAGGGTTTGTCCAGGTTATCCCGTTTCCATTCATTCCACAATTTTCTCTACATCTTTTCCTTCGTCAATCTCAGCGTTATTTATATATCATCCACTTCCTCGTTTTCATACCAGACATTGTGGTGATCACCTGTCCTGGTTTCTCTCTAATTCAGAGCCTCTCAACAGGCGCTTGACCCAGTCTTTGGCTTGTAAGTCCTTTTTTTTTTGTGTTTAACGACAACTGATGATTCATGGAACGAAGATGGAGCACCGGCGGAATACGCTGGCGGGAGAAACCGGAGAATCCGGCAAAGCACACCCATGCGCCGCTTTGTCCATCACTAATCCCACACGCAGTCTCCTGGGACCGAGTCCGAGCGGCATTGGTCTAACCACTAGGCCACGGAGCGGTCATACTTCTGGGGTAAGAGGAAGATATGAAATTCGCTTTCGTAAGAATAGTTTTATAACCATTAATAAATGATAGCGGATATAGAATGCCATACATATGTAACACATGTGATTGTTCTGCAACTTTTGTTGGGAAATTTGTTGTAAACAAATGAGTAGGTATATTTCTTTATCAGCAGTTTACCAACTTTGCCGGAAATAATTCTTCCCTCCCAACATTGTTGCTTGCCACAAGTATTTTAGCTTCTATTTCCTGTAGTGACAATGGGTTTGTAGAAAACCAAAAACCTGATTCACGTACTATCTAAAGCGGTCAAACTTAATTGGGGAGTCACACATGAAACCTTAAGGGTAATGTATAAAGCATTACTATCTTATGCAGCACTAGTATGGGTAGATGTGCTAAACAGAAAGTATAACTGTTCCAGACACATCAGAATACAAAGACTACCTAACATCAAAATACCAAAAGCTTTTCGAACCACTTCTACAAAAGCACTCTGCATAATTACAGGAGTGACACCCACAATACTCAAAATAGAGAAGATCCTCCTTGAGTATATAGTATCAAAACAGAGCACAGAATGGCAATTAGACGCTCCATTAGAGTACAACAAATGGCCACACCCGGCAGACATTCCAGCAATAAAACAAGCAAAACTACATGAAAATTCAAAATCTTCTCGGGCTTCTAACCAGGTAAAAATTTGGCTGGTTATTTCACCCTGAAGACGAGGAAGATGCACTTCTTCGAAACGTTGGTATCAAGTCAAGTTTTCACCTGATTAGAAGCCCGAGAAGATTTTGAATTAATACGTCGCCAGGAAAGCTTCAGTGCTTATTTTACATGAAACTTGTCACATTAAAGTTTACACAAAAGTAAGTAAAACAGTTAAAGATGTAGGCGCAGGAGTGATGGTTTACAAGAGCAAAACTTATTTCACCAGTTACAGCATAAATTAAAGAAACGCTACTCTAATAACCATAGCAATTTGAAAGTCACTGGAAATAATAGACAATCTGCAAATAACACAAATCAGCGAGAAAAAATCTGATGTGCTACACTCACATGACTTTCTCTAGCTGCTCTGCAAACTTCTTACAAAAGATTATTTTCTTTCTACACAAGGCTAATCAAAATAAACATTAGCAGAATGTTCTTATTACTTAGTTCCCTATAGGTAGAAGGGAAAAGAGGGAACACACTAGGCTAAGCTGATAGTGAAATTGTTTAAAAGCTATCATTATGCGATTGTCATTGCAAATCGCTTCTTTGCTTGGCCAGGAGTAGAACAAGTGTAAATGCTTCACAACTGTCAGCAATAATAAGAAATATCTCGGAAACGATTACCTCCACAAAAAAAAATTGTGTGTTTTGACGAGATCTAGATTTTTTATGAATTAATTCTTTGTCTATTTATTACGGTTTACCAGTTATGCAAAATTCCCCAAAATTCATCCAGAACATTTAAGTCTTCAAAGGCTATTCCCAGCAAATTGATTTTATTCCTCATGTAAACATCTTTAATATACCATATTTTAACCAAAATCGTTAGAGCCATTTTTCAGAAGATCAAAATTTTCGAAAATTTTTCCATGTAAAGGGTGGGGGAATTTTCTTCAATGTATTCGCGTCCCATCCTTGGAAGATATGGAACTTAAATACCAAGTTTGGTATTTAACGAACTTTTCATTTTTGAGCTAAGGTGCCTACAGACACACACAGATAGACACACATACGGACATTTTTCTAAAAATGTTTTTTTTTAATAAGGGGGTCCTAAATCATGTATTTCCGGTGAAACCTCGGTATCGAATTTTCGGGTGCATTACAATACCTTCTCTATACACTATGTACATAGTACGTGTAGAGAAAGTAAAAAGTAGCAATTTGCACTGACAGTAGAATCACACTACAATGGTTACATATCACCAAGAATCACAACCACTTGATAGAAGTTATACGGCATAACCCAGGAAAACTAATAACATAGGAATAGATGACAATAAACTTACAGATACACTTGCAAGACAAGCAACGACAAATGGCAGAACTGGAAGCTAAAACAGATACTCAAAAACCGCAATTAGGAAAAATTACGAGGAGAAACATTAAGGAAATGGGAAAGCACAACAAAAGGACAGGAGACAAAACAATATTCTATTTCGTAACAAAACGACTAGAACGAACAATTCAACTAATAACAACTTTCACTACCATGTTGGCCGCGCCGTCACCGAGTGTTTAGACCACTCGCTTCTCACCTAGACGGCCGGGGTTCGATCCCAAGCGACCGCATGTGAAATTTGTGGTGGACAAAGCGGCGAGGGGGCGGTTTTCTCTGGGTACTCCGGTTTCCCCTGCCATCGCATTCCACCGGTGCTCCATCATCATTCATGTATCATCAGTGTCACCGCCGGTGGTGCCAAAAGTAGTTAAAGCGGGCGTTAAACACTACCAAAACAAGAAAAAAAAAAAACACCATGTTAACAGGACACGGAAGGCTCAGAACGTACTATTATAGATTCCACATAATCGACATGTTGAAGAAGAGAGCAAACAACAGATCACATATCAGACGACTGCAACATGTTGAACACCCAAAGGAAGAAATTAAGGCCACAAATAAGGAAAAGAGCAGAAAAATGGCCAGAAAGTAAACTATCACTAGTAGGAGAGTTTCTAAAATATTTCTGTGAATATGTGATTACCATTAACCTAGAAATTGTATAATATCTAAAACAAAAATATAACTTAACCACATAAATAAAAAAAAAAGTATATTCCCAAAAAATATGTAAGGGAAAACAAATGTTAAACACAGCAAATCAGACATGTAATGCAATGGAACATGCGAATGAATAAAGGTATTTAAAAAAATTGGTCGTTGTATATTTTTGCCTCGCTCTAGCTCTGTGTGAGTGTATATTTGTTAAGTTATTAAGCAGAAGAATAAATATCAGGTCTTCGAAAATTTAGGAACGTGTATTTACTACGGGAATGATTCATTTAGTTGAGATTAGTTGACATTAGTTTAATTTATTGCATGTAGAACCAAATCAGCGTTGAATATCTTAAAGAAATTTAAATACGATGGTCGGAACTTTAATAATGGCAACTATTTATTTACAACTGATACAAAAGCGATGCATGTTACCAAGTTTAACTGTTCTTCAAACTGGTCACCCGCTTTGTGTACAACTTGTTGTCAGCGATGTAGAAGTCATAGAATACCCTTAGCAGCACCTGCTGTGTTGATAGTTTGAATGGAGCGGTCTACTAACTGACTAATCGTTGGAACAGTTCTGAATTCTCCAACTTTCTATACCAAAAGAAAGATTGAAACGCTTTTGTTAGCTTCAGGTAATCTCAAAATACCTATTTATTTACAATCAAATCTATTGATTTTTTTTAATGGAATACAGTACCTCATGTATCAACTGCATACGTGGTAGAGAAAGTAAAATTAATGAAGTTAAAAAGAAGATCTGTTATATCTTATTTAAGGTGCGCATTTGTGAGAGTTAACCAAGAGTTACAGGATGAATTTGGCAAATAAAGTAATATACCTTTAAAATAAAAACCACTTTGTTTTTCCATTCGCTGCATTTAAAAAAAAAAAAAACTTTGAAGCTATAAATGGACAGGCGCAAAATACACGCCAGAAAGCTAAAAATGTTACTGCAGCTTCGGAAAATGCTTCTTAATAAAAAGAATAATGGATTTTTTTCATTGTCGCATTACTTTCTGAAATAAAGAATAAAATATGCCGAGAATTAGTGAAAAAATGGAAATGTTTTTACTTTAGTTATAAAGTACTTTTCTTTTCTTTTTAATGAATATATTGTAACAAATGTCTATTATGGACTCAACGATTCGTTACAAATATATTCTCTAATTTACTGTTGAAAATAATTCATTCGACACTTCGACGTGTAGACAGTTAATGGATTTCTCCATCCATTGCTTCCGTACCAGTGTGCGCTAACCTCCTGTTGAAGTCTGATTCACGACACATAAGTTACAACAGTTCACTACACAATACCTACGTTTTGTAATTCTTCCTCCTTTTATAGCTAGAAAATAACGTCACTACTTTATCGAAGCTTGTGGAAACCTAAGTTTCAGGAAGAATCCAGAGACGCGTTCTGAACGTCCCGTTTACCGTCGCGCCGCACTTCCTGTGTCGTTAGGCATTCCAAGCTCTCCAACTGCCCCGTCTCATCTGCCAACCGCAGTTGAGAGTGGCCACATACGGTACCATCACAGTTTTTCTATGCGTCTATGGTATTGTAAAACTAAATTGAATCATGTTAGTCAAACAATATAGGAGAAAATAAATTTTGAAACCCTCACATTTTTAGACAGAAAAGTTGAATACCTAAAAAGTATTATAGAATTCAAATGTTTATACCCCAAACGTGAGTATAAAGTGAAAGCTCTAGTATTAAAGTTACGGAGAACCTAAATTTCACCCATTACTCCCTTAAATGATGAACTTTTATTTGAATATTTTATATATATATATATATATATATATATATATATATATATATATATATATATATATATATATATTTGGTAGAGAATATGAATTATAATCATGTCGTTACACAGTAAAGAAATCATATTAAAATAACCATGCAAGCTCGAATTTCAAAGAAGCTAAACCCTGATCATGTGTAATAGCTGGTATATATTTATACAATGTATATGTATATATAAGGAACATTTAAAACTCCAGTCTTAAAATAGGTCAGCCACATGGACCCTGAGCACAACATTATATAAATTATATGTATATTTAAATTAATAAATAATGATAATCGCTTTCCAATTTAAAAGTAATTAGTTTTCAACAAAGGTTAATAGTAAAACTATTGACCATTACCAATTTACCATTATAATTTTAGATACAGATGAAAATGCAGTATCTGCAAAAAATCTCGCAATGCCTCTTAAATAATATGTTTAATCTTCTAACATTTATAGCGCAGACAGAAGTTTGCAAAACGGTTTTGGTGTACTCGGGAACGGCACTTTCCTCCTCAAAATAAGACCTCCGACAATATATTATTCAGAATTCTCAAGTTTCATAGATCCATTACCGTGCCAGTTTAATTATTTAACTTTAGAACTACATCAATTTAATGTCTATTGAATACCTTTGTTCGATAAAATTGTTTTCAGTACATAAAGTTATATTCGCACAATAATTTGAAAAGTCAACCAACATATGACTGCATTGTGCACTTTGTTTTTAAATAAGAACACTAATATGATTCAGCGTATTTTAAAAGTCTTGCAATTATGAAATTGACTTCGTTCAAAAGAGAATTGACAAAATAAAATTCTTGATATAAATTATATCAAAATGACTGAATTTATAGGTAATGATAGGAATATTTGTGTTTATATGTAACTGTGGTACTTTTAGTCCTCAATTATTATGTAGAGAAATCTGTCTGTTATAAACTGTCTTGAAAACTAAAGGAAAGGATCTTAAAATGGTAAGTCTGCTGAAAGAATTCTACAACTGTAAGCAACTTCTGAAATGTTTACTGTATCAAAGACAGTTGTGGGTGGCAGTGAGGCAAAAACAAAGGAAGAAAATGTTGCTGGAGAAGCAGCTTTACCATATTCCGGCAACTGCTTTTCGCTTAAGATCGTTTTAAATTCTCCGTCAATCTCTTTTTATTTTTCTTCATTTCCACACTTTTTAACCGGTTACATTTGCTCAAACGTGACAGGTTACAGTGGCGTTCCTCACTGGCTTTTGCCAATAACAAGGTAAACTGTTCAAGAGTCAGAAATTAAATTACTTCTGAATGGAGAAGTGAGATAAAAATTACAACCACACAATCTCAGCGTTTTATGAAAGCTTAGGCAATCTATGATGAGATTTTGGTTGCGAACTTCAAATGTTTCTGTTGTTGCCGTTTTCTAATAATTTAGTACTAAAGGAAACATATATCATGACGGTTTAAACATTTATGTCTGTTCTTCAAGATGGAAAACAAAAAAATATTTGCATATCACATTTCTGCCTGATGTTCTGAGAAACTACATTTTCCACATTTCTCATATCTTCGTGAAATTTTCATGCCGCTTTTTTCATCAATATTGTCGAGGGCTGTAAGATTTGCACGTAAATCACAGAGGGACTTACAATAACGCAAAATGTCCACAGCGAAAGAAAATATTGTGCAAGTAGTAGAACAGGCAAAAATTATGTGTATTTTTTCAGTAAAAAAGAATAACAACATTGTTTTGTTTTAAGTTAAACAAATTTGAATAAAATGAAAATTTTGACTGTATTAGAAATATTGTGTTCCAAACTCCTGACGCGTGAAAAAAATATTTAACCACCAATAGATAAGAGACGAGAAATTATAAATGCTACTTTATTGTAGGTACTCTGGTGGTACAAGATACGAATACCTGAAGGTAATACAGAATATTAATTGGAATCTAATGTACACTTGTCTAAATTAAAATGAGTGTAGCTGAGTAAGCAGCACTACTATCATAGCGACTTGCCTACTTTTGGGCAGCATATAGTCTAAAAGTATGCAACCACGATACACAAGAGTATGCATTCAATAATGTTTGCTTTCATAAGTAAATTTTCCTATCAAAATTGCATAAACTTATATTCATAGAATAATGATAGTAATAAAATTAACATAAATCACAAGAACTTAAAACAAATGAAGGAAAATTAAACTTGGGTACAATCATCACAAATAAACAACCCACGACCTCTTGAGCAGTACAATGTTCTTTCCAGCCTATACCCTGGCTGAATGTTTACAGCACTCGCCTATAACAAAAGCGGCCCGGGTTTTATATCCGGTGACCGCGTGTGAGAATTTTAGTGGACAACGTGGCGCAGGGGAGGGTTTTCTGCGGGTTCTCAAGTTTTCTCCTGCCATCGCATTCTACCGGTGCTCCATCTTCACTACATATCATTAGTATCATCGCCGGCGATGCCATATTTAGTAAAAATGGGCATTAAACACTTTAAAAAAAAAGTTGATGCCACCAATTATTGCACTGATCATACGTGATCTAAACTGCTTCTGGACAATCCGCGTATTTCTCTCTACAAAGTGTACCAGCATTTTGAATCCTGTCAACTGTTGGTGTTAGCAGTTTCTTCTTGAGGATCTTCCCATTGTGAGTGTCCTTTTTGTACCTATGTCTACTTCTGCGATGGTACTATACTAATAGGCAGATTTGTTAATATTTGAGACTTCATTCTTTAGTTTCCTCTTCTCTTCAGTTTTCTGTAGCTTCGGAAGTGCATTAGTATTCCTTGTGGAGGGAGTTACTCATATCAAGTTGTATGGTTGTGGCTTCTGGCTTGATTTTGAAGCAGTTTTCTGTGAGGAGCAAACAGTTGACTCTTCATCTTGTTTACCATTTTCAGTTGGAATTTATACGGCAGCACGTGTCTTGGAAGGAGGAGGTGTAAAATCCTGTCAAAAAACGCATTTTCGTTGAATAGCCTTGTACCATAGGTTTGGAAAGCTTTAACAGCTTAAACAATTGAAGCAAGCTTTGCGAGCATTCCCAAATAGTTTTCTAATCTGATACTGTGTAATGATCATCAGATTAGAGCTATCATTTGCCACACTCTTGAGAAGACGCCGTTTCTAATGGTCAAAGCTATTGGAAACTTGAATATTTATGAAGAAGAGTTCACGCTATTTGAGAGAAGTACATAAGCCCAAAGGACGCACACGGATTCTTGGGCGTGTATTCTAGACCATGCGTGTAAATTTTGTGTAACTAGTAGCACCAAACTCGCTCTTTGCAATTCATATTGTTGAAGGTTATGTGGTAGTATTTAGAAGAGATTTCTCTGTGGGATAAATAAAGGATATAACATTTAGTAACATTACTTGTTCATTTGTTTAAACTTAAAATGAAATTGAAAGACAGAAACAGGTAGGACAAAAATGAACTTCTTGTCAAGGCAGTAACCGTCACAAACCTACCCTGTGACGTAATCATGCAGAGCTGGTTTGCAGGTCACAATGACAACTTATAATGGGGGCACTGCTTACTCAGTAAGACTGACGATGGGGTAGCAGACTGTACAGTGGCGGGACTCATCTGTGTAAGCGACACATTCTCTATTACAGATTGTATGTTATGAGTAGGGAAAGCAGCTTGGGTACCGATAGTGGGACACAAGCGAATACCAGTTGCATACCTACCGAACAAAAACCGACCTGTATTGCCGACTTCACGCGCCGCTTGTATTACCTGTAGTAACTCTTGGGGAACATGGCTCCACGCAGCAGTGTATTATGTTTCACAGGTAATTAATGCCTATGATGATAGTGCATTCCTTTAATCAACGCTGTAAAATTCTTGCTACAAATGGATTGCATGAAGATTTGCAATTCATGCACAAAAATTTTACAGATATATCCGCGACATTAACACATATTTGGAAACATCGACCATTGAAATGCCTCAAGCCCTGAAAACTGTCAATGAGCTTGTGTAAGAAATTAATCAGTAACCCGTGACACCCGGGAAAAGGAAAGCAAAAACAGTATTTGGATTAAAATATCAGATTTTCAATAATGCGTGAAATACAAAATATACTACGAGGTGTTGCTATGGAAATAATTGGTGATGGAATATCTTACCCAATAGTGGATGATGTGTCCTATTTATGTTTGACTGCAATCATATCTTGTGATGTGGAGCGAATTTTTTCACAATATAAAGCCTGTTTAAGTGCCAACTGGAGACGTTACGATTGTATGTTGTTGTGCATTGTATTCTATGCATCTTGAGAGAAAATGAAATGGATAATGATGTTGATGGCTTATTGCACATCAGCAAGAATTAGATTTGTTAGTTCCCGTAAATGAGTGGTATTTATGTTTACCACCCACCCTACCCCAAACGCTTTCCACTGCTAGTGAAAGCATAAAAGTCTATCGGGAACCATTGCCCCATTTTCCTTCCATTAGACTGCATGTCAGCACGGTACCACTACATACCATGCTGCGATAACTTCGATTCTGTCCCACTATTGGTTTCCAAGTTTCTATCCCTAGTTATTCAACAATTGCTGATAGCTGCAGAATGTTCAATATTATTAATTTTATATAAAATACCTATAAACAGAAATTAACTTTATTGCACAAGAAGAAAAATACAATTACTTATTGCGTAATAAAATTGCTCACACTGAACCTTAAAAACTGTTTAAAGAATAATATTTTCTATCATGTCTTAGAAATGATGATTAATTCCCGATGACGGTATCCTTTGTCCTTTCGAAAATGGGTTTCTACGATTTTACAATGCTGATGTAAGCACAGTATAAATTTACTGTGAGCTTGAACCACTTCGTCGAGATATTTCAATTATTTTGTTCTTCAATAGTGTTTAAACATTAGGCACTGTGCTCTGACTCAACAGTAATGAAGAATACATTTTTAAGTTATGGTCTGATGGCTGGTTTCTGTGACGTGGTCTACAAGAATATTAGACTTCAACACATTAACCGCTACAGAACAAATGACAACCGCACGTGCCTTGTCCCACTACAGTACACTACCACCTACCGATAGACACTGGCTTTCTTTCTGCCCTCCAAAGTTGCTCACACAGACAACGTATGCCCTAACGTCATTCCGTTTCGTATGACGGCCGCTGTATTAAGGTTTCATTCCTTAACGGCTTCACGTTGGCGCGACGTTGAAGCATGACATTTGGAGCATGCGCAGAGGAGTTTTCATACTCACGCTGCCCAACGTGACGTATTGGCTCGACTGGTCCGAGGAGCAATATAGACGCCAAGTGCTGTTGCGTGTTGTGACAAAATGTAACTCTCTAGTGCAAAGCAGTCTTAATTGAGCTAATTAGGGAGCATCCTTGTCTTTATTACTACAATATAATAACAATATGTCATCATGGAAACCTTTCGGGCAGAAATATGAAAAGTAATGGCAAAATCAACTAAGAATTACGAGCTATTTAATAATAGTTCTAAGCTTTGCATGTCCAGCGAATGTATCATTTTAACAAAATAATGAATAGTGTCTGTGGTTATGCAAAACAGGTTGGCATAATTACATTCACACGATTACAGTTCTTAAAAGACATCCCGGCTCTCATTGTCTTTCTTTTATTTTTATTTTTCAATATTTTAAGGTAAACACATTATAGATATTAATTACGTAAAATCTCAATTTTGCCTGTCAAATGTTAGTTTGGCTTACTTGTCTGAAAAGGAAGATTTTAATATTACGCAAGAAGCTATTTTGATGTGTGTTTTTATCTTCTAAATTCGGATTATACTGAGCCTACTTTTGAATGTTCCAATATTTTCAGGGTAAGAGTGGGAAAGGAACGTCTAGTTCTCTTAAGCAATAAGGTTTTTACTTGATAACAGATGTAGAAGTGAGTTAATGGAAACAGAGCAGTTTGACCGTGAGACAGTTCCAAGCCTCCTTGATAAATAATGAAAATGCTGCTTTAATTTTGTAATTTTAAAATACTTTAATATCAAAAAGCCCGCTGTTCAGGATCTCACTTTGTTTCTCTAGTCTCTCGTATACGTGGTACAAAGTGCCGGTCCCCGTAGCCGCGCTGACTAAAATGTTTAACTTTGGTGCTTCGTGGCACAGGGGATCGTGAGTTCGAGTTTCCTCTTGAGCAGGCAGGTCTGTGTATTTGTAGTAAAACAAATAAGTCAACAAAGTAAATGTTGGGAAACTGCAACAAAGAGGACAAAGGAACATGGCACAAAAATAGAATTGCACTTAGTAAACAGAGATTTGAGATACATTGCATTCTTTTGATTATGAGGAGATTCAATAAGTTTTGTTGCAGTCTTTAGGTGCTGAAAATTTCAAATGTTACAATACAAGAATAGACTGTAAAATCCAACCACGTTTACCGCCACATAGAACTTGGAAAATATAGTATTATACGAGGGTTGAATGAAAAGTAATGCCTCCACCTTCGTTAATTGGGTTTGCATGGGAATATTTTAATAAATTAAACGCAGCACTAATCCCTAGAATGTGATGTTTAATTAACAATATTCACTTCACTACATAATCACCAGCTAATTGGATACATTTCTGCCAACGATGAACAACTTTTATGAAGCCGTCACGGAAGAAGTCGACACTCTGTTTCCGCAACCACTGTCTGACAGTTCTCTCAACTTCTTCATCAGAAGCAGAATGATGTCCCCGAAGATCGTCTTTCACTATCGGAAAAGATGGAAGTCAGACGGTGCTAAATCTGGACAGTATGGAGGATGCCGTACAGTGGTGGGATTCAATCTCTGAAGTTCTGCTGTGATGGCACGTGAAGTGTGTGGTTTGGCATTGTCTTGCGGCAGGAAAACATTTCCCTTTTCCTTTCGGACCCTTATTAGCCGTCGTTTCAGAGTTCGCAGCATTGTGATGTAACGCTCTGAATTTATTGTTGTTCCACGATCAAGGAAATCAACATGAATAACACATCTACGTCCCAGAACACTGTGGACATGATTTTTCCAGCTGAGGGCTACGTCTTGATTTTCTTTTTCTGGGCGAGTCTTTGTGTCGACATTCCATAGATTGGCGTTTTGTCTCCGGGTCTTAATGGTGTGCCCACGTTTCGTCTCCTGTCACAATTGAGTGGAGAAAAGCATCATCTTCATTCTCGTAACGCGAGAGGATTCCTAGCAAATTTCAGATCTGTGCGCCTTCATTTCAGGAGTCACCATCCGGGGTAGCCGTTGTGTACATATTTTCCGATAACTAAGCAAAGCAATAATGTGACCCACACGTTCTTGTGAAATGCCGGTTGTGCTTGCCATTTCTCTCTAAGTGATACGACGATCATCCTGAATCAATCTGTGAACATTTTTCATGTGAAACTCGCTGGTTGTTGACACAGGACGTCCAAGTCTTTGTTTGTCATGCAAGTCAGATGTTCCCACCTCAACATCTCAACTTACTCGCCCAACGACACACAGTACTCACATCAGCAAAATCACAATAAAATGTTTTCATTTTCTGATGAATCTCCTTTGGGGTGACACCTTCTGCTGTTAAGAATTCAATGAGTGCACGTTGCTTAAATTGCATTGATCGACCGTCTGCGCAGGGTTCTACACGTTACAATGTAACAACACAGCCGCTCAATGCTAAGGCTTCCCGAGAACAGGAGCTGTAGAGAAGAGGCTACGGAACAAGCCAGTACCTGCCGCATACCAATGCTGCCGTCTGTTGAAGAGTTACGAAGGTGGAGGCTTTACTTTTCATTCAACCCTCGTAGTACGAAAGTATTTTTTTTTCTCGATCAGCCATTGTTGGAATGTTACGGTAAAGCAGCTATATGGACTTAGCTTTTGGTATACCTGGCGGTAGGAAGCCTTCACCAGTCGACATTTTACATCTGCATCTACCGTGGCTGAGTCCCCCATTACACAATTCCCTTGTATAGTTGTTAACGAGTGCATTTAAATTGTTACAGACGTTGGATTATACCATTGATTGTATGTTGCCCAAACTAAGGCAATTTTTATACAGTGGGAGATGGAAACTTGTCCAGCAACACCGGACAGAGCCATTGCAACCACGACTTCTACAAATATGATGCAAAGTTCCTATTTTTCCAGAGACCTGCTCTTCCTTAACTGACCCTTAAAGGTTGTATAGATAAAAACGTAAAGTACGTATAAACCTTTGTTAGTTATATGAACAGTTAAAAAAAAGACAACAGAGTATTCTATTTATTTCTCTGGACATACATGTTTTTAGATCTCTTGAATAAAAAAAAACATTTTTAGAAACATGTAAATGTGTGTGACTAATGGCAGCATAGCTCAAAAACAAAACGTCTGTCAAATACCAAACTTGGTATTTTAGTTTAGCATCTACCAAGGATACGACACAAAGATTTTCAAGAAAATATCCAACCCCCAAATACACTTTACATGTAGTATTTTTCGACAATTTTGGTTTTCTCAAGAGTAGCTCCATTAGTTTGATTAAAATACCGTATATTAAAGATACTTATCATCACATATAAAAGTATATTTTGAATTTTCTGGTACTAGCCTCTGAAGGCCTCTTTATTCTGGATGAATTTTGCAGAGCCTTCCATAACGTTAAACCGTAAGAGATAGACCAAGATATGTCCGTCTTTGGGCAGCATTGGTCAAAAACAAAACGTCGGTTAGTACCAAATTTCGTATTTAGGTTCAGAATCTGCTAAATATGTCACACGAAGATTCCCAGGAACGCCATCAACCCCAATTACTCCTTTACGAGGAACATTTTACGAAAATTTTGATTTTCTCAAAAATGGTTCTAACAATTTTAACTAAAATAAAATCTGTTTGTGAAAAACGAAATTCATATGTTAAATTTTCTGGGAATAGCCTCTGAAGAGTTCTTCATTCTGAGGGACTCTTGTATAATTCGTAAACCGTGAGAGATAGAGAAAACTTACTTCCCAAAAAATGTAGGTCTCATTAAAACACACTCTATATGTCATATAGAGTTTTGTAGAGTTAACCATTTCCGATATATTTCCTTGTTAGTGGTTTGTATTTTAAACTAATTAAACCTTCCCCAAGCGAGAAGCCAACTTTCGTTTCATCGCTTTTGTTTTTACTTCCCGGAATGCAAAGGGGAACCGAATTGTTTCACATAGCGATAGCTTTTAAAAGGTTTGACTATCGGTTTAGCCCAGTATATTCCCTTATTCCCATTCTAGTTACAAGGAAATAAGTATCTAATATGACAATCACTGCTGACGTTTATCTCGTTTAGCATGACGTAGATAATAGAACAACATTTTGTAAGGAATATTTATTTGTGGAGCAGCTAGAGAAAGTCATGTGAATGGAACCCATGTTGTTACGTGTGACGTTCGTTACCGTCACTTGAAGGTCACGCCCTATTAAGGAATCATACATATGTACCACAATGATCGGAGCAATGATATATCTTCTCTGTTCTACTAGGTATGTGTTTGTAGGTACTTTACGGAGGGGTATTCCACACTGTAGCCGTGGGCTTATTATACCGAGTGGAAGAGAACTTATTACATTCCTTCTAATATGTGTTTTATAGAAGCAATACAAACAAAGTAGTCTAATAGCTATTTGTTCTTTAATCAGCCGACTTCGAAAAAAGAAATATTTTTTGTTCCAAATCAGATAGGTAATCCCACGAGGATGTAGGAATTATGGGAAATCTCACAGAGTTACGATTTAAATAATCACTTAAAAGAATTAAAAGAACAGCTTTTCAGACGTGATGTAACCCGGCACCTTGCGTTGACTTTGGTCAGGTTTCTCTACCGGTTTCTGAATGAAAACACATCGGTCGCTTGCGAACACGACGCAGGGTGGTATAATGTTTTGGCAGATAACGAGTGCAACTGACATTCTGATTGGCCTTCACTCGCGCAGTAAAACGGAAGGAATTCCAAAGTCCTAGTGAGGCGTGTTTAAGTACTGACCTAGTGCAAGTGACACCCATACAGCGTGCAGCGTTGCGAGCTTGTTTGTCTCTTGCTTTCGAAAAAACTTATTTCCTTAGAAAATTGTCAGAAACTAAACGTAATATACAAAATGTGTTCCAAATACCGTGATGTATCACTAGTTTAAATTAAGGTAATGACTTTCCTTCTAGCCGGTATGTTAGACCCCTGAAGGAATGACAGATAAGTGTAATTTCCGAGGGTAGCCGACATCCGGACAAGGAGAGAGCCGTCATGGAGGGTCCCTAATAGTTCACAAGCAGTTCTTCAACTCGACGAGGGGCCGCGCCATGACCGAGTGGTTAAACCATTCGCCTCTCCCAAGCGACTGCATATGAGATTTGTGGTGGAAAAAGCGGCGCAGGGCAGGTTTTCTCCGGGTTCTCCGGTTTCTCCCGCCATCGCATTCCAATGGTGCTCCATCCTCATTTCATATATCACCAATGCTTGCCGTGCCATAAATAGTAAAAGCAGACGTTAAACACTAAACTCGACGAGGTGGAAGCCAGGAGCCCATGTCTCAATATCAATACACCGCATGAGCCCGCAGACAACCACCTGCGCCATTCCGCCGCTAACAGCTGTATTTCCATAGCGTAGTAACCTCCACGAAATGACGCCTCTTCCGCAGTTCTCTCCGAAACTTATAACCCTGAAAAATACCGGTTGAGATGACATGAAGGGAAAAGCATTTCTGGAGAATAAAGAATCCTCTCCAGCATTCGCGCAGTGACCCGGGAAAACACCTGAAGAACCCATGGGCCCGAGAGGTCGGCCTCGGTAACTCATGACCTCCTAAATACCAGTCTGAGCCATCTGGTTCGGTGTTCCATTAGGTCATGGAGATTGTCAGCTTCGTTAAAAATGAAATATCATAACTGCTAATAAGCATGCGTGCGCCTGCATCCCGCATAATCCCTATACACATACCTAGAAATTAATACCTTCAGACCACCTCTGTGATGTGGGGGTAGCAGGTCTGCCTCGCATTCAAAAGGTCGCGAGTTCGAATATCACTTAGGAAAACTTACTCGAATAAGGCTTTTTCGGGATTTTCCGTAATCCTGAGAGCAAGATTATCTTGTAACTTTACGCTCCATGGCGACCGAAAACATTTGAGTATCATTTCACCTGTTGCATTCATTCATCGTCCGATAAGACCAACCAAGGTTAACGGACGTTAAATTACCCCAAAATAAATAAATAAAATGCAGTGCTTGTACTAGCTACGTGCAACTTTAAATACTAATTAAAAGGTGAATAATAATAATGATAATGATAATAATAATAATAATAATAATAATAATAATAATAATAATCATGATTTTACTACTGACGGTTCCGTTCGTAACACGTGGTCGTAGGAAAAGCCAATCCAGTGCATTGACGCGAAAAATTCCAACCAATCGGAACTCATTACATCTGTATTTTAATCATTTTTTTACTTTCTCTACACGTAATATGTATATAGTGTATAGAGAAGGTATTGCATTCCACCCAAAAATTCGGTACCGAGTTTTCACTGGAAATACGTGTTTTCTGTCCTCTGAATTAAAAAAAAAAAGACATTTTTACAAAAAGGTCCGTGTTTGTGTATGTCTGTAGACAGCATAGCTCAAAAACGAAATGACTGTTGGATACCAAACTTGGTATTTAAATTTGGTACCTTCCAAGGATGCGACACGAAGATTTTCAAGAAAATCTCTCCAACTCCAACTACCCTTTACATGGAACTTTTTCCGAAAATTTTGATTTTCATAAAATTGCTCCAACGATTTTGATTAAAATATCGTAAATTAAAGTTATTTTCCTGACGAATAATATGTATATCTTGAATTTTCTAGGAATGGTCTCTGCGGACTACTTTATTCGGGATGAATTTTACGGAATTTTGCATAACTGCTAAACCGTAAGAAATGGACAAAAAATTACCACACAAAAACTGTAGAGCACATTAAAACACAACATTTATGTTATATAACTTTTGTTTCGTGGAGTTGATCATTTTTTTTTAGATATTCCTTATTTTTAGTTACAGCTTTAAAACACTTATACCTTTCTCATACAGGAATCTGTCAACCCCTGTCCACACCAGCAAAGGAACTTCAGTCACAAAGCAGCCAGCTCTTGACTATCACTTTAACCTGTGGTACTCCCTTATTTTGCTTCTGCTTACAAGGAGGTAAGTAATAAGACTATTTCTGCTACTGTTTTCTCGATTAGCTTGAAGTAAATAGAAGCATAAGCTTTTTAACAATTATCTGCTGCAGAGATGTAGAGAAATTCATGTGAATGGATCACATCAATTTTTTTTATCGCACCCACGTGTATTTGTTTTCTCTCGGAATATCAGTGTGCAGTGATATTCCCATACATAATGGCGGAAGTTCCAAGACATATTAATTGTAATCATGCTTTTCTAAGCAAAAATAATAAAATGAAGCAATACAAAGACGTCTGTGTTTATTTTTTCACACAATAATATAATGTCACACAAGTTGCTCGCGAATTTATGGATAAAAGTTGGTGCTCCCATTATATTACTTATGATAATTTAATGGTTTTATAAGTAAAGAAGCAGCGTGTAAACCATATATTTATGTATTTATGCTAGCTATACACACACGCCTATTTTAAAGCTCTAAATCATTTATGGTGTCCTATTTTGTAGTATCCAGAGCAGAAAATGATTATAATAGCTACTTCGTTAAACCAGGGTTGGCGCATTCCAGATGCAGAGAGACGGAGAGAGAGAGAGGGAGGTGGTGGTGATAGGGAGAAGGCTTTCCTCCCACCCAAGTCCAATTTTCATTCTGCTGAATACATTTCAGAAGTGATTTATTAATGTTTGGCAGCTCCGCTCGTGTTGTGCGTAAGCTGTTGAGATGCTTACCCCACCCTCGTCCGACCGCGCTGCTCCTTCCTCCATTACCCGCTTCCCTTTAATTCTAAACAATCATAAAATCATTTCTGAGATGTTAAGAACAACTGAAACAAGTAAAACGAGTTGACAGTACCCAAAATTGTGTCTGCTAGTTACGCATATTACTTAAGGTTTAGGACTATAATGACTCCCATTATAGATCTTTCAATGTACGAATAATAGCGATGCAATGTTGTATAACTTTTCATCCATCCTATGGTCAGTGTAAAGTTTTGTCAGGCTTATATTGCATAAAATGTTTTATGGAGCATAAAAGCATACAAATATGCCACTTTTTTAAATTTAACTGCAATTTCTTTTACATATGTGCTTAAAGTATTTAATATATTACAGTCTTTATCTAAGTGAAACCAAATGCTTATTATATACCAAGATTCATATACTTAGTTTGAGCTACTCTTGTGAGTACACACTTACATGTGTCACGTTTATATCTAGGTTATATATTTCACTTCTAAGCCGTTTCAAACTTGAATTAGTATCCAAGACAAATTTTGTTCATAAATCATCTCCAGCAATGCTTATGAATGAACCTTTATTATCTTGGGTTGTTGAGCTTCTGGAAGCAACCTCACTATGTGTAAGCGTACGGTAGTGTTCCAGCAAGATAACGCTCCCCTTCATTTTAATCTTGCTGTATACATTCCGATCGTCATTCTCCTGGTAGATGAATAGGAAGAAGAGGTCCTATTGTTTGTCCTCCCGATTTTCCTATTTCACAAAAGTCTTTCTTTGCGGTCTTGTAAGAAAACTTAATTCTGTAATTTCTGTATACGTTGCTAAGGCATTTATAACTGCTAAGGCTAGTCGTATTTGGTTACATTTAAAGGAGTCCATGTTCTCTTGAATGTGCTGGACAGTCAGTGGCGAGATGATGCAGTATGTTGGGTGGTCGCAATTTTGATCATCTCCTAATCCAGAAATAGGGAAGCTAAATGTCGCATCAAGCAGTGAATTGTGGAGTATTGTGGTGTAACGTGGCTTTCTCTCTTTTGGAGCAGTGAAGTAATGCGATTCTTGGTTTTGAAAAAAAACGAGTAATGTATGGTTTAATGAAATATAAGACTTTCATTAAATGACAAAAACGAAATAAAATGCTTTGTTCATTTATTATTAAAATAAGCTATATATACTAGTATAAGCTCAGAACAGAGATGGATACGAAGAAAAGCTAAAACTGGGGGGAAACAAAAACCATTCTCAAAGTCTTTTGGACAATAATGGCCTAGAGGGGTGTGAAATGTACAAAAGCTTGAGGCAAAAATACGAAACCAGGCGTTGTGGATGACAATCTCATAGGAATGTGAAAGTTACTTTTAAGTTAGCATCTAAGGGAAATGCTAAAATAGTGGTGATTGACTCTTGAAAACAGACGCCACCAATGCGCCAAGATAAGCCAATCAAAGTTTAGTTTTAATACTTCGGCTGAATCGGAGTGTTTGGTCAGGAGGTGTGATCAAAAAATAACGGGAACTTTTTAATTTCGCGGGCTTTATATAACCGATTTTAAAAACATTTTATTTTATCTTGTAGGTACACATGTTCCTGATGCATGTTTGCATTTTCAGTTGTTTAAAGTACTTAGTATATTGTTGACAGTTGAAAGGTTTACACCTGTTATTGAAGGATCAGCAAATTTGCATTAAATTTTGCTTGAAAAATGGAGTAAAGTGTTCCAAATATTGGCATTGGTTTTTGGCAAATCTACTATGAGTAACACAAGGGGTTTCGAGTGGTATCGACATTTCAAAGAGGGTCGAAAAGACTCTGAAGACGACGATCCTCTGGACGTCCTAACACATCGATTGCTGACAACAATGGAAAATGCAAAGAAATGTTTCTGCCACATGTTTATACAGTCAAAAACGAATACTACTTAGAAATTATGCGCCATTTGCATGAAGTAATTTGTAGAAAACGACCATAATGTTCGCACAACCACTCGTTGATATTGCTCCTGCTCACCCCTCAACGCTTGTTCGTGATTTTTTGACAAAAACCAGAGATATTATGTTGCTTCGGCTACCTTATTCGCCGGACATAGCTTCCTGAGATTTCTTTTTATTCCCGATGTTGAAGAAAACATGAAAATACGTCGTTTAGCCACTATTGGTGAGCTAACACAGAATCGCTGAAGTAGCTGTACACCATAAGGAAAAGTGAGATCTACAGTTGCTTCAAAGATTGGAAAAAGTGCTGGTACAAGTATATTATATCTTAGGGAGTCTATTTATAGACCCAAAGTTCATGTAGAGGGATAAATAAAGGTTGTTTTCTGATTACACCTCGTGTATGCTAAGAAGATGAGAAACAAACTTCCTATATGCAATAGTTCTTTAGGTGTTCTTCACGCTACGTCATCACGACAGATATTATTTACGTAATAAATATGATATGCGAAATTTAAACTTCACTTGTAAGCGAACGCGTAGATAGTAACATTTCAGCTAGAATTACCATATATGTAAATAGTCTATATTAATTGTGGATATTCTTTAGCAATGGTATGAAATAAATATTAAAACTGAAAATTACTATTCTGTTACGCATAAGAATACTTCATTTTGCTGATCATACCCTGCCCAAGGGATACTTGTTTGATCCAAGAACCCAGATAGCGGATCAAATGTACATAATGCATTTTAGCTCTTCATGACAGCGTAAAATGTGTATAGATGACTAGGAGATGGAGCGACACACCCCAGAAAATTGGGTTTCCAAAGTGGAACATGGTAATTTAGGACAAAGATGACGGCCAGACCACGAAGGATAACCAATGGATCACTAAGCTGAATGACGTACAATATTTCAGGCAACAGCTCTTCAAAAACCAAGGAACTCTAAGTAAATAATTTCAATCAGGAGAAGCATAAAACTCCAAATTCGAGAAAACAGCACGGACATCACTTCAGAGTAAAGGTCAGACCACGTCAAAATGGTATTTTATGTATTATTATAGTTATAAAGGTGTATAAAAGGACTAAATTTTATTGAGGAACAGGAAAATTAATAAGAAAACATCAGTTAAACAGTTGGGGTATTACAAAAGTCAACTAAGCATGAAGTAAGAGTTGGTAGAGGAAATACAGATTAGAATAGATCATTTTGAACACATGGACTCAAACAGGGACCCGTGGAATGTGAAACATATGAAAACTTGAAAGCGAAACCCGAACTCGAGCCAAGGGTGGCTGTAAAAATGTCAGGTCAGGCAAGCCAGGAAATTAGCACAATCACAAAAATTACAAAGAACCGAGTCACAATATCTAACGGGAGTCACCAGCTGTAATGAAAGTGAAGACATTCAAATACCCAGACAGACTGCAGCAAGCACACTGGTAAATGGAAATACTTAAAACAACGAATAGAAGTATTATGCACAATTGTAAGAAACTAGAAAATAAATTGAGCCAAATTAGTAAAAATGTAGATCATAGACTAGAAAAGAAGTTAAGTCAGAACAATAGGGAGTTGTAGGAGGCGAAAAAGTAAGAGTTTACCTATAAGCTAGAACAGAATAAGAAAGAATTAAATCAGAGTTTTGGGAAACTAATAACGGGAAGATGGGAAAATGTCTAAAGAAACGAAGAAGGTAAAAACTAAAATTTGTAAACAAAAGGGCGAATTAAACCGTAAAATTGATCATGTAAATAACAAGTGCACAGAATTTGAGGTTAAAATAAATGTTACTTCCCAGGAGCTAAGAAAACAAATAAGTGTACAGGGAGTCAAGCTTAGAAAGGCGATGATGGGTACAAATATCGATATAGTATCCAAACAAGTTAACTTCACTCGTGAAATTTCCAAAGTAAAGAAAACCATTCAAGACCAGTGTCAGAAAATTCAAGCTAATTCTGCAGCTTAGCACATAAGGTTAGCAGATTTAGAAAACAATTTCAATAAGAACATTTAATGTGAAAATAATAAGCAGCAGTTTGCTCAAAATGAAAGTTCTTGCGAATTAGAGCAAAGCATGGTGATAATACAATATAGCGTAAGTAGGTTAAAATTAAATTCTAGGAATCATATATCTGAAAATGTTAACGTTAAAGACCAGAACAGTTCTGATCAGCCCACATATCCAGAAATGTTGGAAGATGTTATTGACGCAGCTGGTTCACCCTTAGCCCACAGTGATACTGTGCTCGGTTTAACATTGAATCCATGGGAATTAGAAATCCAAATGTACAGTTTAATAATAATATTAATAATAATAATAATAATAATGTATTATATGATCTTCCATTGCCGAATTGCAGAGGTAGTGGAATGTTTTCAAAAACGACAGGTGCCAGATGTCATAAATATGGTCATTGTGAGTAGAAGTCCACCAGAAAACATTAGACTAGTTGCATGTGGTGTCAGGAAGAAATATAACTTTTGAGGGACTCAAAGGAATGTTTACCGATCGTTTTTGGAATGGCAGCATCCAACGTTGAATGCGAGCTCAACGGGAAATTTAACTCCCGTGGAGGAATATTAATGATGAACTACACCATAAAACAGAAGAAACACGGACCACTTCCTGTTTGAAAAAAAGTATAAGAATTCTAAAATTGAAACCAATATTAAGGAATGTCTTGAGCGTATTATCTACACAACAAAAATGTATAGGGCATAAATTGTGTGTTTTCACGAAATATTTATTTTATGTGCAGTAATGTTTTGTTAATTTTTTATGGTTTACCTGTTATTCAAAGGTCATACCAAATGACGAGGACTTAACAGGCTATTCCCAGGAAATTCAATACATTTTTTGTAATGTAAATATATTTCATATAGGTACGGCAATTTTATCAACATCGTTAGAGCCAGTTTTGAAAAAATCAAAAGTTTAAACAATTGTTCTATATTAAGAGTAGTTTGGTGTTGAGGGGGTTTCTTGAAAATCTTCGTGTCACATTCTTGAGAGATACTGAACTTAAATATGACGGTTAATATTTAACGGAGTTTTCATTTTTGAGTTATGCTACTCAGAGACACTCACAGACACACACACACAATCAGGCACATACGTACCTTTCTCTGAAAATGCTTTTTACTTTCTCTACATGTGTACATAGTGTATACAGAAGGTACTGTTTTGCATCAAGACGTTAGATGTCGAGATTTCACCGAAAATACATGTTTTGGGACCCCCTGAATCCAAAAAGAGCATTTTTAGAAAAACGTCCGTGATGTGCCTGTGGGCAGCATAGCTCAAAAACGAAAAGTCCGTTAAATACCAAACTTGGTATTTAAGTTAAGTATCTTCCAAGGATGCGACACGAAGATTTTCAAGAAAATCCCCTCACGCTAAACTACTCTTTACATGGAACAATTTTCGAAAATTTTGATTTTCTCAAAAATGGCTCTAGCGATTTTGATTAAAATATCTTATGCATAAGATATTTTTGTGACGAACAAAATTTATATTTTCTATTTCCTGGGAATAGCCTCTGAAGACCTCTTCATTCTGGATGACTTTTATATAACTGGCAAACCGCAAGAGATATACAAAGGTTCACTATAAAAATGTAGATCTCATTAAAGCACACAATTAATGTCATATACATTCTTCTTGTAGAGTTAAGCATTTTCGAGATATACCGGATTATGTGTTTCAATTTTAAGCCAGTGAAACTTTTCTCGAACGGGAAGACATCTTTCTTCTCGTTTTACTCCTAACAAGCAAAGGAAATTGACATTTAAATTGTTTCACATAGCGACCGGCTTTTAACGGACGAGACTATCGCTTTAGCCTGTGCATTTTCTTATTCCCCTTCTACTTACAAGGAAGCTAGTAATAAGACCAATTTTGCTCATGTTTATCTTGATTAGCATGATGTAGATAAAGTGTTAATCTTTAAATAAAAGGTTTATTTGCGGAACTGATAGAGAAATGATGGAACACATAAGAATTTTTTTAAATTCAGGGATCCTGAAAAACATTGTTTCCAGTAAAGTCTCGGTAGCGATTTTTTTGTTGGAATACAAGACCTTCTCTCTCTACTATGTACATTATATATACGTGCTTAAGAAAGTAATAAGAGTAATTTTGTACACTCCTGCTCTTATTCTTACGAAAAGTCCATGCGTATAAAACCGGTAGTCTGAAAAGGCAGCTTACGCGTGAAGAGGTGCCAGGGTACATGCATAATGACTGTAATTTATGTGGCAGACTAAGAGAACGGTAGATAATTTGCCCCTTTTTACCATTAACACATAAGTCCAATTGACCTTGTGTCATAGTTTGTGTTCCTGTCTTTATTCGCATAATCTGACAACTTTAAATCTGATTGCACCATTCACATGACTTTCTCTACCTGCTCTACAAATAGACTGCTTACAACGTTTTTTCATTTATTTATTTTTTTACTTCATGCTTATCTAGATAAACATTAGCAGAATGGTCTTATTACTAATTTCCCTATAAGTAGGAGGGAGCTAAGGGTATACACTAGGCTAAAGCGCTAATCAAAGGTCTTAAAAGTTGTCGTTATGCGATTATAATTGAAATTCACTTCTTTACATGCCCAGGAGTAAAATAAATAATAAAAAACACGTATGACTTCGCGTATGAGCATTGAATAAGTACTTTAAATTTATACCAATAAAATGGAATATCTCGGAAATGGTAAAACCCTAGAAAAAGCTTACATATTATGACATAAATTGTGTTTTAACAAATATACCTTTTGTTTTGTAAGTTTTTGTCTGTTGGTTATGGCTTATTAGGTTAAAGGGTAATGACATGCGGTAATTGCCCAACTTTGGGTCAGTTACTCAAATCTAAATGGATGTTAGCCCGAGAAACCATAATTAATAGTCAACATCAGGAAAGCTTCAGAGTTTTGAAGTCTGTCCCTTACGGTTTGCCAGTTATACAAAAGTCATCCAAAATACAGAGGTTTTCTCTGGTTATTTCCATAAAATTCGAGATACACATTTTATTTTTCATAAAAATATCTGAAACATAACGTTTTTCAATGAAATTCGTTACAGAGATTGTTGATAAAACCAACATTTAAAAAAAATGCTCCAAGCAAAGAGAGGTGTGGATGGGTGATTTCCCTAAGAATATTCGTGTCGAATCCCTGGAAGAAGCTTAACTTAAACGCCAAGTTTGGTGCTTAATAGACTTTTTGTTTTTGAGTTATGCTGCCCACAGACATACGCATATATATCAAGACACACAGGGACCTGTTTCTAAAAATGCTTTTAGGGGCGGGAGGATTCAGAGGGTCACAAAACATATATTTCCTGTGATATCTCCGTATCAAATTTTTGGATAGAATACAATAGCTTCACTATCGACTATGTAAATTGTACATACGTGCTAAAGAAATTAAATAATATATATATATATATATATATATATATATATATATATATATATATATATATATATATATAGCTAATTGTTTTAATTGAGAGAATCTAAAAGCAGTTATTATAAGAAAATCGTTTCTGAAGTAGTTTTTTTTACTAAACTGTAGCATTAATATTTACTTTCTCTAGCAGGTGTGTACAATGTACATATTAGATAGAGAAGATGTATTCTACCCAAAAATTCTATACCGAAATTTCACAGGAAGTATATATTTTGAAACCCTCTGAATCCAACCCTAAAAGCAGTTCTAGAAACAGATCCGTGTGCTTGATTGTCTGTCCATATGCGCACAGATATATATATATATATATATATATATATATATATATATATAAAGTTTTAAATTATCTTCTCATAATTACTCGTATACAGCTTTGTTTAAACGCCGTGAGACCTCCCCACTCCTGAAGCAGTTACGCGTGATAGCATTGACCAAACCACTTGCACAGTAAGAGAAGTGGGGGTTAGTGTTCCACCTGCTCTGAGTGGTCCCTTGCTCCCCTCCACTTTCGCCACTTGTCCTCATTCTACCTCTCACGCGCGTATGGAATGTCACGACGCTTAAAACAAGTTGTACGCATACCTACTTGTACTGCACGTATACCACATATATGTTATAGTTTTGTGTAAATTAATTTTAATGATTTAACCAATTCTTACTTTTCGATTATTTTTGTAATTATGATGTAATTTAAAATTAGTCATTTTATAGCTAATGTTCATGTATATTAGGTGCATTGAAATTCCCGCCCTACTTGTTAGGTGTGTGTGGCAATGCAGATGTACTACACATAACGGGAGTTGTGGAAGAGCTGGTTTCTTTATACATACTTTTTCAGTTCAATAGAATTCATTGGATTTATGAGTTGGAATAGATGAGGTATGTTTATTAGTGCAAAATTATTGAATTTATGACACAAACGCTTACTGAATTGGTTTTTGACGTTTAAACGTGTTAAGAAACATATTAAATGTGAAGAAAAGAAGGAAGAAAAGAGATGCGACTAACTAGCAGATTCGATCCCTCAGTTGGTAGAGCATCAGCCTACTGTGTGAGAAGTCCCGGGGTGGATTTCCGGCTAGAGCGTGCAAAGATTTTTTTCAGTAAAGATGTTTCCCTATTCTGCACAGAGTCTGTGTGAATGAGAAGTATGTATGTGTGCATATTGTAATGTACGAAACCCAAAGAAACAAAATCCAATGACAGATAACGCCGTAGCCAGTAGGCAATATGCTCCAAGGCCGACGATGTGACCACCGGAGTTAAAAGCGGGGTATATGGAACAAACCAAGCAATGACTTCGCGGATATATGCGAGGCTCGCATTGAGGTTCCAAGTTCGATTCCTGGCGACCGTTCCGTCTGTCCCAGGGCTCTTCGTGGTTTTCTCCTGGTCAACAAAGGGAATCTGAGGCGGTTTCCTCTAAGACTACTCGCACTATTCTCCTTTCTCTTAGTCCCTCCGATTTTATGTCTCTTTCATGTTGCAAGTGTGCTTTTAGGTCATGCTGTGTCAGTGGTGACATATAGATGATGCAGCTGCTTGCACTCTGGAATGAATTTTTCCCAATGCCAGAAAGAACTTCTTAAGCGTCAGGTTGTTGCGCCCATTCCTGGCCTTGCTCCCTAATTGTACGCGGGTGTTCAGGCTTGGAAATGTTAGATATCGCTGTGCTCCTCTGTGACCTGTTTTCCTGAAACCTTCACTTCAACGGTATCTTCTTTGGGGTGTAGACCCAATAGATTCATAGTTGCGCAGCAGTGAGCGAAAGCTGTATCTGACTTCGTGCTCTTCAGCCACTTAAATTGTCCATGGTGCTTTTCTTCAACTCCCAAATGTCACTTTCGTATAACAAAGTAGGCCTTACCATTGAAAAATGGAATGAGTTGCTTTTAGCAGTCTTTCAGGGCTGCCATCTGACCTTAAAGTAGTTTAGTACTGCTATACTGAATAATAAGTGGTTAGATATTTCAAAACAATGCATATATAGTATGTTAGTTATATTACTATAATTATTTTGTGTTTACTATTATTAATTTGTATTACTATTATTAACTGTAAGATTACTAGTGTAAATTGTTTTTGTATATATTACTCTACCACCGGGTAACACCCAATTGCAGAGAATAAATAAATAAACAAATAAATACATACATACATAGTGGGATTATGCACGCCTGAGAGTACGTAATAGTTCATGGAGTATGTATTAATGTTTAAAATTTTGAATTCCCTGTTCCTTGTATTACTAACTTTCGTCCCTGTCACTGTCATAAGTATTCTTGAAAGCCATTGCTTTCGTTTTATTTTAAATAATAACTTTGGTCTGTATGTGAAAATATACCGTTTTTAAACCGTCTGTAATAATGGAGTAATGGGATTTATTTATATAGATCCATAAGGGAGATTTTACGTAAGTTAGCAAAGCCTTCTGTGAATTTCTGACTTCTAAGGATGAAAACCAATTGTTGGTCTCGCACGCAGCAGTTGGATGTAACATACACTGTGGTCTGGTAATTGGCTTCTGAGGCGAGATTTAGATGCTCTTTCTCTGACATTCTCTCTTGGGAGTGTTTTCTCCCTCAATCAAGTCAGTCGATCTGTTAAATGTGTTTGTTTGCTGCCCAACACTTCCATTTAATCCTCTTCTCCGATCATTTTGACAGCAATTAGTGCTGGATTCATTTATATAAGGCATATACATTCTTTTTATCTTCATTATAAATATGAATGCATAATGTTTGTTGTGAGATCAACAGCGAAATTATTTCATTAGTGGAAACCATAATACGAGGGAATCAGTTTTTTTGAGAATACATATTTTAAATTTCACGAACAGCAATAGACATTGGTGAACTGTATACTGGAAATATTAACGTTTCAAAGTGAGTTTACCATGCACCTACACATGGAGTGACTATAGGGTCCAGTAGTGGACTAGTCATTTTCTTTTATGTAGAATGGGTTTTAGAGAGTGCGTGGGCTTGGTATGATCTGTTACGTTGAAACCATTTACCTCCTACTGGACAAGTGATTTGGTACAAATTCGTAAAATCTCCGACAGGGTAGTGAAACGCCAACGTTTATTAAGTACCATTGGCATTTGCCAATTTGGTCGAAAAGGCAAAAAGCTTTGGTTTCACTACTATAGTTAGGAGCTAATTTCAAGAAAGGTGCTGTTCAAACCTACTGATAACTATGGTTGGAAATTCATTGCGTTAAATGATGGAATATTCTATCACCCTGGTATTGAAAATATGTTTCAAACCGGGTTTTTGCTCCACTTTGATCACTATTGTTTTAATAGATCTGGACTCCGGGCTGAAGATCAAACTGCAGTGTGCTCAAATAATACAAAATACTATGAAAATCGGTTTGCACTTAATCAGCACTGTATTATGTCTACATAATAACTAGAACAAAACCATTTAGATTTAATTGGTTTGTAACATGGCATAAACATATTCAACTATCTAGCACCTTTCTCAGTAGATTTAATATAAAGCTTTAGAACTGATGCACAAATATTGATATGAAATATCATTTGATTGGAAGATTTCTGACTATCTAAACAGCTTGGTGATACGGAATACCCCTTACTTTTCACAGACAATATCATCTGATCTCACCACAAGAGGATGGTGACCAATCAAAAGTCACAAGTCGTCCAAATAACACTGAATGTGTTATTCAATAACTGGCAAACAATCAAACCAAAGTGAGTTGGAGTTCCATGTTGCTGTCACTTGAAATGCTGCAGGTTGTTGTTTTGCAGCACAGAGCTCCAAGATTTCTAAATAAGTAGCTGTGAATGTACTTTTTAATAGATTACTTGAAATTCAATCCCAAAATACTCTTTCCTCATTATCTCGTAGAAGTTTTTATCAAACTAATACACACAATTATGGCGATTAACACGTAAATTACTTTAAAATGTGCCTCGTTTTACAATAAAACTGTCTACCAAGGTTATAATATTATTTGTTACGAATTGAAAACAACTTGATTAACTCTTCTATCGTAATTATCTTCATAAAGTGCTTGGTTTAATATTTGAATTTTATTCTTTTAGGGTTCTTGCGGGCTCCACCTACCCTAGTTGAGCTATGAGAACATACTGCAACTGTCTAAGCGACTAATTGAATAATTTCTTCCCTATGGACAGTATGTGATCAGCCGGATCTGGAAGATCTGCAGTATTCTCGTTCTTTTACATGACATTTTTTAGGTTAGATTTTCCTATACCGCCGCCTATACTCTCCAGGCTTATGCAATAGAACGATGGATTTTGCCTTAGATACTCTTAACAAAACGTCTTTCTGAAGCAAGCATGACTTTAAGACTTCAATTTAGACTGACCAAGAGCGTCCTTATATAAAAAAAAATATTAAAACCGGGTACAAACATAATTAATATCCATTTCATCAACATTACATAGGACAAACATATATCACATTAATAACCTAAATAATTAGCCAAATTAATTTATTCCGCCAAATGACGCCCCTATTTTGATGCAAAATTCACTTTCACAGAGGTTACAAATATGGAGTAAGTTTGAGTCAACGAAGCTACTTGGCTCCCATGACACAACAGGCTTATTGCGGTGCTCTCTGCCAAATAAGCTGCTTCAGCCCCACGAAAATAACAGAGGGGATGGTAGCACGGTTGCTTGCCAAGCGGGAGACCTGGATTCGAATCCTGGTACTGGCGTCGGTAATGTTCCCCCGTTGGGAGACCTAGTCCAGGGTGTACTCAGCTTCGTGAGGTCCCTGAGGTCCAGATCGAGAAGACCATATAAACCGGCCGGGAGGTACTCGAGGCGCTGATCACGTCTCACCCTCCAGCACTGCACCCCATTCATACGCCTCCCACGCTATCGCGGCTTTTCTCCCGCCATCTAGCGGGACTTCGGGGCGTCAATTTCTGCTCGAAGGTGCTAGAAAAATAATAGGTCTCATTTTCTTTAATGGCACAATTAATGCAGACTGATACCGGAGACTAATTCTAGGACCATTTTTCGATCGCTTGACGGAAGAAGAAAGATCTTATGGTTGGTTCTATCAAGATTCTGCAATAAAACAGTTGACTACAGAATCATTAAGTGAAGAAAGAGAGGTGTTTCTTGATTCAATTTTAAGTGTTGACTTTTGTCTTTCTCGTTTCACCGATCTATCTAGGTGCGATAGTTATTTATAGGTTTTTCGAAAGTTAAAGCGTATCACTCTAACACTTGTACGTTACAGCAACTTAGTGATAACTTCACGGAGGAACTCATAGGAAGTTGTTCCGCGCACTTCGGCGAGTGAGTGACATTGTCTAGAGGTATTTTATATTTTTTTTGTGGTGTTTAACGCCCGCCTTTACACCTTGTGGTACCATAGAACGATGATACTGGTGATACATGAAATGAACATGGAGCACCGGTGGAATGCGATGGCGAGGGAAAACGGAGAACCCGGAGAAAACTCGCCTCTGCGCCGCTTTTTCCACCACAAATCTAACATGCAGTCGCTTGGGACCTAACCCGGGCCGTCTAGGTGAGAGGCCAGTTGTCTAACCACTCGGCCACGGAGCGGTCCCGATTAGAGATATGCTGCCTGTTTGAGAGCAGATGGTGAGATTTTCAGCGTTCACTATAAGGTAAGGATTATAGTGCGCTTCTGCTGGCACCAATTTTCCCGGCGACTCTCGGTTCTTTCGCGCATGGAGAGAGACGGTGAGAGCGTTCACGGTGTATAATAATTATTTATGTGTAAAAATGCGAAGCGTTAAAGTCACGCTATCGCCACTCAATGGGAGAAATCTGATTTTCTGCAGCCTGAGTGCTGTGCGAGCCGACACGTGTAAACAGGGCGTCTATTACCAGTCGTTGCTTTATATTGTGTGAGGTATTTCCTTGTGTTAGAAGACGTGTTTACATGAGTACTTCTATGTAAATCCGTTTAAAGTGTGTTGGTGTGCATTCAATTATATAGTTAAATAGCTAATAAGAATCCTGCTGAAAATTTTTCCTGCAATAGAATATGTTTATAGTCGACATTTACCATAGATTCATACCGACAGATCTGTAAGCAATTAATAAACAGATTCCCTGTCATTCTGCCTTGAAACAAGTCTTTGGAAATAGTTAAAGGAGGGAGAAAAGTTGGTACGGTGGCTAGATCAAAGTTCCAATCAATGTAACCGACCCTTTCTGTCTCAAAATATTCTGACTACAGAATACATGTAGAAATCCTATTACCTGATTTAAAGGAACAGGGTCATTGAACTAGGATTCTAACCAGGGTTCGACTAGCGTAGGTCCTTATAGAAGAAGGACTTGGTAAATTGGGGCATTACTGGAAAGTTCTGCTCACAATCCTGTACGTCGTGTAGAAGTAAGTGTCTTAAAAGCACCAGCCCATACGGCTGACAAACTTTTAAAATCGAAACCTTACCTTACCTTTGTTGTTTGAATACGAATTTCATCAAAAGATTTTCGGGATGTATGAAATGCCTACAGACACCACTTTGAGCAACTTGTGTAACAGCTTAGTAAAATAAATTGTTTTATATATATAAACTAGAGTAATGACAGCTTGCGATGCGAGTTGAATATTTGGGAAATTATGTCACTAGAATGTCTCTGTTTGCCACGCGCTCTACCGATACCACTTAAAGAGAAAGTCTTGCATCAAACATTAGCAAATGACGTGACGTTTCACTCTTTGGGCGTTGTGATATAGTAATCACATGCTTGATTTGTGTTCAATTGTGGGAAGATTTTCACATTAGGGTTTTAAATTGTATTCTATTGCTGAAGGAGTAATGCTCCAGAAATATAGTGTACCAAGTTGTAATGTTAATGATACGGAGCATTCAAAAGTGAGGATGCTTCCTGGCCTGAAGGTGAACATCTAGGATCTAAATGGATTAGGGTTAATCATAGGAACAATTTTGTTAATACAAATAGCATCTAGGTGTTTAACCACATTTTAATGCTTTTAGCATCATTAGAACTGTTTTGCAATTCCTTAATATTAAATCATTAACTAAGGTATTGAAAAGTGCCGCAACATAACCTCTTTCTGCGTTCATTAACTGTCCATTGAATATGTTTTAAGTTTGTGAACCCCACATCAGATTTCATGAAATTTAGATTATTACTCTTTATTTAGATTTAAACAATCTTGAAACAGGGTTTAGTAACACGTTCTTGACCGCAAATAACAAAATGAAATGTGTTGTTTGTTGGCTCATGCATATTTTACTGCAAAGACATATTATTGGATTAAGGTTGAAGTTTAATTGTAACAAAGCAGGTTAGGAGCGCGATCTCTGTTATAACAATCGTTTAAATATATTCTGCAAGGATAGCAGTTTAAAATATCGAAATTCAGGAAGGAAAACATGAAACCTGATACCAGATGTATTAATCATACTGTTCCTTTTTATATTTCAGATAAATTCTGCATGATATGGAAGGTACAAGGAATACAGTAGCAGAATGTGTAATTAACAAACTTGGGAATGTAGTCGCCCATAATGAAATAATTCCATGTGTACTGAAGTGCTCTGCTCTCTTAGTGCGTTGCCATTTTCTTTTAATAATCCGGCATTAACGACTGTACTGCATTGGGAATTTAAACTTCTGCGGAGACCACTTTTAGCTCTACTGTTATTTTAATAATACTGTAAATAAAATAACAACATTAACTTTCGCGAACAGCATTGGATTGACTGACCCGTTAAAAAGCCTAGGGTATGGTGTCTTGCTCGTATATCGATTTCCAAGGTTTTCTCTTTAGGAATGGAAATGGCGTGTTATTTATGGACGCTCTTTATTTAACTACAGTGGTTCTCGGCGTCCCATTCTTATTTGGGTGTGAAAGACCGCTTAATTCTGCTCAGGGGCCTCTCTATCAGGCTTGAGCTAAATCTACGACACGGGACCAACGGCTTTACTTCCCTTCCGAAGGAAGCCATGCTAAGGATTTTTACACCCGAAAAAAAATCCATCGTCCTCCGTCGGGTTTGAACCCGCGACCTAGGGTATATGAAGTTAGCATGGTAACCATTACACCACGGAGGACGACTTTCTCTTTAGAAGTAAGTAGACTTCCGGGTTTCTCGTGACGCCTCTGTAATAAGGAATCAATTACAAAAGTGGTGGGAAGATATCGACCCAGTTAGCGCCATATACGTTTGTATAAAATGACACCGCGATTCAAAAGTGCATTTATATATTCCCTGGGTGATTTATCGATGTTTTTTATCTCGAACATCTTCCGTCGTGATGACTCGAGGCCGTAAAGATGGGGGAAATGCGGAGTCTTTTTCCGGGAAGTAATTCAGGTGCATAGTTAGGAATAGAGGTTCTTCGTCGATAAAGCGGTAAAAGTTTTGTTTGAATACCATTAAAGTTTAAGAATGAAAACAGCTGCGGGATATTTATGAATCTACAACCAACCATCCGATTAAGAAAGACACTTCGCAACAACATCAATGCCAACCTTGGTTTTGTAGTTCTCCTAGGTTAGAAAATTCTCATCACTGATTGCAAGAATCAACATGAGTAGCTTTCAACAAAAACGTCACAATTCCCCACGTAATCATAAACTATCTGAAACAATATGTCGAAGGAAATTGACCCACCAGGTTAAAATACTGTAACTTATATTATAATTTCAGTTTGAAAACGTCATACTTGTTCCAACAAAACCAATAATTATATTTATAAAGCAATTTTAAATACGGTTAATGGAGATATTTCGCTATGATATTCTTTCAAAGGCATATACGTATGGCATATTCACAACAATTAATTTACAGGAAGAAGCCTTCCTGGTACTATTGTCACAATTCTTTGGAATTGCAATGTCTATATATTTGACTTTGTAAAGTACTTCACTCACACATCGAAAATTAACTTATTACGTACCAAACACACTGCTATTAAATAAGCGTAGCTGACCCAACGAAATGTATGGATTCAAACTAATTTATGGGAGATAAATTTATGATTTAGGCAAAAAATATTCCGAAAATCGAAGATGAGTTTTTTGCATTACAAGATAGTATGTCAGGCGCAAGTGCATAAGCTTATTTTACCCGTTGTAGAAGGCTTTTAAATTGCAGGTGCCTGTCCCTTTAATAGGTTATACCCCCTTTAGAGGGTCGTCTCCTTAGCGCGGTGGTAGCGTTGCTACTTACCAAGCGGGAGTCCTGGGTTCGATCCCCAGTACCGGCGTGGGGATTTTTCCCCCGCTGGGAGACCTGGCCGGGGTGCACTCAGCCTCGTAAGGTCCCTGGGGGGCCAATTGAGGAGCTACTTGATGGAGAAGTAGCGGCTCCAGGTCATGAGGACCACATTAACCGGCCGGGGGGATTCGAGGCGCTGACCACGTCTCAACCTCCAATACTGCACCCCATCCATGACGTACGTCTGTAGTGGACCGAGATGGGGGACGCAGCGGCCGGGCGGTAGGCCAAGGTTCCCCGTGAGCTGTCGTGCCATGGAGTAAAAAACCCCCTTTAGAGGTGCAATTTCTTCCAGATTTGTGATTTTCAACTTTTCTATATTTGAATTTCGCTTGAAATGCTTCATTCCTGGTGTGTGCTGCTAACTGGTGTAACTTTTAAAACCATGTGCTCACAGGAAACATATAAATGAATAGAAGTCTTGAAATTACAGATCTAACTTTCGAAAATGGCTGCTTGTTTCTTTGCAATAGGATATTTCGTACTTTAATATATATATTAGCTCTAATTTGACTCCATAGCAACAAACTGGTATTTCTTTGTCTACTTTCATGTTTCATGTGGAAAAAGCGTGTGCTTGCAGGTTAGCCATTTTTACATAAACTTTGGGTTTATTTTCTCGAAATTGTGAGGTAATGCATTCAGTAAGTAGCAGTTAGCGTACGCTTAAATTATGAAAGTCCAAGTGAAAGAGTGCTGCTGTGTTGAATGCAAAAAAGAAGTAACCTCTGTGATGTGAACAAAGTGGAAGCTTCAGATGTAAATGTAAGTGAAATTGCTACTCCTTCCGGGGATGAGAATAATTTAAGTACTGACAATAATAGTTTTGTTAGCACAAGTATCACACAGTTACAATATTTTACTGAAGTAGATATTGAGTATGCGTCGGATATTGGTGAGTATATTGTAATCCACTTTTTCATTGTAAAATGTATTTACAAATCTTCATCTTATTAATGTGACACCAAATATTTGTGTATATCTACTAGAGACAGTTCTGGCTTTAGTTACAAATTGGTAGTGAAATGTGAGACCTGTGATAAACTCTACATACCACACAAACCCATGATACAGAACAATCTCAGAGACCGCATCTGACAAAAAACTGGAGGATGATGGATGCATTTATCAGCAGTGGAAAAAGCCATGCAACAATGAACAGATTTTGTGCCACAGTGAGAATTAAAGGTATGGAAAACATAAACTATGAACTTCATTATACTCCAGAATTTTTAGTCTTCTCAGATAGTGACGCAAAGACCATTCGGTATCTCAGAAGTGCAAATGTTTATGTCAGTACTATTTTTGAGAAGAGGAATTTACAATTACGTATCTAAAAGGATAAGCATAGGTCTCAGAAATTTAATAAAAGAATGGCAAGCTAAAGGGGTAAAACTTGGTGGTCGGGGAGCTGCGACCTTGAAAATGGTTCAATTACTCTTCTAACATTTTATTATACGACTGCTGACACAGCATATAACCTTGATGTGCAGAAGAAAAAGCAGCAAATTTATGCCATTCTCTCTCTTTGAATGTCCACTGAAAAAAAAAAAAAAAAAAAACCTGAGCACAATAAATGTCCAACAGCTGTCGAGTCAATACAATAAAGCCAAAGCAAGGGGTGATCCCTGGAGTCATCAGAAAATGCATGTAAAGCTAACAAAACAACTAGTTTTGAGCTTAATGCCTCTGTATCAAAGCTTAGAAAATGACGAACTCCTTAAAATGATGAGGTCAGAAACGGAACCCAAATGAAAGCTCTAATTCTGTTATTTGGCACAAAAAACGTTTGTTTTTAAATCAAGAGAGGAAACAGTAGATGCAAATGGAGTGGGTGAATTCAATATGGGTGCTCTGGCTTCCTAGAAAATGAAAATGGAGTTTAGGACCAAGATAAGTGACCAAAATGACAGAAAAAGAAAACTGCAAAATGTTATAAATAACTTGGAAGAGAAAGAATTGCAAGAAAGGAGAAGAAGCTTTCAAAAACTGCTGTAGATGAAAAAAGAGGACCAAGGAAAAAGGAATGTATGGTGCTGGGAAGTTTTAAAATAGGTATCTCAGTCTGAATGTATACTTTATATAAAATCAGCTTTTTTCTCAATATTACATTTTTAAACCTTCAGAGTGCTCTCTGCGCACCAGTTCGCATAAAATTTCCTATATAGTTATAAAAGTACTATATAAAAATAATAGGCTTTTATTTTGAAATAAATGTCAAAACGTGGAAAAAATTGAAATTAAACCTATAATTATGATACAAGCACAGAAAATGTAATACAACCTATGTTATTGTGTAATAATTTCTTAACTATTATAAACAATGCCAACTATTATTAACACGAAACTTATACATTACGTAAAAGAGCTTCAATGGGAAATAAAAAAAAATTATGCGTATGGATCACTTTGAAAATTACTATATAATATTTATAGAATATACTATAAAGTGTAAACTAGTTAAACCAATGGTCTCAAATTTGCAATTATGTTAGTTTTAGCTTGGATATCGAGCCTGAAAAATTGTATCTAAATTGAATTAGAATCTAAAATTCATTACGGTTCCCCTTGTCCTACTCAACAACATTCAGGAATCCATTAATGTATTCTTAAACTGCCAGAATTAAGCACAATATAGTACTCCCACACATTTATTCCTGACGTTCTATTATTAACAACTCTTTAAGATAGCTATCACGTGAAAGCTAAGATTTGGTGCACTGCAAAGAGTTCAAAGCTGCTTTTAAAGCTAAAATGATAAAACACTGCGAAGTGTATAAAAGGACCTCTGTACGTGAAAGCAGATTTTTTTTAATTAGTTGAAAATGAATTCATATTTACGAATATTTAGCCAGAATATCTCGGGAAGACCAAGAGGGCTGTAGAACATGAGTACTCAGAATGCATAAACAGATAATCTTGTCCACTTAAACTATACCTGTACATAATATAATGTATACTGATTGATTGTGGTTAAAAGCGAAGGAACATTGTACGTTTTATGCTTGAATAAATGTTTAGAGGCAGCATGTAAGCAAAGATACAATAAAACCTCCTCACATTTGTTAGCAATATAAGCAGTTCGGCTCACCCCTGAGGAATAGCTACAAAAGAGCAAATTCTTCGGCCGTAACATTCTAAAACAAGGAAAACCTTATTTGCTTAAACCAAAGAAAACGTAAATAAAGTGGGATTCTGAAAAACGAACTAAACGAAATTAGTACGTTAGCGATGGGAAAAACTCATGTGCTCAATCAGAGTGGGGATTACATGTATTAGATTTCTTACAAAGAATAGGCACTCTCTTAAAATACCTTCACACAGCACCTGGTATGCGTACGGTGAGTCAGAATGGAAATATGTGGTCAAGGAGAGGAATGGTGGGGAGATGTGTCAGTAAATAATCGGCAAAGAAGGTATCAGAATAGATAGTAATTTTGACACACGTGTGAACCAAGCTTGCTTGAACGACGCAGTCCGCAGCTCTGAGATAGAAACAATTCAATTCTGCCATTGAATTGCAAGACAGAAATAACATTTTGGAAGTCATATCCAACAAACACGAGTTTCTGTTTCCAACCACCTTTGGTTGTTCCAACTATGATCAATCAAGTCAGAACACATGCGCATACTCAGCCGCACTTCTCGGGGCTCAGCAGCAGGGAGGGCGTGATCATTAGGCGAAGGTCAAAGCAAAATTTCTTGCGCTTCCTGGGTTTGTATGCAACTGTGAAGACAGCTGTATTGCATAAAGTAAGCAGACTACTGTGGGTCGTAAGTAACTCGCTGTTCTTTGGCCAAGCTGGAACAGTTTGATATCTCCTCTAGCCAAGACATTATATTATAAATTCTTATTTTGAATATTCAGTTTTCCGTTTAATTAGTAAGAGACTTCCGCAAAGAGATAAGCTGTTTTAGAGAAGATGGTTTAAGCCATTGAAGAATCTTTCTAATGGAAGGAATATACAGTTTCATTTCACATGAATGTACAAAGGAGATACAAATCACGTTTTAAAAGAAGAGTATAATATTGTGATTTTTACAGTTTTTCCCAGTCATATTCACTTTCTTTTTGTGCGTAGCGTGTCGATCATAGGATTTATCTCCTCTTTTTTGCAATATTTCACTTTAGTGTCGAACTCAGAATTCCTATTTCTCCCGATGAATCGCTGGAGCGTCGAACATAGGACTTCTTTTATCTTGCTCCATCGCACGCTGACATCATAGAACTTGTTGAGTAAACATCTTGTCACTACTGTAACATAGTGCTGCAGATAATGCGCTCTTCTTTATACCCGCAAGAGCTTTCGAGAAGCTTATTTCACCGAGGATAGTTCAGGCTAGAAATTGTCACCATTCTTCTCGAATGACGTTCCATATGCCTTCTGATCCAGAAGCACAGCCCCTTTCTACCACGGCTAGGTATCATGACGCGGCTACCATTGTGCGAATGCCTGCTATCCACAAAGCGGAAGCTCGGCTTCGTCACACTATCATAACTCTAGTCATAACAGGTGGAGAAAGATGTGAGAAAGTGGTTCATTTAACATGCATAGCATAGTTTTAAATACTATATACGATCTGTGAATTCGTATACACTCCAGTTTGATATAAAGTGAAATGTATTTGTAATCGATAAGCATAGATAAAAGGCTATAGCAATATTTAGTGTTGCGTTTTACAGTGGTCAAGTAATCCACCGGCTATGAATCTACTCGATAAGTATTTCATACAAATCTGCGCTTAATTTAATCGCAAAGTTGATGTCTTAAATGGGCATGATATGTATGATTTTGAACCTTTAGGATTACTGAACAGACCTATAAGGACAACTGTTAGACAGCTCTTTAGCAGCTGGAGTAGCAAAACAATACTGCGCCACCCAGACGGGAAATTCAACCCATGAATTCCAATGACGTACCGGTTTTAGCTGGGCAACCCTCAAATCCTTGTCTTACATCCAATAGCCAGTATTACTAAGCAACTAAGCTGTACCATCCCCTTAAAGCGATACCAAATCTATTTGATTATTAAGAACTACAAGGCCCTTAAGCTCCCCGAGTTGCAATTGGTATTTGTAAGTAAAGTATGTGTCCCAATCGCGACCGAACTATTAATGAAGGTAATGCCATGACATTTAAGATTTCTTAACTCCTGCTGCAAGAAATATGGTAGCATCATATCGGATGCTGGAAGTGCGGCATTTATCTCCAGACAACATTGAAATCGCTGGACCACATTATCGGATGTCTTCGATAGGATTATCCACGTTTATTACCTGGACCCCTGTGATGGTATTTTTCAAAGTTTCTATGGTCTGGTCAGGTCAGGCGAGCACAGTCACCGGAAAAGGACAGAATTTCTGTCATGCTGGTGATTGATGTATGACGTGTCTCACCGTCGTGTTGGAAATATCCCATGGTGAATTTCTGGTCGTGCAAACGTATTGGAACGTTATGGTACTCATTTGTTGGGATGGTTTTATTGAAGATGGGACACATTTTTCGCTTCCGAGAAATTTTCACGTCAAACGCTAATTTTTACCTGACTGAAGGGGCTCTTTGTGTATCACTTGCCCAAGAATGGACATTTTGATTATTTAGGTATTCTGACAGCTGAAACCATACCTCGTCTGGTTCAATATTTGACCGTGACATACTCACTTTAACAGTTTCCGTTAATTCATGTACCATAGTGAAACAGGATGAAGATTTCCTTTTTGGTAGCACATTGTTTTTAGACATTGCTGTTTAACCGGTAAAGTGATTTGGAGGGAGACGCCAATCTATCCTTCACATAATCATTTCCTGTCATTTGTTCTCTACCTCCTGCATGTCTGTCCAATAGAGCTCCACGTGTTTCAAGTTTCTTCGATAAGGTCCAAATGGTGGACTTATTTAGTGGATCCAAATCTCTCTATGACCTGCTTTTGACGTGCCTGTATTGTGGTCTACCAATAAACTCTAATTCAAATGCACACCATATAAAGTTTTCCGAATAATTTTAATTGGACTGCACTGGACTTACTTGTCTCTCAATGAACTGAACTGTGTTGATTGTATTTTCCAACACACGTGAATTACGAATAAACACAATCAACTAACTATCTGTGATTAAACACGCAGGGCAGCAATCACAAATAAGCCAGCGAACAATCTCATTGTCTTTGTGCAATTTGCAGTACACAGTATTGACCAAGATTCGGGGGCAAGAAGAGCGCACCTACATGCTGTATCAGAAAATTCAGAAGAAACAAGTTTGAAACTTCTCTGGGGCGATAAGAAACTTTCGGAGCGGAGCATTATTTCTGTATGATACGAATATCAGGTGTTTTGAATTCCTGGTGATGTAATGAAGTAATTACGACTATAAACATGACATGCTATAATGCTAAAATTCTTAAAAATAAAAGAAGAAATATCATTGCTAATGTCGATGCAAAAATCTATCTAGATGTTAGGACTTGTAAGACTGAAAATTCGAAATTCCAAACTAATTATGTTAGCTCTTTGAAATTTATACCACAAATGTAGTATATTGGAAATAAGCTACACTAATATTTTCATCAATTTTTCTTTACTGGTTTTCAAGTTATGGTTAAGCTTATTTTTCATGTCAATAAAAAAGTAAAAAAAAAAAAGAAAAAAAAAATGAATAATAATAAAATAAGAATAAAAATAGCATTTTTGTCTAATATTTTAACCTTAGGTTCACAGTACATCTCTTTTTTAAATTACCCTAGGTTTCTGTGTATCTTTTGGTTTAAGCTCCAAAATTAATTTATGAATGTGCTTTTTTGTCATAAAAATATAATGTTTTTGTTTGAAATTTGAAAAAAATATGCTTAAATACATTTGACAGTAAAACCTAAGGTAATTCTTATTCATTGTACCACTGTGAACATGTAGAACAAATTTTATTTTTGTAACAGAGGAACTGTTCCACAAGACGCATTTCACAGGAAGAAAACTGTTGAACATGTCAATAGCGAGAAAACAAGGAAAGATTTGAATGCATGGCTCACATTAAAATGCACCAGGTTGGTAGGTTGAGCCCTCAGCTTTCCTTTTCGGCTCCTTTGCTGATGCCACTTTTTGTCCTTCTCTTCTTGTATTGCTGTTTTCATCTGTACAACTTCGTTTCTTTGCATGAGATCTTGTCGAACTGAAGTTTTTCTTGCCGAGTCCAATCCAGTTTCACCTCTAATATTTTGCTGTAGTTTCAGTGACTTAAGGCATTTAAAAACGGCGCGTGGTGGCCTTTTACACCTTTTTATGTTCAAGAATGTTAAAATTATTTTATGGAATTAAAATAAAAAGTATATTTTTGGTGATTCTTCATGACATTTCAGTCATGCATACCCTTAGGGTGAAAAGAAAACTACTGTCTATTAGCACAAAAGTAAAGAATAATAATAAGCTCTATTTAACAACTAATGTCTCCAGAAAATAAACTTCATAATAAAATAAGTTTCGGCCTTATACATACATGTCTGATATGCTGCTTTCTCCCGACCCGTATTCTATTTTTTGCAAAATCTTACTCATCTATTTATATGGTTTTAATCGACATAAACATCCATTTAACGTTTACGATTTTTGTTGAAGGTATATGAAGGATACAGTTGGCTAAAGCAAAAGAAGTATATAAAGCGCATTCCTATTAAATGAAATAGCTTTAAAATGTCATGATTTTTACATGACAAGGAGAACAAAATCGAATAGCGAGTTAAAAATTGAAAATTATAAATTCCTTGCCATACAGGTCAAGATTAAAGAATTTATCTATATGGTTTGATCCACAAAAGCTGCTATTTATTATGTCCTTTAACAAAATATACATTGCGTGAAAATGGCTTTGCTGACTATTCCGGGTTTCATTAGTTATTCAGATATCTATAAATCATGATACTTTTATAAATACTGATGTGTTCCGTTCACATGACTACATCGTGGCAATCAAAAAAAAAAACATTAGCAGAAATGGTTCTGTTAGTTCCTTCTAAGTAAAAGCGAAATAAGGCAACACAGTCATTCCTTACTAAAGCTGCTATCAAGATAAGAGGCACCCTAAAAGAAATACTGCAGCTATTCAATAGATGTACCTAACTCTATGGTATACACACAGAAAATACACAGGCCTCGAGTTATCCAAAGCTCTGTGAAAGTGGTAATTCAGCAGCTGAGCCGAAAATTTAGACTCATATATCTTGAAATCTCATAACATTCCAAAGGATATCGACGAATGTCTGCACTAGTTGAAACTAACACCCTCCACCAAATACACCAATCCTAAGGATCAACTGGATCGATTCTCTTAGGATCAGGAACGAACTAGGAGATAACGAATACAAGCAATGATCCGATTTTCTCAGAAAGTTAAGGGTGTCATTCTATATAAGGAATTTAGTTAGCTAAAAATTGGACTGTAAACCACATAGGACTGTCCAGCACTGAATGGAATGAAGCCGTGACGATGACATGTGAGCTGTCAAGACAATTGCTGTCACAGCGAGTTCGAAACCCTTTCACGTGTCTTTGGCTGTTGACAAGCATTAGGAATATTCTCCACTACACAGCCCGACATATGATGGCAAATTCTCTCCAGAAAGCTTGGAAAAGATCAACGAGAACAGGGATAGAGGATGTTAACAGCGGGGGACACCTCGACAACTGCGACCAAGTGCTGATCTATTGTGGCCTACCACCCTCTAGGGGAAGGGTCAAGAGGAGTGGAACCCACAGACCAGCACACAAGAAACGAAGGAGCTAAGCGCGAGGCGCACGGAAGTCCCTAACAGTCACTTAATGGCAGCCCTGGCGCGCCAAGGAGGCCATACAGCGTCGGAATGCCGAAAGACGGCACCTAGCCTTAACCAGCGCAACCAGAGGGAATAGAGTTTCACCCAGAGCAAGTAACTATGTCACCTGCCTGCAGAGCCTCAAGCCACACCTGCGCCGATCTGAAAAATGAAGAAGGGAAATGAAATGAAAGAAGGAGAGGGAAATGAACCGTGGTAGATATACAGCACCCCAACATTCGCCTGTGCTGCCCCAGGAAAACCCCTAGGGGTCAGAGTGCGCGATCAACGGGGAGCGAACTCGGACTTCCCGAATGCCAGTCCCAGACGAAGCGACTGAGCCACCTGGCTCGGCAAAGATTTCCACACAAAGGAGCACAGGTCATATTAACACAATTGCGTTTAAACCTGGTTCTCATGCTGACTACGTACTAGATCCAATTATAAGATTAAAACGAGCACTGCCCAAGGTCGACGACGAGAAAAAAAAAAATCTACTAGCCAAGTTCCATATTACAAAGAAAATACTCACATGACCATACTATAGTAATCGGGCTATTAATTGGTACAGAGGATAAAATTACCAAGTTCTTCGCCAACACCTGCAAGATGCAAAGTTTACGCTCTATGGATATTAAATCAATTGGTGCGTCTGCTTTAATGGGTTTAATAGCTGTCTTACACAATACTCTTTATGGTCTTAATTATCAATGATGTTTTATTTAATAATTATCTCGTGTCCTTCCGATGCTCCATTTATAGCATTCTAACTCGAATTTTGACACTGTTTATTATTTATTGTTCTACTTCTTATTACTATATCCAACCATTTATACCTGTTGTTGTTAATGTTTGTGTGTGTTAAACCTTTTCTATGAGGCAACCTTCAATAAAGGAAGCTTTAAAATAAAGCGATATTCAAATATTTTTCGCTTTGCAGTGCCAGGAGTAAAACACAAGAGAGGTAAAACGAAAGATGACTTTCCACATGAGGAAAGTTCATGTAGCTTAAAACTGAAACCAATAACCAGGAATATCTCGGAAACGGTTACCTCTACATAAATGTATGTGACAATTGTGTGTTTTAACGAGATCTACATGTTTTATGCAGTAAACTTTTATCTATCTTTAACGGTATACTAGTTATGCAAATGGCATCTAGGACGAAGCGGTCTTCAGGGGCTTCTCCCAGAAAATTCAGTATGTAGATTTTATTTATCACGTTACTATGCTTTATATACGGCATTTTAAACAAAATCGTTAGAGCCATTTTTGAGAAGAACAACATTTTGAGAACATTTTCCATCTAAAGTGTAGTTTGTGGAAGGGGGATTTTCCTGAAAATCTTTGGGTACTGCTGTGTAAGGGACTTAAATTATATACCAAAATTGGTTTTAATGGTGTTTTCTTTTTGAGCTTTGCTGTCCACAAACACACACACTGACCTTGTTAAAAAATGATGTTATTAAGGGGTTCTCAAAACATGTATTTCCTGAGAAATCGCTTAATCGAATTTCTGGTGGAATACAATATTCTATCTACACAATCGGTACATATTACATGTAGAGAAAGTGCAAGTGGTTTACGATAGTAAGAATAGCGAACTTTGTTACAGGTAAAAGGTAAATTGGAATGACGGCATAGATATATTGAGGATGCTCGTGTCGCATTCTGAGAAGGCGCAGAATGTAAAAGACACATTTTGATTCTTAACCAACTTTCGTTTTTTACTTTCTATATTACGTGTAGTTAGTACGGAAATTATTGGATAAACAGAGTCCGACTGAAAAGGTCAATGGTTTAGCCGGGATTACTCGTAGTTAATTTGTAATTTAATTTAATGCCGTGGAATTTAATTTCATGCCGGCATATTGCCATAGTAGCTCAGTGGTAGAGTCAGCGGCTCGAGGAGATCCGTGGTTCAAATACCGGCTATGGCATTAAAACCTTCAGTGTGACTCTACGAATCCTACTCCTGTCCTACACACGGCTTGTATGAAAAAACAATTAAATTGACAAGAGGGATACTGTTTAGCACTCAACCATTCGAAGCCGATATTTCACCAGAAATATATGTTTTGAGTTCGCATCTGCCGCTCTTGAGTCTCACCTTCATTCCAGGGGTCACGTAATATACAAAATGCCTACTGAAAAAGGGGTTGAACCAGTGGATACATCCTCCATGTGTGTAAACTATTCTACTGTTATTTTCTAGACACACTACCAGACGATTGGGGACACTTAAACAAATAGTTAATTAAAACTTAAGAAACTACAAAAAAAAAGAAAAGAGAAGTAACTGAGAAAACAATATGGAAAAGCACGGTTGAACAACTACAAATATCAGCTTGTAATGACGTTTTTTGTAAATTTAGCAATTAGTCATGCGTTTTCACATTTAGGATGACTCGTCGCTATTTGCAGAGAAAATTTTGGTTGTCAAGAAGTAATAGCAGTTTAAGTAAATTCAATATATCCTTACTTATTCTCAGTAACCAACATACATAAAATCACTAAAAACACAATAAAAAACAAAAACAAAAACAAAAAGGAACCAAATGACCATATAAAGGACAAGAGAAAGAAGTAGTAATGGTTTGATGCTATTGCTCTTATCCACGCTAACTTTATCGTTTTTATATATCAGTTTTATTTTTCTCCTTATAAACACCACAAACTTCCCATAGCAAACGAAAACCGCTGGTTACAACATTTGAGAACATAAACATAATAATAATATATATATGTATATCCGAACATCGGCACATGTTCACGGGATATATGGATGTGAATACCAATACGTTTATTATTCTATGTCAGTAATGTTTGAGTGCCACGGAGCTTTTGTAACCAATGGAATTATACTGAATCCTTTTGTGTTATTTTAGGTCAATGTAAATAATCATATAAGCATAAATAAGATGATAATGATAAAGAAGAAGTCCTTTGACTTTATGTTTTTGCTGTAATTGCAGTTTAATACATATAATATAGTTCAAAATTGTATTAACCTTTCAACCATGCGATTATGTTGTCTTTGCTTTTGTTTAAGCGTAATGGCTGTTGTAATTGTTTGACTGTTTTTACACACCATGGTCAGATTTTTCAGATTCCGATATTAGATTAGCGAATAACATGTAAACCTTCTGTTGCTTTTTAATTTGTGAGGTCGTGAAAACCTAAGTAGGTAACTAGTTTTCTTATATTGGCAATGTTTCAGGTTTTACAAAATCACCGAGAAATATGTAGATTATGTTGCTGCTTTTGTAGGTATTACATGAAATGAAATAATTAATCTTGTGAAATGGGACGGAATTTTGAATTCTAATCTGGGCAGTAATTTTTTACTTGTCACTTGAGAGGTTTGATCGAAATCCGTGCAACGGTGTAGAAGCTTATAAAACATACATACGTTGAGTTTTATATAAATACATTATAGAAAGCAAATTGAAAGATAATTTGGTTTTCAGCGTGGTTGCTTGGACTCGTTTTTCAAGTAAGAGTATTTTCTGCAATATCAGCCCCTAAATTACTAACTTCTAAATTAAATGCACATAGGCAAAATGCCTTTAAGTACTGTTGCTGAGTGCCTTTGATCTGCTAAGGCTAGGTTTTCCATTCATATATTTTAATAAATACGTCATGAAAATTTTGCAAAAATTTCTTCATAAAGCATCAGTAAACGAACACCCTTGCAAATGCACAGAAGTACGAGTTGCTCATCTCGTACATCCAAAATCTCCGTAGGCTTTATCCAATGCGCTTTTATTTCTAATCTGGCAGCTCGATGCTGTACCTGAACTTTGTGGTTTCCTAACACACAAACTTGAATAATTTCAAAGACCAGACCTGCAGCATTTTCCCTCAGAGAATTTCTTGTGTGCGGACCGTTTGTCCTTATAAATATATTTTTGCACTGGATTTGAGAAAGGCTTGTAGCAGACATCAAAGATCGTGAAGGAAAGATGACACTCATACATGACGAAATGACAACGGTATCCTTTATGTAAACTCAGCATTTTCTATCTGCTAAATTGATGACGATGAGGATCGTTCTAATAAAGACAAAACCAATATTTTCTGCTGCACAAAAAATTAACTTTACAACTTTAAGGGATATTCCAAGATTGTCATATTTCTTCACTCGAAGATAGGTATTTTTAGTGGTGTCAAATTTTTGAAGTTATTATACAAAAGCTTACTGCATGGGTCGTTGATCGTTCATCCATATTTCAGATGCAAGCTAAAGATGGCAAAAAGAAACAAAAGAGAAAAGTAAAGAAAAGGAAAGAGAATATATAGAGATAAATTTACTCTAACTGCAAGCAATTTAGCCAGCATTAAACCATGTTTTTGCAGTTCCTCTGGTCAGCCAATATATTCTAACAAGCAAACCTCATTTCAGTAGGGCATAGACATTTTTCTTTTAGTTTAATTGTTCGTTGATTCTCTACAGTACCATCCAACAAAATATGTACGTCTTCATTTCAACCACAGAGCGGGCAGATTGACTCTTCTATGCTTGAAAATGTTTTAAATGCTTTTTAATTTGTGACAGCAGCATGCTTTAATGATAATGCATCAATAAGCTTTACTTTAACCGTTTGCTACCACCTCTCTTAGAAAACTTATGAAAACCACCTTCGTAAAACTGCGAAGGAAGTTCTAATACTGATGTCCCTAACATACCATCCGCTACCTCAAGTTTGACTGAAAATCTAAGCAAAAAGTAATTACTCCAAGTTGCGCTTGACTTTGAGGATTATTCTGTGATAGGCTTTAAAACAAAGAAAGAAAAGTAATTCTCTTGCGTATGAATGGAATGTGGTGTGGTAAACTTCTACTTCAAATATAACTTCATCTTTAACCAAGCCGGAGAACGTGTTAAAATTAATTCTGGAGTTTGATGTGCTACTGGCTTCTTTGCATAGAAATTATTCCAAAATGAGGATATTCGAGTGAGAAAATTATGGCGAGCGTGTTGGCATTTCAACAACGCCGTATTGTCTCTTGCTACCCTACTGGTTTCTATCTTCAGGAATTTATGATCTTTGTAGCATGAATTGCATAAGTATCGTATAATCTCGTTAAAAAAGCAAGGAAAGTAAAGATCCATGCAGTTAACAAAATAAAATGACACTACTTATTTGAAGTGGCGGCTACTATAATTTTGTTGTAGAGTACAGTACATATACTAGCACTTGTTTCTATACGATTGCTTTTAATTAGAAAATGTATTCCTACATACAGAGTGGTACATATATAACAATAATGTAGGTCAAATAAATTATCAAGTGTGCAAATAATACATCCACAATACAACATAATAAGTTACATGTACAAACAAAGACAAAATTGAGATCACAGATCTAGCTTTAAGGGAATCTAGTTGCTGTCAGAATAGTACATGGCTAAAACAAGGAAACTTGTAATTAAATGCTAGATTAACAATTGTGACGAAATACCAGGAAAGTCCAAATTCTGCAAATAAATTGAGTAAGAGTTGCCCAATACGGTGAATCACTTTACTCCGCAATGCTGATGTCGGACACTGAAATACAGGCACCACCAGGTAATGTGCCCCAAAATAAGCTCTAGGTAGGTTCAAAATCTAAAGAATGATTTCCTGCGCATGGACCCAAGGCATAGAGAACGGGCAGGTTTCGAAGCGATCTGGTCTTCCACAGAGATCACAGTCTGGCGTAGACTTCATACCAATATGGAACAGCCGTTCATTGGTAAGGATGGTATTGGTCACTACTTGATATCCTATGCTGCGTTGTAGAGTAGTGAGAACTGGGTGGTGCAAATTGCGCCAAGCTCGGCACTAAAATACAGAGTATAAGCATATTTACTAAATGGCATATTTGGAACACCAATACCGTGGTGGGGCTAGAGAGACCGCGCGTTACTGAGAAAGTGTGATATTTACACACAACCAACAGGAAATTCCACACATGAAATACATGTTATCTTGCTGTCTCAGAGCAGAGGGAAGTTAAACCTCTTAGCAAGTCGCTTTGGCGTCTTCGCTGAGCTCTGTGAAGAAACCGATCCATGAAATTTTAGTTATAAAACCATCAAGCATTTTCTACTGGTTGATAGTTTAGTATAATATGGGAAACCTTATATCAATGTGTAAGATACAGTGACTTAACTTAATGGAAAATATCGAATGAGGCAGCGCCATGGTAACATGTGTCACTCCCATTATGGAGGTCACGGGTTCGACCCCTGTCAAGTGCACATTCTCACCCATGTTTGTGTATTTTTTGGGCTCCGGTTACTAGGCGAATGCTGGAGTGGTTTCTTTCATCCTTCGAATTTCCTGCGATGGTGCTTCTTAGCGGGGTGGGAGGAAAAAAGCTTACTGTCTGTGAGTTTCGGAGTCTGACACCCTTCGGCTGGTTGTCGGGGTAAAAGAACTGCCTCTTCGGCACGTTGGACCCTAAGTGGAGCAGGGACCTCGGTCTGCCTGTCCGAATGTCGAGGAGTCTCAATCTGGTAACTAGGGACCATGTCACTGCTAAGTCGTTGCTCCTGTCTTCGGCCGCCCGATGCTTTCATTCTTCCCTCCCTTGGGTGCCCCCTTTGTGAGATACAGGTACAACGTCCTATATACCTACCTTACGTAAAATACAATATAATACACTGAAATGAGTATCTTTTCCATTTGTATTTGCCAAGAAAACTATGGACCACGGGTTTTATCAGACCTTATTTCACTTTATTACCAATTTCAGAAATCTGTTGTTCACCTTTCTTTATCTATCATTTCTTACCTACAGACTTTCTGAGGTTTCTGATTTGAATTTTTGTTTGTATAAAACGTGTAGCCGACATCAGGGATACGCCAACTGTAGATATACTTCTGTAAACAAATTAAATTGCTTTGTTGCAAATTTCCTATGTTAGAAATTAAGAAGTTAAGTTAGCATCTACGCTAGCAGCACTGTTATAAAGTCCATCCAACCTATATTACGGTTGGAAGTGTAACCTCAGACCATTTGTGATAATGGATGCTTCACTCTGTGTTATGAATGAAGGCAACAGCTCAAGACTTCTACTTCGAACGCAGACTTTTCCACATCTCTACTGCCTATGTCACCTGCTCTTTTAGCCACTTTAGTTATGTTTGCCTCATTGGAACTACTTCAGTTGCGTTTGCCTCATTGGTTTAGTCAGTAACGGCTTCTTTATTGGTCGATAGGGAGAAAGTCCTGCTTTCAGAATTTACCTCCGATATTTGCTCTTGTAACTGAGACGTCATACCTTTCTGTCCACCATCCTGAGGATGGTAGGAAACCATTTCTGAAGACACATTATTATTAATATGCTGACCCGTTTTCTATCTTTTGCTCTCACTTGATCACCGTTTCTTCTCTGTTTCTCTCTGTATTTTTTCATGAATATTTAAGTGGTAGACTGATAGAAATCAGTACTAGAGACTATACCAGTTGTGCTAAGACCAATGGAAGAGTAAGCGACAAAGAATTCATCTTTCATGGTGTTAATTCCAGTCATCTTCCCATCTTGTCTACACAATGCCTCAACCAGAAATTAGTCTATGCTGGAATCTTCCACACTAAATATCAATAAATATCCATGTAGTATTAACAAAAATATCATTGAATATCAAATACTAGGGTTAAGAATGCCTAATTAATGATTCAGTGACAGTTGATACCTATATTTTTCATCAGCTGTTGCAGGACTACAATAAAGTTGCACTTTAAAGTTTATGCCATTGTAATTAATACCTGACCAAGATAAACCTGACGGAGAATCCCTTACATGGCCTTAGCTATAACTGAATCAGCCTCAAACTCGCAGGTACTTAGCAGGGATTTTTCTACACTAACCCAACGGATTCAATCCTTTCTAGGTCTCTCATCTGCTCGTTCCAGAAGATGTGGTGATATAAATAGTTGAGTTAAAAACAAAATCACTAGCAGTCTGTGCACGGAGGCAGAAAAGTTCTTCAATACTACCTACGATTCTTAGTTAAAGCCGAAGCTTTAATATAAAATCTGGTGTATTGCATTCACATGACCTTCTCTATTTGTTCTGCAAACAAACTATTCCCACAAAAGATTATTCTTTTATCTACATCAAGCTCATCAAGATAAACATTATCAATAATATGATCCTATTGCTCACTTAGAAGTAAAGCAGTACACTAGGCTAAAATGGCAGTCAAATGTTATAAAAGCTGTCGCAATACGATTGCCATTGAAACTCGGTTCTCTTTTCTTGGTCAGGAGTAAAGCTAAAAGAAATATGAAACGGATGAGGAGTTCCCTTTGAGAAACGTTTAAGTATTTTAAAATTGAAACTAGTAACAGGATATCTCGGAAGAGGTTAATTCTATAAAAGCTGCTTAAGACATAAAGTGTGTGTTTTAACGAGATCCAAATTTTTATGTAATACGTTTTGTCTATCTTTAAAGGTTTACCAGTTATGTAAAGATCATTCAGAATGAAGATGACTTGAGGGGTTATTCCTAAGAAATACAGGATATGCATTCTTTCATGTGAATATCTTTAATGTAGGTAAAGCATTTTAATGCTCAGTGTTAAAGCTATTTTACTGAGAATCGAAAAGTTCGAGAGAGAGAGAGAGAGAGAGAGAGAGAGAGAGAGAGAGATGCCCATGTAAGGAGTAGTCTGAAGTGTGGGGAATTTCCTGAAAGTTTTTGTGTGCATCTTTAGAAGGTATTAACCTTATATACAAAGATTGATAATGACCCCACCTTTCCATCTTTTAGTTATGCAGTTCACACACAGACGGCCACACACACACGTGGACCTTTTTCTAAAAATGTATCTTTGGATTTAGGAGTCCTTAAAATATTTATTTCTGGTGCTTTACATACGTTCTAGAGAAAGTAAAATGAGGTAGTTCATGTAAAAATGCATAAAATATATTTTTAATGAAAGGAGAAGGTAGTGCAAGAGTTGATTTAAAAAAGATCAGGCTTTTCTTCCCAGCATATACGGTTTAAGGGAGAGGAGAGAAAATGTGTATTTGTAGGAACTTTGAGGAGAAGCACAATGTGTCCCGATTAAGCACCTCCGTTACTTACGTGAGCGTTGCGAGCTATCAGCGAATAAACGGAAGTGAATAGAGCATTTTTTCTCGGCTACAGTCATGAATGTGTTCCTAAGAAAAAAATGCATTTCTATAGTGTGTACATAAGGCACACAGAGCTCTGTTACATGATATAATGTAATAGGCATTTGGAAAAATCATATTTGTTGTATAAGCCTCTGTAATAACAGAAAATGTTGCTTTACGATATAGCATAATAATAATGTGACATATCAAATTAATCCATAAGCTCTAAATTTGGTATGAAATGGATGATTCTGCTGCAAATAAAAAGTAGAGAATCTGCCAATTTATTAGGCCCTATTTCTCCAACTGTATATTAAATTAACCAAAACACCCGAATAATAAATATATGCAGAAAATTATACAATTGAATATTTAAAATATTTAGATAAAATTTAGCCACATGTGGCCTTCCAACATGAGAGATGTCAGTGCCCTGAAGCGCATTTTGTAAGGTTTGGGCGATGTGTCCATAGATAGCAAATATAGGTGAGCATCAAGGACTAATTTATCTCTCAGACAGATTCATATGCTACATTCTAAACTCCTTTAATTGCTCATTTTTAAAAAAAATTAACCACACGTGTAAGATTTGTTTTGCACTGTAGCTGCGTTTCGGTTTGAGATAAAGAACGTTGTAAAATGCTTCTTATAATATTTAACTTCTACTCTTCATGATTCCTCGTAAATTAATATTTAAGCATGGAGTAATCAATGTGACCTAAATATTAATGCTTTGACAAAATGTCTCTTGCTACAGAGCATAATTCTGTTTTTTTCAGCATGTACGAGATGCACATCAAAAGTAATGCATAACATTTTACTGATGACGGTACATGCTGTTTCGCCCCAAAACGGTGAGCAGGGGGTGCAAGAATCCGTCTGCTGGCAACAGATATGCCAGTCAGTCCGTTTCTGTGAGGGTATGAAGGTGTAGTAAGCATTTGTTTGAGTGGTACTTTCTATACTGGTAATTAAGGAGTTTAGGCGAGAGAAACAACATGCAATCACAACATTTGTTTGTACAAAAGGTGATATAGATGCACTTGTCTCGGTGTGTGGGGATAAAGCTATGGACTATAGGAATGTGAATAGGTGGATGGAAAAGTTTGAAAAGGTAAGAATGTCCACCAGTGGTGAGCTACGAGAAGGGCGGCCTTCTGCTGCGCACTCCGATCAGAACAGGGAACATGTTGAATAAATCATTATGGATGCTCGCATTGTGACTGTTGAACAAATTCGTCTTTAAACAGGCTTAAGCAATGAAAAAACAACCAGAATTGGTGGGAAATTTCATTTTGCAGCAAGACAATGCCCCGCCCGGCGTGACACGTGTTGTCACACACGTGTCTCTTAGAACATGGTATTGCAGCGTTGTAACACCCTTCGTATTCACCTGACCTGGCTCCCTGTGCTTTTTGATTGTTTCACACATTGGAACTTGGTCTTCGTGAGAGGCAATATTCATCAAGGGCAAGTCTTGAGTTCTGCAGTTTACCAGTCTCTAAAACAGCTATCTTAAGAAAGCTACAAAATGGGTTATCAGAATTGTGTTGAACGCTGGAAGCTGTGCTTAGACAAAGAAGCAGGCTCTGTAGAGAAGTAACATCTCTATGTTTTTTTTTACTTTCTCCATACGTACTATGTACATAGAGAAGGTATTGTAATGCACCCAAAAATTCGGTACCGAGATTTCACCGGAAATATATGTTTAAAGACACCCTGAATATAAAAGTATTTTTAGAAAAATGTCCGTGTGTGTCTGTCTGTCTGTCTGTCTGTCTGTGTGTATGTGTGTGCCTGTGGGCAGCATAGCTCAAAAACGCAAATACCGTAAAATACCAAACTTGGTATTTAAGTTCAGTATCTTCCAAGGGTACGATACGAAGGTTTTCAAGAAAATCCCCTCACCCCAAACTACCGTTCACATGGAGAAATTTTCGAAAATGTCAATTTTCTAAAAAAAGTGGCACTAACGATTTTGATTAAAATATCGTATATTAAAGATATATATCTGACAATCAATATTTATATATCTTGAAATTTCTGGGAATAGACTCTGAAGACTACTTTGTTCTGGATGAATTTTACGGAACTGTGTATATCTGGTAAACCGTAAGAGATAGACAAAAACTTACCAGAAAAAAATTGTATAGCACATTAAAAACACACAATTTATGTTATAAACATTTTTTCGTGGAGTGGATTGTTTTTTAGATATTCCTTATTTTTGGTTTCAGCCTTGAAAAACTTATACTTTTCTCATACAGGAATTTGTCAACTCATGTCTATAGAAACAAAAGAACTTCAGTCACATAGCAACCAGCTCCGCGGATGTTCCATGGCAAGTGCCAAAAGTGTCGCTCTACAAACGAGAGAATTGTTTCTATTTTCCTTGTTATGTCCACCCTCGAGCAGTTTAACCTCACCCCTTCAGTTGAATGTCCTACCCTTAACGGTACTGTCCTACCTGGGTCGCTTGTCAGCTCGTGACAACTGTTTGTCCTTGGCTCCTTAGTCGTGTTTTAGAATATTTCTTCCCTGGCCATTTTCAATGTACATTTGTCCCCTCTTAGTATAACGTATAATATATTGGCTATAATTTACATCTCCCTTTTGGATAACTTTCACCCCGTGACACGACATGTGCTGTCTCAAATACCAGTACGGAAAGTAGAAATCGTTGGTTTAGGTTAAGATTAACGACGCAGAAACACATTCGCGTTAAAGTGCACTTTCTGTTCTTACCGTGTTTTCTGGTAGCATTGTCTATTAAATTGACCGTGCATTTGCTTTTATATCTACAAAATGACCAGATAGCTTAGTTAAACTGAGCTTAGTAAGGAACGGTCGTACCACAAGAACACTAAAAAGTAGTGATTATTCTAAACGCGTTTTAACACAACTAGGATATTGAATGACAGCATTGAATAGACATTACCATTTTACATTATGAATCATACTTTATCTCAGATCTATGCCGGGACAGGAAGTTGCAATGCAGAGAAAAGGTTCCTGAACTCAATGAGTGCGAGTTCTCGATCCATGCATTAGACAACTCTAAAACTAGGAGGTTATGTACTTCTCCATAAGGTAAAGTTAAAAAAAAAATATTCATAGCCCAGAAAGAACACAGAAAAAACTGATATATTAATCCAAGAAAGACTATTTGAATCAGCAATTCAGCTATACAAAATCGGAAAAAATAGTATTTGTTACACTCACATGACTTTCTCAGCCCTCTATTATTTATTAGTGGGTATACAAATTACGAAATGAAAAGATTGGATCATACTGAAATACCCAGTGCCTTAGGAGGTATCTAATCGCAGATTTTCCGATTTCAGTCCTGTTGCTCTTAGCAACTAAGGTACCATGAGAGGCAAACGACACGACTAGCTCGCACACACCAAAAGAAGATCGCAAATTAGACCTGAGATGTAATACTCCAATGGCGACTTACAAGGTGTAAGTATTTAAGTCCCGGGCTTCAACGATTAGGTCAATCATTAATTTCTTGAAAAACTTCGTATTGTGTCTTTAGAGGATGCTGTAGTTGAATACCAAGTTTAGAATTTATCGGAAATTTAATTTTTTCGTTATGCTATTCACAGACACAGATACACATTTGATATAAAAGCACATAGACTGTTTTCTAAATGTCCTTTTTTAATTCAGAAACCTCAAACATGAATTTCCGGTGAAATCTCGAGTTCGAACTTTTGAATGAAATGCAATACATTCTCTACCTACTATGTATGTGATTAAAAGTTAAAAACGAAACAGAAATTTTTGCTTCGAAATGTTTGTGGCTGAAGCATTTTTGATAAATAGAGATAAAAATATTACCCTTTGTTAAGGTACTTTGTAAACATCTTCGTCAACCGAATGACATTTAACTAGCTCTTCTAAATATATGCAAAATGTGTGGGAAATATGGAATGTTCATAATTTAAAACATAAAATTAGTTTCTCGCCTTGAGGAGAATCGATCCCAGGACTAACAAGCTTAGAAGCGAGTACGAATAGGGTATATAAATTCCCTAATGGAGCACAAATATCAGAACATAAACTAGTTCACTATGCAGCGCTCATCCGTTCCGACATTCTGCGGTATTGCCTCCGGTAGAAATAGTACGCCTTTGTGATGCGGCTCCCTCTTTACTTTTATGTCTGCGGGAAGCATAAATCTACAGAGCGCGACTGGCGTATATAGGTGAACAATATGCAGTGGTGCCGTGCGCTTAGTTCATCTGTTTCTGAAAGGTCAGACCCACAGCGCCGGTAAAAATGTGTAAGAAAGATTGCATTAATAGTGCATACGAAATTAACTATATCATCTTAATTCTTTTAAAGCTACGTTTCAGGTCCAAAGCGTTTGTGGGTTAGAAGTCGTAATGTAGTGTTTCACGTTTCAGAAGAGTTTTTTAATTAGGATTTACATACTTTTTTAAAATTCGTCAGCCTGAAATAATGATTTAACAGGAAATTAAGTAGGCTAGATCGTTAATGTCAAAATTCATAAATTTACGATCATTTATCTCAAGCTATTTAAGATATCCACCTGAAATTTTACAGGATAGACATACATGACTTTTAATTTCACTGTTGTGCTTTCAAACATTAGGTCTATTTATAAAGCAAGATATTTTACTTAATTATACCACCAGTTTGGCTAAAACTTATAAATAGTTTTTTCTCTAATATAAGTCAACCACCGTTCTAACACTAAAGAAGAGTCACAATATCATTTAGGGGTTGTTTTATTGTCCTAAAGAGTAAGTTAACAGCAATACTCAAGATTATATGATAAAACGGATCGTCTGCATCATGAAATGTCATCACAAGAAACATTATTCAAAGGAAAAATTAAAGAAAACAAAATGGTATATGTCAGCCACTAAGTGGCACACAGAAGCCACCATACTTAGCAGCAGTACGACTTGTATAAGTAACCTTTCCCTGATAGACTGGAGTAAGTTTATCTCTCTGCTAAAGAGTGTAAGAATTAGCATTTATACTTTACATAGTAAGCAGAGAGAATACCGTACTCCACTCAAAGCTAGATTTTGAAATTTCACCGGCAATATAAGATTTGAGTTCCCCTAAATCCAAAAATTCAGAAAATTTCAGAACATGGTCTGTTCTGTGAACAGCATAACCAAAAATAAATGCCGGTTAAACACCAAACTTGATATTTAAGTTCAGCAACTTTCAAAGATGCGACACAAAGGTTTGCAAGAAAATTCCCCCACAATAAACTATACTTTACATGAAAGCTTTTTCGAAATGTTTAGTTTTCTCAAAATTGCTCTATTTTAATTAAAATACAATAATATGTTAAGGATCTTTTCATGACAAATGTAATGCTTTGGAGACATCTTCCTTCTGGATGCTTTTTGAATAACTCGCAAAGCGTAAGGGACAAGAAACACCTCCTATAAAAAATGTAAATCTCGGTAGAACATACCACTTATGTCATATACATTTTTTGTATCATTAACCGTTTCCGAGAAGCTCCTTGTGGTTAGTTTCAAAAATACTTAATTTTTTTTTTTTGTTTTCAAACGGAGTTTCTTCATTCGTATTTTTTGTTTCTGTTTTACTTTTGTTCATATAAAGAGAATTGAATTTCACATAGAAACTGTTTTTTAAAACATTTGGCACTTATTTTAACTAATGTATGCCCTTATTTCCATTCTACTTACAAAGAACTAACTATTCAGGCTATTTCTCCTAATTTTATCTCGATTAGCATGAAGTAGATAGAAGAATAATCTTATGTAAGAAAATTTTGTTTGTAGAAATGGTAGAGACAGTAATGAGAATGTAGCACAGGTTTCCTTTGAGCTGATGTGGAATTCACTGTACAAAATGAGACATGCCTGAAGTGTTTTAAAATATATTTAAGGTATAGATATTGTGCATACGATGATAAACTTGTATATCTATTTAATTATTGTTTACAAAACCGTTAAAGGAAGTCGTATGAATGGAACACATGAGAGTGATTTCTTTGAAGTGATGTAGAATGCACTGTATAAAATCAGAAATACATTATATGTTTTAAAAATATAGTTCAAGTATAACTGTTTTGCGTAAAATGACAAACTATATATCCACTTAAAGAGTAAACAGCAGTTACTGAAACTGCACAAAAGATAAACAATTACAGAGTGATTTACATAGAACTGACACATTTCTTTCTTTAATTATTCCGTTGGAAATGAATTCAGTGATCCAATTTTAGCACCAAATTAAGTAGAATGTTTTGGAGGTTCGATTCCTTGTCACTATATGCGCAGATGTTTAGCCATACTGTAAACACTGCAGAGTAACGACTGATTTTCATAGAGTTTGTTGAGCAACTGGACGATTTAGAGCTGAATCAAGGATATTTTCAGCAAGATGGCGCTACATGCCATACATGAAATGAATTCATGAACCTAATTCCAAGTTTCTTAGACAACTGGATAATTTCCAGGAATCTGTGACCACCGAGATCTCCGGATTTGACATCGCTAGACTTCTTTCTAAGGGGTTACTTAAAAGCCAGGGTTTGCGCCATACGTTTTCAGAACATTGGACGATCTGAAGCACATCACAAAGGAGATTCAAGCTATTGACAACAGAGTCCAACGAGTGGCCAGTAACATGGAACGACGTGTTGAGTTGTGCCGAATGCAGGATGGAGGACATTTTCAACATTTGCAATAGAGGTAAAGAATCTCCCAAAATTCCTCAACAATTTAGGTAACATAAGTTGTCGCTAGCCCAATTCGTTTTGAAACAATTAACGAAAGAAATATGTCAGCTCTATATTAATCACCCAGTAATATTATGTTGGAAACCTTTGCATTGAGTCTCCTTGTTAACAGAAAAGGCTCTTAAAAGTGTTTAAAATTCTAGGAATGCATCTCTTAGGCAATTACAGGACAAACTTGAACACCTCTTAAGACGGTTCACAGAACATTAGGAAGCCTTGAAGCTTCAAAGTCAATATTGCAATAGTGAAGTAGCTGTTGCAGGAAAACGTGTTTGGAATACAATCCACTCACTTTTCTATTACACACCACGCGTGTAAAACAAATGAAAATAAGGAACCGAGGACATAAAATGGTAATAGTCACATGGGATGTTCAGAAAAACGTGTGGGTTGAGAGTACTCATCAATAAAAAAGGGCATAAATTGCAAAATTTGGTAAATATGAATTTAAGTATACTTTAACACTGAGAATCTACTATTGAAGTTTTATGGCTCTGTGGTTTTATAGATGCTAAAACTTTCAAAGTGTGTCACACAGCGAATTGAATATCTGGCAACTCTTCCAGAAAAGCTTCACAGGAGTATAGGCAAGTGTGCCTGTATAATAGTAAATGTTTTAAAGCAGAATAAAGTCAACAAACTTTTATTTTAGTATTTTAATTTTTTAGGGTTTTCATTTGTCGAGCATTCTCATTTTCAAATTGTATTTATGGTATAAATCTCTGAAACTTTCTATACATCTTTGTAAATATCAGTTGAGAG